>VDFB02252616.1:123014167-123319006 GCA_007258455.2 Sequoia sempervirens
TCAATCCAAGAGGTAGGACATTCTTTGCTGCTTATAGACTTCAATTTTATTGTATGAATAATGTAGTAGAATATGAGGCTTTGGTCCATGGGATATTAATGGCATTAAAGAAAAAGGTTAAGATCTTGCAATTTTTGGGGATTCTAAGTTAGTGGTTGAGCAAGTTAGGAGATAGTACTCCTATCATGATAGAAGAATGACCAATTATAGACACAAAGTATGGGACCTTATTGAAGGATTTGATGCCTTCAACATTCATTTGATCCCACAAAGTAAAAACCAGATAGTTGACTCCCTTGCTCAGGAAGCTAGTACATTGCAACCTTTGTCTCTTTATGGATTGAAGAAGTTTACAGTGGAATTGACCCCAGTACCTTCAATGCCTAACAATGTCACCAAATTTTAGGTATTTGAAGATGATAGGCATATTTTAGATTTTATCACAAGTACAGATGTTTTTGCTTCTCAAATTATAGATGAAACTAAACTCCAAGAAGCATAAGTGGATTTGGAAGGAGTACCTAATTTGAAGACCAATACTATTCCCAGAGGAATGGTGCAATTAGAGAGGATTTTTGATTTGGATAAGGTTAGAAATCAGGAACAAGATGCCAAGAAGGAGTCCATCAGTGGACAATGTGAAAAGTATAATATGGGAACTCATGAGGATGTTAGGAATGTCTTCATTGGTAAAGTATGCACTCCATAAGAGAGGAAAGGAATAATCGATGCATTACATACATATCAAGATGTGATGGACTGGAGTTATGAAGACTTAAAGACCTATGACACATCAATCATAACTCACACTATCCCTCTTAATCAAAGAGAAAAACCTTTTAGACAGAGGAAAAGGCCAATTAATGCCTTACTAGAACCTATAATACAAAAGGAAGTGCAGAAATTGTTGTATGCAAGAATCATATTCCTAGTCAAACACTCCACCTAGGTTGCAAACTTGGTTCCTGTCAAAAAAAGAACTGTTGAATCAAGTTGTTTGTGGATTTTAGGAACCTCAACAAAGCATCAAAAAAGGATAATTATCCAATACCTTCATTGGATGAAGTACTTCAAATTGTCAATGGATCTCAAATGATGTCTTTCTTGGATGGCTATTCAAGATACAACCAGTTCATGGTGCAGTATGAAGATAGGCATAAGACTGCTTTCACCACCAAGTGGGGAACTTTTTCCTATAGGATGATTCCCTTCAGTTTGATTAATGTTGGAGCCACATTTCAAAGGGCCATGGACATTGTGTTTAAGGAAATAATTGGTAAGTGCATAATCATTTATATCAATGATTTGATAGTATTTTCCAAGAAGAGAGGTGATCATATAGCATATTTGTGTAAGGTTTTTCAAAAGTGCAAGGAATTTGGTATATCTCTCAATCCAAAGAAATGCATCTTTGGAGTCACGGAGGGAAAATTTTTGGGTCATGTTATCTCTGAGAAAGGAATTTCCATTGATCCAAAATGAGTGGAAGCTATACTCAAGATCCCACCTCCTGCTAGCAAGAAATAAATGAAGTCATTCTTTGGTAAAATCAACTTTGTAAGGAAGTTCATCACTAGATTCATAGAAATAGTCAAGCCACTGAATGCCATGTTGAAGCAGGAAGCAAAAGTTGAATGGAGTGCAGAATCTAAGGAAGCATTTGCAAAGATAAAAGGGATATTGTTGAAGCTCCGATTTTGGTGAGTCCAGATTATGCTAGGACATTCTATATATATTCGTTTGCTTCTGATCACTCCTATGCTGCTATGTTGACTCAAAAATCTGATCAAGGAAATGAACATCCCATAGCATTCATGAGTGCACCATTGAAAAATGTTGAATTGAGGTACCCAAGTGTGGAAAAGTAGGCTTATGCCTTAGTTAGAGTTGTAAAGAAATTTAGACATTATATTCTCAGAAACAAAGTGTTTGCAATAGTTCTTGATCCTGCAGTCAAACTATTATTGATGCAAAATGAGCTAGGGGAGTGCAGAGCTAAGTGGGTAACTATGTTACAAGAATATGATATTGAGATCCAACCCATGAAGCTAGTAAGAGGTCAAGGACTTACAAGGACAATGGTAGAAATATGCCCTAATATTGCAGCCTAGCATTACAATCTAGAAGATGTTTCTCCTAGAGAATGGTATGATGATATCATTCATTATCTCCTGACTCAAAGGTGTCCTAACCATCTAAATGTGGTGCAGAGAAGGGCCCTACACTTGAAGAGTAACAGCTTCATGTTGAAGGGAGTTGTTCTATATAAGAAAAATCATGAAGGTATCTACCTAAGGTGCTTAGGAAGATAGCTGAGAGAGTCATGGCCGAATTTCATGATAGATATGGTACTGGCCATGGATCTGCACATGCTAGTACAAATCAGATTTTGAGAGCTAGTTATTATTGGCCTACATTGTTCAAGGATACACACAGTCATGTCAGAACTTTCCATATGTGCCAGACTACAGCAACCAGAGAGAAGTATGTAGCTCTTCCACTTCAGCCAATCTTTGAGGTAAAACCTTTTGCACAGTGGGGGATGGACTTCATAGGTCCCATCAATCCACCATATTTTTTGGGTCACATGTATATTCTCACTATTACTGATTATTTTACACGATGGACTGAAGCTCTTGCATGCAAATAGTGTACTTCTGAAGTGGTAATTGATTTCATTGAATCGGGTATTATCAATCGCTTTGGATGTCCTTTATCTTTGGTTTTTGATAATGGTCCTGCATTTGCATCATTGAAATTTTCTAACTGTTCTTTTGATCATGGGATTATAATAAAATTTTCATCTAATTACTATCCACAAGGTAATGGGTTGGTTGAGTCTTCCAATAAAAACCTCTTAACAGTCATCTGTAAGTTACTAGAGAAGAATCCCAAGGATTGGCACACTCAACTTATATTTTCTCTCTGGGAAGATCACACAAGACAAAAGACTTCCATAGGGACCTCCCCTTATCATCTTGTGTATGGCCTAGAACCCGTATTTCCAATTCAATTGAGGATCCCTACTTTACAGTTCATTAATGAATATTATGACGAAGAAAAAAAGCATGAGGCCCACTTATAGGAGTTGTTACACCTTGAAGAAAGAAGAAATGAAGCCTTAGAGAACTTTGCTAAACATCAGGGTGTAGTCAAAAGATGGTTTGATAAAAGAGCTAAGTTAAAAGCCTTTTGAATCTTTGACTTGGTTATATACTGGGATAAAGCCCATGACCATAAGGGGGAGCATGGTAAATTTGACAAACTTTGGCTTGGCCCTTACCAGATCTCAGAGATTCTAGGAGATAATGCTTTTCACTTGAAAACTCTCACTAGGGAGGATATCTCACTGCCTATCAATGGGCAGTATTTGAAGCATTATTTCCAGTCTTGAGCTATTTTTAGCTCTTTTCTTGTACATAGTTAGTTTAGATTTCCTTTTTGTTTTGTTTTGTTTGCTTTGCTTTGGTTAGAGTAGGTTTCCCTTTCTGCTTTGATTTTGTTTGTTTTGGTTAGTATAGGTTTTCTTTCTGTTTGGTGTGTTTTTCTCTTCTTTTGATTTGGAGGTCTTGTTTTCTTCAGAATGTGTTGCACTTGCATGGAAAATATTCTTTTATCTAGGACTATTTTGAGTATTTTCTTGATGAACTTTAATCTTGTGTCTTGAATGGATGGTTGAGGTCTTTGTTATCGTCATGCAGTCTAAATGTTTGATTTAAAGAGGATGGGTCACTGGTTTGATTTGAATTTGAAGTATTCTAAAATCTTATATCTCTTATACATCTTAAAAATCCTGATGTTACGGTAGGATCCTTGTGAGGTCTTGTCAGGTGAAAAATATTATTTCTGCTTCAGTGCCACTATGGTTCTTAGCCTTGAGTGTGAGCTTCATTGTTCACAGGTTGAAATGAAAAAATGAAAAGAAAAGAATATCAAAAGAAGAAAAGAGAAATATTAAAAATCAAATGACTTCAACTTATCAGGGGTATTTGAATATCTCTATCGGGGCTATGGACGCCTGGCTAGCAATAGAGCTATGTTCAAGAGAGTCACAGCGATAACCTCGTTGGGGCTATAGACGCTTGACTAGTAGTGACGCTCTATCCAAGTTGCTTTTGGAGTTAGAATCTTTACGTAGCCTAACCTGATTGAACTTAGTTTCTACAGTAGCTGAAGGAGGGAAATGAACTCATGTGCACACACTTGGATTTTTAATTTATGGAAAGTTCAGTCCACCTTTGGTTTTGATTCTTTAATCTTGCATTTTTATTTGTTTGTCTGATAGTGAAATTGAAACTAGAGATTTTGGATTCATGATTCTTTTTCATCATCAAATTCTTTGGATCATTTTCCCAGCACAGTTACCATTTATTGTGCAATTTTTGAACACACGCCCCGCTAAAAGTAGGGACCCTCTTTTTCTTTCACTCTTGTTGCTTTGGCCCTTTGATTTTGAGGATTTTCATTGCCTTGGCATGAGCTTAAGTGTTTATCTTTCTTTCCTAGGTGATCCCCCTAAGCTGCATATTGAAAATATTAAGTTTTGGGGCAAGTTCAGGTTTTTACACTATTTCGGGATTTTCCACCCCATCCAGATTTTCCCAGATTTCATTCAGACTCCAGCTAAATGTGATGGTTCAGGAATTTATGGTCTTCATGGAATTTTTTGTGGGCCATATTTTTCTGGAAGTTTGTTGTCCCATCAGGTTTCTGAACTTCTCCTACTTGTTTTGTTGGTTTCCTTGTTGCACCTTGTTTCGATCTCCATAACGAGTTTGGTTAATTTTAAGCTAATTTTGTACCATTTGCTCCCATATTTCATTGTGTATTGCTTTTTCATTTTGGATTTGGTGATTTGGGCATTTGGATTCATTGATTTGCTTGCTCAGGCGTTCATATTGTTGTCTATTATTGCCATGATCAATATCCACTTCATCAAATGGTATGTACATGTTGCCTTTCTTTTGATTGATGAATGTAAGTAGTTCTTTGGCATTATAGTTTTTCTTGGAGTTTGAATTCCTATGTGTTTAGGTGTTTCATAGCTTTCTATGTGTGTTAATGGTCAAAATTTAAGGTTTCATGCCTGGGGCATTGCCATTTCATCTTAGCTTGCTTTCAAGTGAACCTAGGATTCAAAGAAGATTTGTAGAAGGTTCAGGTTAAGTTGGTTTCATGCCCAGGGTCCTAAAATTTGTGATCTTCGATCAATTTGAGTGAGATCATGTTAGATTGTCGATATTTGGTTTTTCCTCCAGCTTCAGGATTTTCCTACACTGGTGGATTTCTCTGAGTTTCCTCGCCCCCCTCCATTTTCCCGGAATGTGTTGAAAATCCAGAACCTTGCCTTCTTCATGAATTTCTGTTGATCCCAATTTTTTTCTATTTCTCCTTCTTCCCCTCGTTTTCCCAAAGTTCATGTGGTATCATTATTTTTGCGAAAATCCGGTCCAACTGAATTTTTTTAGATTTTTTGGGAAGTGTTGTGGAACTTCAAAATTGGGAAAATTGGATGAGTTTAATGATAAATGTTTAACATTCTATGATTTTAACTAATAAATTACACAATTTTTATGCATCCTTTATTCACTTTTAATGATCAATTGTTGATTTTGTGCCTTCTTCAGGAAAATCCGTCGTGCATGGATTTCCCTGAAAATTCCACTTTGGCTTGGATTCCGTGGTTAGCTTGAAATCCTGAACTATATAGAAGACAATTTAATGATGTTTCTAGGTCAATTTTGATCTGTGTTTGAATTTATTTGAATGATGAATGCATTACTAATAATGGGCTAATCTTGATCTTCATGTTATAATGGATATTGATGCTGGTTTTTAATGAGTGCAGGCTGAGTCTAGCATGGTAGTGGCTAGAAGGAGATGGTTCAAATGAAGATATATAAGCAGAGTAGGCAGGTTGAGGATTCTTGATTGATATTCATGGTAGGTGCATCTCCTTCTTGAGGTGATGGTTGGAAGAAGAAAATAGAATCGAAGTAGTTGAAGGAATGGTGGCGATGTATCTTCTTTCTAGTCGATGAAGACCCAATTGCTAAACACCAGTTTGATGATGTGGCTACTTATAATTTTGTTATTGATTAATATCAGTCCCTTAAGATTGATTGGGAAGAGGTTGTTGAGCACTTAGGAGATAAACTTTAATCTATAAATAAATTCAAGATACTCCACCATTGGCCGACTTGGAGAGGTGTGCTTAGGATAAGGAGGAAGGCAGTTAATCTAAGGCTACATCAAATTTTGTGCTTCCCTATTATTTTACATGCATTGGTTTGAATTTCATTAAAGATACTAGGTAGACTTGGATTGAGTTCAAGCATTTAATGCTAATTCATTTTATTTTGAATTCTCCTTGGGCTGACCTGTTTTATGGCCATCTATTATTGTAAACATCAGTTGGGCCAACATTCTTTGGAGGTTCCTATAAATTGGGAATTTTTCCTCATTTGTAAGATATAGAATAGAAAGACAGATAGTTCTTAGAGCGAATTAAGCAATAAAGCAGAGATAGAAGTTAGTCAATTTCTGAGCAAGTGCTGTAATAGAACATTGGAATTGTTATTGTAATTTGGTGATTCAATACAATTGAAGACATTGTGATTTTCTGGTGATCTCTTTTGTGTTCACTTATCTTGCATGGTTCTTATGATTCTATCTTTCAAATCGCTCAATTTTATTAGATTTATGTTAGATTTATATTTAGATATGATTCAATGGTGTTCATGATTTGATACTTGAAGTGTTTGCAGCAATCCCTGGTCCATGCTTTTTGCAGCTAGCTGATTGGTAGTTGCTTTGAAAACTTAGCCTGGACCTTTATATTCATTGTGCTTAGTTCAATTGTGGAGATTTATTCATTTCAATTGCAATTGGGTTGTCTTGGATGAATTTTCATGATCTGAAAATCTTTAATACCTTAGAAGATTGCATTGTTTGTGTGAGATTGCAAGTTCATCTCGGTTAAGCATGAATTAGTTTATGAGGGATTGGTCCATTTCAAGTATTTCATCATTTACATTGTTAATCTTAGGAGTAGTTTTAATTTAGGAATCTCTCTAAAACCCTAATATTTTGTTATTTCTTTTATCATTTAGGTTAGATTTAGAATTGAAGTATCATTACATTGTCAGATCTGGTAAGTTCAAGATTGAGTATTTTCTTGTAGTAAGGTCCCTTTGTGATTACTAGCATTTTCACATTTATCACTAAGTTGTTTATGCATTTTCAAGACCTAACATTAGAAACCTTGGGATTATCTCTTGAGGCTTGTTGATAGAGATTTACCTTTCAAGAGAGATAGGATAGTATATTTTGTTTGAGTTGTTGATGTGCAGAAAACCTCATCAACAAAAAGGAGGTGAGCAAGGCACCAAGTCCAATCACAACAAAAAAAATTCTTCTGAAAATGAGAGAAATACTGCCATTTAAGCACAAATAAGTGGTTGATTCCCTGAAACTTAAGTATGAACACATTGAGAAAGGAATCATGCAACTATATGGGAAGAAGGTTTTGACTATTGATTGGATAAAAGATCTATCTTTGACCCTCTTCTCATGTCCAAGCCAAACAGTCACACAAGAAATTGTAGTGATAGACATTCCCTTGATCTTTAGAATGTGTCTTTCAATAGATTTGACTGTGAAGCTTTGCGGATACTTAGCACTCGACTGGTCCCACTTGATATTGAGAACTAAGCACAGGGAAAAGATGAAAATTCTATCTAAATCTTTGCATCCTAAACACATTGCAGACAATGCATTCCTATTCTTTGAAGTAGTGCATACCTCCATATCTCAACAAGAGAGATATTATGTGGAAATGGTGCAAGATTGAGAAGATACAAGTGATCAAACTCCCGAAGAAGTGTTACTTAACCAATTCATTGACTCTGATCTATTTAGCAACTTTCATGCAACAAGGCATCACCTATGTGATTTTTTATGATGACAAGGTCTTCCTGAAATTGATGAAAGATCAGGTGGAATATGATGATTCAGGAGATACTTGTCTATGGACCCTGTATTTTGATGGCATCAAGTGTAAAGTTGGATCTAGAGTGAGTGTCTAACTAGTGTCTCTGATATGATCAAAGACCCTCAAAGCTTACCATTTTTGGTTATCATGCTCAAATAACGATGTCGAATATGAGGCCTTAGTTCATGGTCTGGTCCTTGCAGAATGAATGGGTATAAAGAGTACAAGTTTTTAGAGATTGAAAGCTAGTGTTAAGCCAAGTCCGTAGGCAAGCAACTACAAAAAATACAAGGATGAGGTCATATAGACATCAGATTTGGGACTTAATTGAGAGCTTTGAAGCCTCCAATATACAATTTATTCCTTGATCTCAAAACAGTGTTGTTGATCGAATGGCTTATGTTAGTTCACAATTTGAGCCAACTTTTGATCCAACTAAGAAGAATGCGGTACAATTCATTGTCCAACCCTCAATTCCCAACAACGATGAAAATTGGAAATTTTTTGAGGATGACATTTAGATTGCTACTTTCATACAAAAAGGAGGAACAGCTTCCGACTATTCACCCCCAGGAGAAGATTTTCCCTAAGAGCAAGTCATCTAGTTAAAAGGGAACAAGCTTCCTTAAGGATTAATTTCCCTAGAGAATCTCTTTGATTGTGAAGATAGATAAACGGAAAGAAAAGGTTCACTATGGATGCTAGATACTATGAACAGCTTGATATTGGAAGTGGCAAAAAGTTAAAAGTTAGAAAAGAATTTCCTCACAAGGACAAGAAAAGACTGAAGGATCTATGTTTCAAATATGACAGAGTTATTGCCTAGACCTATGATGATCTTAGAGGGTATGACCTAGGCATAATTCAACATACCATTGACTTGGCTAAATGATCTAAACCTATCTGATCAAAGAAAAGGCTAGTCATTTTGAAGGTTGAAGCATTGATGGCACAAGAGCTCACCAAATTGGTCAAGTCAACAATCATATATTCAAATCAAGCATTCCACTTGGCTATCGAATCTAGTACCAGTCCAAAAAAAAGAATGGATATATTAGGCTTTATGTCAACTTATGATATTTGAATAAAGCCTCACTAAATGATCATTACCCCTTGTCATTGATGGAGCAGATCCTGTAAACTATGACCAAATCAAAGATGTTTTCATTCCTAGATGGTTTATCAAGCTATAATCAGATATATGTGAAGTAAGTTGATCAACATAAGACAATTTTTACCACTAAGTGGGGAATGTTTTCATATTCAAAAATGACGTTAGTACTTTCAAATGTTGGTGCAACTTTTCAACAGGAAATGGATATTGCTTTTAAAGGATTGATCAACCTGACTATCCTAATATATCTAGATGACCTAAAGATATTTTCAAAATAAAAAGATGATCATTTTGATCATCTAGAGAAGGTTTTCTATAAATTCCAACAGTTTGGGATTTCTTTGAATCCCAAAAAATGTGTTTTCAAAGTACCTCAAGGAAATTTACTTGGCTTTGTGGCGTCTAAGGTAGGAATAGCAATAGACCCTGAAAGGGTTAGATCTATAATGGAATTACCCCTTCCAGTGAGCCAAAAGGGACTACAATCCTTTCTGGGGAAGATCAATTTTGTTAGAAAATTCATATCATATTTTGTAGCCATTGTGAGACCAATCATGTTGATGCTAAAGAAAAACTTGATTTTCAAATGGACCCCCAAAGGACAAGTAGCTTTTGAGTAGCTAAAGATAGCCATCTCTGCAATCCCAGTATTAGTCAACCCTAACTTTTCCAAAGACTTTCTACTCTATGTGTACATTGGACAACATAGCATAGCTTATATGCTCACTCAGAAGTGCAAGGAAGATAATGGAGAGAATCCTATTGCATTCCACTAAAGGACCCTTAAAGGTTATGAAGCTAGGTATCATTTTATAGAAAAACAAGCTTTTTTCCATTGTTAAAAGTTGTAGACACGTAAAATGTACTGATTGACATTGTGCATCTGATCCTAACCACTAACATTATTTCATCTTGAATCATCCTTCAGTCTAACCATTTAATCAAATACCCTTATCTAATTAAATTCATCAATATTCCTCTCTTAATTAAATAAATAAGTTATCTAATTAAGTCACCTCTTTTCGATAATTAAATTATCCATTTTGATCTAATTATCCTATTTAATTAAATAATTAATTTATTTGATTAAATCTCTTAAGTCTATCTATTAAATTAAATAAATTAAAACCTCATTTAGTTTAATCTAACATCATCTCTTTTAATTAAATAAATCAAAATCTTTATTTAATTAATCCCTTATCACATTCTTCTCATATTTGATTTAAATAAATCTATAAATTTAAATCAAATAGGTCACATCATTTAACTCCCTTCATTAAATTAATTAACTTTGATTAATTTAATCTCCTTTCATGTCCCATCCTCTAGCTTTTACCACTTGCACATGAAAATAGATTTATTTGATTTATTAAATCTCTATTTTCCTTCAACAAGGCATCTTTTAAGGAATATTCTTCAAGTTTGAATTCAAAATCCAAGTTGACATGTACATCCAACAAGGCATTTAGTCTCTCTTACATGTCCTTTTCCTTGAGCCAAGTTGCATTCAATGCATTCTTCCTTCCCTCTTGCATGTCATTTCAACAATTTCAAAATTCAAAAATAGGCATTTATTGGCACAATCCTCAAAACTTGCACATCCTCCATCCACTCATAGGTTGACAAGTGGCACTCTTCCATTGGATAATTCTTAGTCCCTCATTGTTCTATTTTGAACACTCATCCATCAATCTCATATATAAATAAGAGGCTAAACTCCTCATTTCATCATCCACAATTTGAGTAAACTTACTATGCTCAAATCATTAGCAAATTCCATCCATTATTATTGAGTTCATAGCTAGGTTATGCAGATTTTTCCTTTGGAGTACTCATCAAGCATCAACAAAATGGATCACTCTTCATCACACATCAATCTTGCATCATAGGTATTGGGAAAGGGCCAATTTTTACATCAAATTGGCACCAATTCCCTCAAGAAATTAGGATTTTGTTTGCTTTAGAATAGGATTTTATATGCTTTAGAATTTCATTGTGTTCTTCATTTCATATTCTATCTCTTTTGCTACTCAAATGAATTTCTTGAGGAATCCTTGTTCTTGCTTGCATTTCATCTTCTAATGTGTTTGTTTGTGTTGTTTTGCAGGTATTAGGATTGGAGTTTGCACATTTGGTGCTAGAAGGAGAGCTATCTCACATTTTAATCATGTTTTTTTATCAAAATTATGCATTTTTCTTTGTTTACAAGTTTAGCGTCGTTGTTCAGCACTTTTGGTTCTCCAACGTCGCTATACATGACCGCTGGAAATTCAAACTTTGACGCTGAAGTCTTCTCACCCAAGATTTTAATTTTCAAACTGCACCACTTGCCCAATTAGACTCGTGGGAATTTTCAAAAAAATCAAACTGCACTGCTAGGCAAAAGGGTGATGCATTCACGCTCACTGGCCTGATTGCATAGTGATGCTGACTAGAAAGTGGCGCTATACAACACCGCTAGAGAAATCAAACTACAATGCCTTCATGGATTGCACCACTGGAGGGGAGTATGGAGTAAAATTTAATTTTCAGCACATGCTTTTTTTCAAATTATGATTCTTCTATCTTTTTTCTATCTTTTTGACCTCTATTTTGTAGAATATAACTAATTTTTCTTGTAGGTTGAATCGATAAAAGATGAAAACAAAGAGAAGCATAATGATGTCATTTCACAAAAACAAGTGTTTTTAAACACTTTAGTGTTTTTTTAACACTATTTGAGGATTCATTATCCCTCTTAAGGAAAATTTGTCATCTTTTTTAGGTTTAGGATCCACTAATTTCATTTTGGATTTAAAAAGAGTTTTTCAATTTTTGCTACACAAAGCTTCAAATGAACATTAGGACTCCAATCTACTAAAGTTTATTTTGGGATTAAAAATTGAACAAGAAAATTTCTCACTTACTTTGGTGTTTTTAAAATGAACTCACAATTGCTTTGAAATGGTAAAATGAACATGTGCAACTTTGTCTTTGTGAATGCTTACTTAAACTAACATCATCGAAAAGGGCGTATATGCTTCTCTCGCACTTTATAGCGATCTTGAGAATCAAAAGGCCTTTTTTATGATCTTAGGTTGAGATAAAGTAATCACCTTCACACTTCATTTTGGTCTTAAAATAAAAAAAAACACTTTGCAAGTGTGATAAACTTATTGCATACATTCTCCCTTTGTTTCTAAACAAGGGTCAATCGAACTATGAATACGTTTATTCATTTTTGTTTATCTTAGAGGGCCTGCCTTGAGGAAAAAGTACTCGCCCAAGGGAATGACTCAACTGGGAACACTCTAAATCCAAGAGTATTTCCAACCGGGATATAAAGGTGGGTATTGGAATAAATGCCAGTATCACGCAGTTGGCTCCGACGAGATGGATCTGAAAAGGGACTCTCGCCATATGGGTTAATCTCCACGAACGGAAAGTCCTAATTAAAACCCATGTTTTAGAATTGCCAAAATCCTTGATCTATTTGTTCGTGCAAGAACGGTCATTTTGAAGCTGCCCCAAGCTTTTATGTTCTTTTAGTAGAAATGGAAAGCATGCCATGGGATTTTCATGGGTGTTGATGCTTGGCTACCCCATATAAGTGAGTGTCATGGAGGGGAGCCAGTGGGGTCTAGCATCTAACCATTCGCTAAATATAAACATAGTTGGACTTGTCTAAGTGGGGACTCAACAAATATTGTCTTTCATATCCATAGGGTTTTACTTATCCTTGGTTAAAAAATTCTTTGCTTGTTCAAAAACATCTTGGTAACAAACACTTAAACATCATCATCAAAATTTCAAAACCTTTAGGAGACAAATGCAATTGACCCGATTCATGTGTTATTGCTTTCCCTTGGGATTTCAACCTTAGAGGTTTCTAAACACTTGGATTACATCTCAATTTGTCTACTAAAGTTAAACAATAGGTAATCCTTCCCTTGAATTCATCAAAATTCCACATAACATACTTTGTGGGATTCGAAGAAATTAAGACATTGGACATCTAGTTTGGAAAACCTAATCAAAGAAGTGTTTATGGTAAAATAAATTCACTAAGCAAAGATAACAAAGTGAACTCTCACATGTGTTGAAACCTCACAATTTCCAAGAAATTCAAATCCTAAAATGAAAGTCCTTGATTCAAAATCCAGAAATGTATGCTCAAATTGAGCCACTTCTTAGTTATAAAGGTCTATAGAAGCATTGCATGTTCTTCAATACTGAGGTCTAGGTAAACAAAGTGTCTTTTTTTAGGTTCATCCTAGGATCAAAAGAAATCAAAATCTTTTTTTCATCTACCCTTCAAACATCAAACGAAAAAATCATCTCACTGTCATCTTTTGAGAAATATTGAAATTATCCTTAATGCTAGGCTTTTTGTCAAAATCAAAATCATCAAATCCTTAAGAAAAAATCCTTGAAATATTTATCCAATCATCTTTGGCTAGGTATGTGTAGATGCATCATTTTGTATATCCTTAGTCAAAATTATCAAACCATCTTATTTAGCTATGTATATGTAGATTCATCCTTCTTCATATGCTTGGTTAAATTATCATCTTGTTTGAATATGTGTGGGTAGATGCATCCTTCTCCCTACACATATTCAAATTATCATCCTTTGAGAAAATTTACCCTTTAGATAATCATCCAACATCTTAGGGTCTATTTATTCAATCAAAGCAAACCAAAATCAATCAAGTCAAGGGCAATCCAAAAAATCAAAATCAAAATCTAAAACATATCCAAAAGTCATAAAAGTCTAGCATTCCCCTCAAGATTTATCAAAAGATCAAACATCCACCTCATCCATCTCTTGCATCATCATCATATCACCTTTTGATCCTCAAGACATCCTAAAAAAATTTCTTTTGTGCATAAAATAAGATCAATCCAAAGAACTAGAGATTCATCTCCCATATTCTTGAAAATTGATCCTTGTTTTATGGTTCAAACTAGATCTCAATACAAGAAGAACATGGAAGCTGACAAAGAAACACCCGCTTCAAGTGACCTAAGCCATACGAATTCCAAAATGAATCATGTCAAATCAAGAAATCTTTTGACTATCTCATCATCATAAAAGCCACAAGATGAAATCCAAGAAGAAGATCTTACCTTTGGGATGTCGCATGAAGAAATAACCAAAATGCTCCAAAATCTGGAAAACCATAAGATCATCAACATCATGATGAGGCTTAACCCTTCACTATACATGCTCGAACTAGCAAAACAAGAGGCCAAATTACCTTCTAATTTTGATATAAGATCTATAGTGGAACCATCTTTTGAGATCATGCCTCTAATTTCATCCACACTCCCCATCTTATCTACACCCCCATCCCAAAGCATCACTCAAAACATTTTGAAAATCATAACATCTTTTGCTCCAACCCAACCCAATGTTAATAAGGGAAATGCATTTCTTAATGCTATTCAAACACACCCCCTTTTCAACAATCAAGACTTGGATGCAAATACCATTTTGGAACAAAACATACCCCAAAATCCATTACATAAGTATGTCCCTCTCACTTTCCATAATCGTAACGATCCATCAGCATCCTTCCACACAACACCTCAAACTTCTCTCCTCACAAATTCGCAAGAAGAGGGTGACATGTTTGGACCTGGGGGCATTTTCGACACCACATCAGTTTCTCAAGAACTCACACCCCTCACATTTTCACCTCTTCCACCATTAGCCACACCTCTACTTGGCTTGTGACTCCCACCTTTACCAAATATCAATAAAAATCAAACCAACATTCCAAACATCAATTAAAGCATCACGCCAAACTCTCAAAACTCGTCATCGATATTGCAACAACAGATGAAAACTACATAGCAATCATGACATCATCGACCACCCCCCTAACATCTCAAAGCATGGGCTCTCAAGGACTCACCACATCAATAGTACCATCCACCACTCAAACCACCAACACGACATCACCACTCACCACCACCACCCCCACCACCACCAAACTCCAATTTATCAAGCCAATATAGCATGGCATTGCAAGCCGCTCAGCAAGCTGCTTATCAAAATGAATTCTTGAAAGTGCAAAAGAAAAAATCCACACAAGCAGTGCAAAATACTCAATCTACCCAAATTGCACAGCAAGCACAACATGCTGCACAAGCCCAAGCCTTATTGCAACAACAACAACAACAAGCCACTCAAGCTGCACAAGCTCCTCAAGCAGCCCAAGCTACATTGCAAGCACAAAGGCTTCCCAAGCCCAAATTCTATTGCAACAACAAGCGGCACAAGCCCAAGCTCAAGATCAAGTGCATGCCCAATATCAAGCACAACAAGCACAAGCACAATTTCCTACACAAAAACAAGCAGCACAACTGCAAACAATAAAACAATATCAAGAGTAGCAAGAAGTAGCCCAATTGGGAGCCCAACAACAAGAGTTGTTGGAGCAACAACAAGCACAATAGAAGGCTCAACAATAGGAAATCTTAGCATAGCAACAAGTGTTGTTTATATAGCAACAAGTGCAAGCATACCTGGCTCGACAAAATGTGCAAATACTATCAAATAACACACCAACCAACCCACCCATCCAACCAACAATTGAAATACCCCAGAATACCTTCATCCCACCCCGTGATCTGCATAACGATGTAATGACACAAATCAAGTTGCTCTCACAACAAGTGCTCAATCTTCAATCAGAGCGAACCACAAAAACACCAAGAAAATTGTGTCCCTATCCATTTGACAGGAGCGTTGTGATGAAACCATTCCCAAAGCAATTTGAGATCCCCAAATTTGACAAATATTGTGGGATCGGAAACCCTAAAGCCCACATCAAGGAATTCCAGGTTCATTGCATGGAAGTCGCATATGACGATACCTATCTAATGTAGCTATTTCCTAGGAATTTGGTTGGCCATGCTATGGAATGGTTCTCTTGCCTACCTACAGGAATCAAAACATTCCAAAAAATTATGGACGCATTCATTAAAAACAACACATGCAATATTACAATGGATGTCAATCTAGAAGAACACTCAACTCTAAAACAAGGTAAGAATGAATCATTCACTTCATTCCTACAACGATGGCGATCTAAGGCCAATCAAATCAAATGGACCATACCTGAGCAACAAGTTTTTACCATCATATCCAACCTTGATGGCCTCTTGGAATTCCATCTCAAGGTACACGGGATCACCACATATAACCAGTTGATCTCCAAGGTGCTCAGCATCGAACGAGCCCTTATGATACAACCCAAAGGATCAATTTCATACCCCAAACAACAAAAAAACTACCCACCTTCTAATTACAATGACAAACCTCGCACTTGGGAAATAAAAAAATGTTACCAATGATGGTGTCATCGATGCCAAAGTGGTCATCAGTGTCCCACGCCAAAATACACCAACACCACAAATCCAAATCCAACACCAAAACAATCATCAAGCAACACAACAACCAAACAACAATCAAGCAATTAACAATCTCAATGATCAAAGGGGACCACCCCAATAGAACAATAATTACCCCAAGCGAAAGTACACTGCTCTGGGAGAACCACTTGAAGTCATCATGAAGAAACTGATAAATGAAAAACTCATCAAAGCTCCCACCTATGAGAATTACCAAGAACCAGATGTGAAACCTCCTTGGTATAACGAGAATCAACTCTCTGACTTCCATAAAATCCAAAGGCATACCACAAATAGTTGTATGAGGCTAAAAAACATAATTCAAGATCTCATCGATCAAAGAATTATAAACGTGGAACAGCCAACAGGAAACCAAAACCTTAAGATATACATGAATTCAATGCCTAACCATGGAAATAAAGGGAATAATAACACGAATAAGGGGAAAGAAACCTTCAAGAATGTAAATCATGTGTATGACCATTTCATTGCATCTCTGGATGACTACTGCACTACCATCACCATCAAAGGAGCCAATGTTGATTATGGAGTCACCACAAGAGGCGAAAAAGTTACCATCATAAGATCATCCTAGCCAAACAGAATCCCTGCACCTAGATTTGTCCCCAATGGATATAATTTCCTTGATCAGCTCAAAAGATCACTAGTGCAAATCTCCATCATGGAGCTACTAAAAATATCATCTGCCCATAAGAAAATATTTGAGGAAGCATTGGCTTCATCCACTATCCCCACAGATCTTGATGAGGAACAATTCCAAGCTATGGTTGAAAATATCATTACACCAAATCTCCTCACATTCTTTGACCAATATTTCCCTACCCAACCATCTCATAACCATGCACTCCACTTAGAAGTCCTAGTATAGAAAAGAAAATTCAAAAGGGTCTTGGTAGATGGAGCTGCGGGCTTGAATATTTGTTCCTGTAGACACCTAAAAATGGTCTGGAGAATCTAATTAATTAAATACAACTTATTTGATTAATTAACCTTAAATTCATCTACTTAGTAAATAAATAGAAATATTTATTTATATTAAGTTCATTATTAATTCTTCTATTTCATCATATTATTTCTATCTTAATTAAATAAACAAAATTAAAAACTTTGTTTTATTTAATTATTATTATTATCACTTCTTTTATACTTCTATCATAAATTAAATACACAACTTAAATAATTTGTGTTATTTAATTACCTCATCACATTTCTTCTTAATTAAATAAAGATATTCTAAAATCTTTTATTTAATTATCATTTTCCTTTTGTTTTAATTTAATAAACAAACCCTATAGTTTGATTTATTAAATTATTCAATCCTCTTTTTGCTAAATTTAAATAAATTAAAATTATTTAAATTTATGCATAAATCATTTACCACTATTCACTCACCAATAAAATTAAATTTTCAAATTTTAATTAATTATAATGCCATTCACGGGAAGAGCTTCAAAGACAAACCTGCAGGAAGTCCTCTCAATCTTCTTCCTCCAATCTTCCCTCTCATCTTGCCTCGTGTTTTCATGGGGAGGAACAATCCTTCATGATCAACTCCACCTTCTCATCCCATGCCATTCAATTCTCCAGATTGAATCCCAGCCTCTTATCCCGTATCCCTGTGCAAATGTGTTGCCGTGAAAGCTATAAATACAGCTCTTTGGCTACAGGAAATGGATCCCCAACTTGTGTAATCTTACTCTGCAGGTTTTCCAAGCATCCAGCATTCATCCAGCATTCAAGCATTCAGCATTCATCCAGCATCCATCCAGCATTCAAGCATTCAACATTCATCCAGCATCCATCCAGCATTCATCCAGCATTCAACATTTGTAGTCATGGCTTATCATTTAATCATATAGGAATAGAATAGTTTAATTCTCATTCTCTAAGTGTCATTTCAATAGTCTAATTAGCTTCTAAAATCTGAAGAGC
Organism: Sequoia sempervirens; assembly: GCA_007258455.2. NCBI lineage: Eukaryota > Viridiplantae > Streptophyta > Pinopsida > Cupressales > Cupressaceae > Sequoia > Sequoia sempervirens. The sequence goes on from VDFB02252616.1 coordinate 123,032,629, forward strand.
AAAGTAGATTAGAGAGATCTTTAGAGTTAGAGAGCAATAGGATAGATTTTTGAAGATTTTTAGTTTAAATTAGCTCAATTTCTTAAATCTTAGATATAATGTCTTATTTAGAGGTGTAGAAGCATGTTTAGATTGTTTAACTCATTCCTACACTTACAATTTGGCGCCCACCGTGGGGCCTGACCCCATATTTTGCTTAATTTTTGAGAAAAGTGTCTTATAAGGTATCGGCGTGATAGTTTTCATGGAACCGTGATTTTTTGAGCGTGTTGGTTTTTAGCACTAGCGCCAATCATCTATTTTAGCACTCTTGTCATCTGTTTCAGTGCACAGATCTTCTGTTTTAGCATGCCGCTAAATTGTTTTAGTGCGATGTGCCACTTTTTCAAAGCGTCAATTCACTGTTTCAGCGCCTCGACTCTTTTTCTTTAGAATCTTTCTTTTATATCTGGATCCAACGCATCCACGGCCAAGTTTTGTTCTTTTGTCTATTTTTTATTAAAATTTATCAATCCTAGGATAGCAAATGGATAAAATTTATCAATCCTAGGATAGAAAATGGATAAAAATTGATCAATCCTAGGATAGAAACTTCACATTTTCTTGTGGGTTTAAAATTGAACATCATGCGTTTATGGAGCAATATCTCCATATAGATTAGTGAACATGTCAATTGGGTTTTAAAAGTGAACAAACTTTTTTTGCTATGATTGGGTGATAGGTTTATGCTCTCCCCTTAATTTAGTGCATTAGAATACCAAACTCACTTTTTCTTTACGCATTTTTAAAGCTTTTTAAAACCTTTGGACAGGCCTGCCATAGTGGGAAAAAGTACTCACCTTATGGGAACGACCTGAGTGGGGATAGCCAAAAGCCATGGTATTCCAACCCACTTAAAAATTTATGTGAATTTGGGGAAACCCTCTTTCAACGGAAGTGTACAGGATAACCATCCCCAAAATCTTTGTTTTAAAGATTGGGAGGTCTCTCAAGGGAGCTTATCCATTTGCCGCTCCAAATGGAAACCCTATCTAAGAACCTAGAAATAGAAGCATGCTTATCAGTTTCTAAACATTGTAATACTCGGCAGTGCAGGGGCAGGGAAGAATCTACCCTCAAGCACTCACCATATAATTGCCAAGGACTGTTTGCTTAGGGGATCCGGTATCCACTTCCATCACTCTGAGTATGCACCTGGAAAAGACAAAAACACAGGTGCCCTCTAAGGGGTGACATGGCTGTGTGAGTCGATGCAATTCCAAGCTGTGGGTCGTTCGAGTATATAACAATGACCTTTTGTCTCAAGGAGTGAGTCTATCTGAAGTGTCTTATCTGTTATAAACCAGTGAAAATCAAGAAGAATCATGTTTGATTCTTAAAAACATACACTATCTATTTAGATTCTAGGATTTTAAAGTCAACCATTCTATTCTTGCTTGCTGTGTTTTCTCTCATTAAATTTAGATAAGATCATCACAAAAATCTTCAAAATCAAAACATTTGTGAAATTATCATGATTCGGGATTAGGTATCCACCAAATTTGTCAAGAAATCTCTTGTCAAACGAATCAGAAATCCAAAGAAAACACTTACATACAAACAACTTCTGAGAAAGCAACGATTTTTATATCAAAGCAGGAAAGTTCTACTCCAACATAGGACTTTTATTCATAGGTATCACGATTTCTCTAGAGGTTATACAGACAACTATGGTATAGCTCCCTTAGATTCACAAGCATTTTATCAAAGAAGGGCTCTTAGGTAGCACCACAATCACAGTCAAAGAATTCATCCAAAATACATCCCACAACCAGCCATACAATACGATACCAGACCAAGTGAGTTTCATAGAGTAAGATAGTTTTCTGTCTTAGCACCTCATGGTTCTATTATAAAGCTTCACTAATTTTTTTAGTGCATCAGTGCTCTGTTATAGTGCGTAACTGCTCTATTTTAGCGCTTTGGGTCTCTGTTCTAGCACGTTACTGGTCTATTATAGGGCTTCACTACTCTATTTTAGCGCTTTGGGTCTCTGTTTTAGCACTTCGTGTCTCTATTATAGCGCGTAACTGCTCTATTTTAGCGCTTTGGGTCTCTATTCTAGTGCATCACTGCTCTGTTATAGCACTTCACTACTATGTTTTAGCGCTTTGGGTATCTATTTTAGTGCTTCGTGTCTCTGTTATAGTGCATAACTGCTCTGTTTTAGCGCTTTGGGTCTCTGTTCTAGCGTGTCACTGCTCTGTTATAGCGCTTCACTACTCTGTTTTATCACTTTGGGTCTCTATTCTAGCACATCACTACTCTGTTATAGTGTGTAACAGCTCTGTTTTGGTGCTTCGTGTCTCTGTTATAGCGCATCCCCGCTCTGTTTTAGCGCTTCGTGTCTCTATTTTAGCATGCCGAAAAGTTAGAAAAATAGAGAGTTAGTAAGATAGTTTGTCAGTTTTCCCATGTCAAAAACAAGGTTTTCATCAGTCCAAAACATTTTTTCCATAGTCCAAAACACTTGAATCATACAAAAAGAAAACTTTATTATTACGCCTAGATCTTGAAACATCTTGCAAAGTGTCCTTATCACTAAATCTGAGATTTTTTGTCAAAGTTTCCCTATCAAGGATTTTTATCATCCTTCCATCACGAAACTAGACACAACTAAATCAGATTTTTAATCAAAAACCTTGACACTTATCCTATCAAAAATCCAAGATCAGAGTCTAGAGTAAAAAGTTTGTATGCCTATTTTTACACGATCAGCATATCAAAAACAACAACAAGAAGAAAATGAAAGAATAGTAGCCATGGCTAAAGAAAACCCTTGGGGACGATACAGCAACACTGATCCTCTCACTAATTCACAAGAGAAAGAAATAACTATAGAAGAAATCGAGAAAGTTCAACAAGACCCTCATTTCCATAAATTTATGGAAAAGATGCTAGAACAAGATATGGAAAAGTATCCTCTGTTATTAGCTAACAAAGGTGCTAAGCTTCCTAAAGACTTTGATGTAAATCAACTCAAGGAAATGACTACACCTAACCCAACTAGTATAGAAAATCCAAATCAAATAGATGCTTTGACAAAACAAATCCAACAATTACAATTGTAGTTCCAAAACATCCAACAAGGGCCAACAAAAAGATATTCTTTACAAGACATTTGCCCTTATCCATTTGACCCAAGCATTAACATGATACCATTTCCACAGTATTGTGAATACTTGACATACAACAAATACAATGGGAGAACCGATCCATTTGATCACGTGCAAGAATTTAGAGCTATAAGCATAGAGTTCGCACACGAAGACTCTTACTTACTACAATTATTTCCAAGAAGCTTAGGAAACACTTGCATGGAATGGTTTTCTAAATTGGAACCCGGGATTCAATCTTTTGAAGAATTGATCAATAGGTTCATAACACACTTCTCATTCAACATCCAACATGGGGTGACCTTAAAATAACTCTACAACACCAAACAAGCAAAGGGTGAAAAGTTTCTTTCCTTTCTCCAATGATGGAGAAGGCTATTTGCTAAATACCCTAGATCTATTCCTGAAGAGGAGAAGATAGAGATGTTCATTGATAACCTAGTGGATGACATGAATTACAGATTGGACTTACAATGTTCGTCTACATTTGAACAAGTTATCGAAAAGGGGCTCAAAATCAAAGAGGCTCTAATCAAAAGAGGAACAATCAAACACTTCATTGAAGGTTCAAACAATAGCAATTCCTTTAACAACAACAATGAAAAGCCAAGATTTTGGAAAAAGAATAAGAATACTGATACCATGATCGATACACACACATCCAAACCAGTATTCACCTTGACGCCAACCACTACAAACAAACAAAACAATGGTCTTAATGTCAAACAAAGTAGTGATAAAGGAAATAATCAAAATAATGGAGAAACAAAAACCCAATCATTCCAATGACCATCCAATAAACGAAAATTTATGCCATTAGGGCAATCATTGGAATCAGTCCTCAAAGAACTTTTAGATGAAAAACTTATTCAAGTACAAGAGGCTAGAAATTGGGACCCTCAAGTCAAACCATCATGGTGGAATGACTTGCATTACTGTCACTACCATCAGAATAAAGGCCACATGACTGAAAATTGTTGGCAGTTAAAACATGCGGTACAAGACCTCATAGATCAAAAGAAAGTATTTGTAGAGGGGCACCAAACAAACAAAGATCATACAACATTCAAAAATCCTCTACCCAATTATCAGAAGGGAGAATCCTCTTCCGCAAACACCAAAGGTAAGAATATCGATTATGTTTATGACACAACAATCCTTTGTTTTTCTGCTGCCAAGGAGGATGAGGAGTTATGAAGTCAAATCAAATGGAACAATGACATTACATCTACTAATTTGGTACGACATATGGAAAATTTTGAAAACCAAAATAATGTAATCACACTCAAAGGGAAACAAGAGTACCAACCAGTTAATGCCACAACAAGGGCACAATCCAAAGTTATATTGAAAGGAGCATCATTATCATCCCCATCTGTGGATCCTCCCTCTAATCAATATAATCTCATTGATCAATTATAGAAAATACCAGCACAAATATCCATCTTAGAACTTCTAAAGATTTCCCCATCACACAAAGAGGTTCTTGAGAAAGCTCTTGTATCAACCATGGTACCTAATAATTTGGATGTATGTCAATTCCAAGCTATGGTGGGACATCTATCTGCACCTCATTGCCTTTCATTTTCTGAACATGATGATGTATCACTCACCCATCCACATAATTTCGCCCTTCACATTGAAGTCCTCATCCATAAACACCATGTAAAGAGTGTCCTGATAGATGGAGGGGTTGGTTTAAATATTTGTACCTTAAAGTTGATTTTTGCACCAGGATACTCAAATGAAGCCATTGATACAAGAAGAAAAATCACAATCAAAGCATATGATGAGGAAGAAAGATCCTTTAAGGGATTGATCATATTACCCATTCAAGTGGGACCTATTGTCCAAAATGTGGTTTGTCAAGTCTTAGATAGAGAACTGACATACAACATACTGTTGGGACGTCCTTGGATTCATGATATGCAAGCAGTACCTTCCACCTATCATCAATGCCTGAAATTTCCCGTCAATGGACAGGAGGTAACAATCACAGCAGACTATAATGACACCCAAGCTTGTCATACATTGAAAACATCTCAAGATACATTGATACCTCACAATAGAGAAGTTAGCACATCATATTCATCTAATGGTGAGAAACAGCAAAGCTTCATATCAAGTGGCTTCCAAAACAACAAAAATCACAAGAGATCAGAGTGGCACAATCTAATCCTTCAAATATTGAAGAACAAATGGCTTCACTCTCACACCAATTCACCAACAAAGTATAGATAAGTGACAAAGGAATAAGTGAATATGGTGTCAGACACTCTTTCCATCTATCACAGATGTTACCCTCCTTACAAGCATATGGACAGCCATCTACAATCACCCAAAAATCAGCACAGACTACAACGGCACTAGATGGTAGATTTGTAAAAGCTGGAAACTTAGATGAAGAATCAGGAGATAAGGCCATACTAAATTGGCTTTATAGGGATGAGGAAGCTTCCACTTCCAAGATTAATATCATAGAGACAAATCAATATGGAAAGGGAAAGACTATTCTAGAGAAGATGGGATATTCAAGACAGGGACCTCTTGGGTTAAGGAAACGAGGCATAACAGAACCAATCCAGCCACTCACACTCCAACATAAGGATAAAACTGGATTAGGATATACAGCAGAACAAGGATCTCTTGACCGAGGGAAACAAAGTGTAACGGAACCAATCCAAGTTCTCATAATTCAAAAAAATGGCAGAGCTGGACCAGGATACACAAAAGAAGCAAGAGCATAACTCACCAATAAAACTGTGGAGTGTATTCTTCAAAGAAGAGAAAACTTTGAAACAGATTCAAATGAATATGAGTGGGACAACTTATCAAATGTTTCCTATGAATATATTTAGATCAATGTTATCAAAAAGTATTCCCCCAAACGTGAGGAGGGTCAAAGCTTGAGTTTTAATCCTATTGTCTTTGAAACACATAACTTTGATGACTCAAGTGAAGATAAACAGACATCAATTGAGATAAATGATGTGGAAGAAAATACCTTCGTAGGCCTTGACATAACCACTAACAACCTGGACGACATTTCCGTCCAAGCTTTCACAATCGCTAACCTCAACCCATCTAATGATTCATTGCCTTTGCTACATCCTGAGCTTATCAAGTGGGAACCCCAACATCCCATCAATCTCCCTATTTTTGACAATGATTCCACTATTATTAACCACCTTTGTTGTGAGGAATCCGATACTTGTTCTACCAATACTTCTTTTAATGATGCTTTTAGGCAGGAGGGTGCCAAGCCTTTCAGTTGCAAAAGTATGGAAATAAATAATGGATCTAATGGTGAAAACCATTCTATGGTAGTATTTGATCCTAAAATAGTAAAAACAAAGAACACATCCAATGGTGAAAACCTCATTGAGGCACCAAAGGATGGAAGGCTTGACATCCTCCCACAACATTACCATGAAAGATCATCAGTGTTGATAGAACCCACACAGCCTATTGATATTGGCACAGCAGAGAAAGTAAGAATCCTACACCTGGCAGCATCCATGACAGATACAGAAAAGCCAAATTTTATCAAATTCTTTGAAAAATGATGCATCAATTTTGCTTGGTCATATTCTGACATGCTAGGCCTAGACACAGATCTTATTATGCATCACTTATCTTTACCATCTAGCACTAAACTAGTAAAATAGAAACTGATAAAAATGCATCCACATGTTGCATTATTGGTAAAAAATGATTTGAAGAAACTACTAGATGTTGGATTTATCAGATCTATTGATTATGTTGAATGGATATCCAACATTGTACCTGTTTCAAAACCATATCACACCATCAGAATATGTACTGATTTTCGGGATTTAAATAAAGCATCTCCAAAGGATGATTTTCCTTTGCCAAACATAGACATGATTGTAGATCTAATAGCTAGCCACCAAATGTTGTCACTCATGGATGGATTTTTAGGATACAATCAAATCAAAATAGCTCCTGAAGACCAAGAAAAGATAGCATTTACATGTCCATGGGGCACCTTTTGCTGGAACGTCATGCCTTTTGGGTTAAAGAATGCAGGAGCTACATACCAGCGAGCTATGACAACAATCTTCCATGACATGATGTACACCTTCATGGAAGACTATGTGGATGATATCCTAGCCAAATCTCACACCAAGGAAGGACATTTAGAAATACTTGCCAAAATATTTGACAGGTTGGAGAAATTTAAAGTCAGATTAAATCCTAAGAAATGTGCCTTTGGAGTAACATCAGCAAAACTGCTTGGATACATAGTTTCTACAAAAGGAATTGAAGTAGATCTAGCAAAAGTTAAAGCCATTGTGGAAATGCCACCTCCTAAAAATATCAGTACATTAAGATCTCTACAAGGCCGACTATAGTCCATCAGAAGATTCATCTCACAACTAGCAGATCGATGCCATCCATTCAACCATCTTTTGCATAAAAATGTGTCTTTTAAATGGGATGAAAAGTGTGAGAATACTTTCAATCAAATCAAGCATTATTTAATGACACCACCAATATTGGTGCCACCTAGTGAAGACAAGCCATTGTTTCTATATGTCCTAACAATAGATATTTCTTTAGGAGCCTTGCTGGCACAAGAGGATAGAGAAGGGAAGGAACAGGCAATATACTATATCAGCAAGACACTCAATGGACATGAAGCAAACTACACCTTCATTGAAAAATCATGCTTAGTAGTAGTATTTGCAACACAAAAATTGTGACACTATATGCTCACTCACATTGTCAAGCTCGTTGCAAAAATTGATCCCCTCAAGTATTTACTGAACAAAGCAGCTTTAACAGGAAGGTTGGAAAAGTGGGTCATGCTCCTCAGTGAGTTTGACATTCAGTATGTTGAAAGGCAAGCTATCAAAGGACAAGTCATTGCCGACCAATTAGCAGAAGCTCCATTGTCAGACTATCATCCTATGACCATGGAATTTCCTGATGCAGATATCCTCAACGTTACAACACAACCATGGAAACTCTACTTCGATGGATCATATACACAACATGGATCAGGGGCAAGAATTTTATTTGTCACACCTCTTGGGCACACAATTCCATGATCTTACAGGCTTACCTTCCGTTGCACTAACAATGTGGTAGAATATGAAGCTTTAATCCTTGGAATTAAAGTGGCTATTGACTGGAAAATCACATAACTACAAGTGTATGGAGACTCTCAGTTAATCATCTATCAGGTCAACAATGATTACCAAACTAAGGATGACACATTGATTTTATACAAGAGACTAGTAGATGATCTAAGAAAATACTTCATAGAAATCAAATTTGAGCAGATACCAAGATCAGAGAATAAAGCAGCAGATGCCATGCCACAATAGCATCTCTTCTACAAATGCCTAAAACAAAAAATCGTTATCGATTTATTGTGGAACAAGTGTCAAATCCTGCATACGCAAATCCAAAATCCCAAACCATAAGCCTTTTGGATAGTGCCCAATCTTCCATTTATGAAGACATTTATACTTATCTAAAAGATAATATCTTACCGCCAGATCTTTCTCGCAACCAAAAGCGCAACTTCATACGCCAATCCGCCAAACATACCATTATTGTTGACACCCTTTACCGTTGAGGCCTAGATGGTACTCTTTTGCATTGTTTAGAACATAATGAATCCACTTCTGCTCTACATGAGGTCCATGAAGGAATTTGTGGTACACATTCAAGTGGATTATCTTTAGCCAAGAAACTCCTTCGTTTGGGGTATTATTGGCCACACATGGAGCAAGAATCTTATAAGTTTGTCAAGAGATGTCAAAAATGTCAGATTCATGGCAATCTTATACATGCACCGGCACAAGAGCTCCATCCATTCACAACTACATGTCCTTTCTTTCAGTGGGGATTGGACTTGGTAGGGAAAATTAACCCATCTTCATCTAATGGACATAAGTTCATTATCACTACAACAGAATATTTTACAAAATGGGTGGAGGCAGTTCCCTTAACCACAATCACTGGGAAGCAAATATCATCTTTCATACTTAATTATCTCATTTTTAAATATGGGATACCCCAATCAATCATTACAGATAATGGCAGGCCTTTCAAGAACCAAGATGTCCAAGAGCTGTGTGAAAAGTTCCACATCCAACATTGCTTTTCAACCCCGTATTACCCTCAGGGTAATGGACAGGCAGAAGCTTCAAAAAAAACAATCCTAAAGATTCTCAAGAAGACTGTAAATGAGGTAGGGCATGATTGGCACGTTTAACTTAACCCTTCTCTTTGGGCTTACAGGACTAGCATCAGAAGACCAACAGGAGCTACACCATATGCTCTTGTCTATGGATCAAAAGCAATATTACCTATCGAGGTAGAAATTCCATCCCTTCGAGTTTCACTAAAGGGACTCATTTCAGATGAAGATTATAGGATCTCTAGACTTCAAGAATTAGAGCTACTTGATGAACGTCGACAACAAGCTATTAATCATTTGACAGCCTATCAACAAAGAATGTCTAGGAACTATAATCATAGGGTTAAACCTAGAGTCTTCCATATCAGAGACTTGGTCCTACGGGAAAACCCTAGAAATCAAGCAGACAGAGAAAAGAAGGGAAAGTGTGAACCTAACTGGATAGGGCCTTATTTCATTATATCATTCTATGGATTAGGAGCATACCGACTGTCTACACCAGAAGGAGACATGTTGGAGGAACCCATGAACAGCATTCATCTCAGGTGATTCTATACTTGAGGACACCTAATGCATGGTCAGTAAGGTTGTCTTGACGAAAACCTGGCAAATAGGTGTCATGATGACAAAAAAAAAGAAAAGAAAAGGACACAATAAAAATAAGTGATGAAAACTTGGAAAACAAGCGCTACTTGTGATTTTCACCAGCTCTTCTATCTATTAGGTATAGTTTTGTCGCGATTGTTTCCTTTCATATCATTTCCATCTATCATTTGAAGTAATTATTATCACTATCCATATCATAGCAAGGATATCATGTTTTACCCTAGCTTGGGGGCAACATCTTAGTGTTATTTGGTACAATGGACTTTCAGCTTAAATGGAAAGGCTATCAAACATGACAACACCAAGTGACCAAAAACATCAAAAAATCCATCAAAATCCAAAAACATCAGAAAATCAAAATCCAAAAACATTTCAAAATCCAAACACATCAGAAAATCAGAAAATCCATGCAAAAACATTCATAAAATTGAAAACAAAAAAAATAGAGTCTACATCAGTCAGAAAGTGGAGTCTGTGTCAGTCAAACTACATGGTCTCTGCGTGTATAACGTAGGCAAGACTAATCTTTGATTAGTCCCCGAGACCCCTAGGATAGGTCTTTAGGTTACATCATTTGGTCAAATGCCTGAGAATATCATGCAAACATCGGCACACACATTTCAACATCAATGATCTAATCTAAATAATGATTTGAAAATACATTTAGTAGAATTTGAATTATTGTACTTTTTATTTTATCATTTTCTTATCATTTCTTTAGAGCTACTCGATGATGTATTAAACTAGAGAAGCAAGGAAGGAGAATGATACCTTTTCTTTGTTTGTTGTTTGTGAGTTAGCCATTATTATTTTGTGAATTGTCGCGGGAAGTGCTCTACCAAGTATCATGGATGACATTCCGATTCACTTAAGAAAATGATTAATTCTTGCCTGTTTGCGCAAGAAATGCTTAGGTCATCTCGGTTTAATCATACCTTGATGCTTGTGTTCGCTTGCAATATCAAATATCATGAAAGAAATACTCAGGTCATCATTGGTCTACCTAGTATCATTGATGCTTGTATTCACTTTCAACATTTTAAAAGCTCAATGATGATACAAAGCAAAATAAAAAGATTATTGAAATGACACTTAGGTTTGCATTGATAAAATAGGTTTGCATGGTAAAAATAGATTGCATTCATAATAATACATCTACAGAGTATTGGTTGCACAATTTACAAGGATTCATTTGCAAATAATGTTATCTTTTCTTATTAAAGATTGAGTATACTTGACATATACAATTTTTATAATGACGCCACATAAAATCATTTTCTCATCTCATCATAAATTTCACAATAAAACATCTCATTTTGTGATGTCATATGCACGTTATGTCTCATCATTCATTACATTTATCATTTGCATGTAGTTGCAAAATCATCATTCATTGCATGCATATAGAAGGCATTTTACATCTCATTTTATATATCATATATCATTCATTTACATATACATCATTCATTTACATTTTATCCATACATCATTCATTTACATCTTATTACATTTTCATTACATACATCATTTCATTTACATCTTATTACATTTCATTACATTTATCATTCATTTACATCTTATTACATTTCATTATATACATCATTCATTTATATCACATATCCATACATCATTTTATCTATCACATGACATCTCATTACATTTATCATTTCATTTACATCTCATTACATTTATCATTCATTTACATCTTATTACATTTCATTACATACATCATTCATTTATATCACATATCCATACATCATTTTATCTATCATATTACATTTCATTTCATACATCATTCATTTACATCTCATTACATTCATCATTCATTTACATCTTATTACATTTCATTACATACATCATTCATTTACATTTCATTATATACATCATTCATTTATATCACATATCCATACATCATTTTATCTATCACATGACATCTCATTACATTCATCATTCATTTACATCACATATCCATACATCATTCATTTACATCTCATTTTATATATTAAGCATTGCATTTCATGGAGAAAAGAAATACATCATCAATATCATATCACATCATCATTAATGCATCTATACAATCTAGTATAATAAATCATCATAAAACATAAAAAAAATTAAAATGCATTCATCACATAAATCATGTAGAACAAATCATAGATCAATCGAACCACTGCACATATATATCTCATCAAGTGTCAAGTATACAATGAAGTCTAAAAAGGATGAAAATAACATCATATCAAAAATGGTTGTATATATCTCTTGAAGGGTACACAAATAATCTTAAGTGGTACTTGCACCAGAAGGAGCAGGTCTCGCGCCAGTATCATGACCACCACCAGATGTCCCAAGATCTCTCGGATCTCTCGGATCTCTCGAAAGAGGCTATGTCATGCCTCTACTCACTATCCTCGAACAAGTCCTCTCTGAGCGAGACTAGGCATAACTGAATCTCTACTCTGGGAGGCAAAGCTCATGATAACGTCTCTTGTAAAACTCAATCTTAGCACCTGCCCGCATAGCCTCTCGCATGTAATCTACCACAGAGGTCCCATCTTCCACTCTCTGCAATTTCTCTATAGTAGCCTATGCTATCTCTGTTGCCTGTCTGACAATATCTCAATCTGTAGTCAAGGTTGTGATCTATGCCTGAGCACTGGTCAACTATGCTCATACATCTGCTACCTGAGCCTGTGTTGTCACTACTGCCTATCTCGCCTCATCTCTCTCACCAATCAGAGAGGTAATCTGTGTCTGTGCAGTAGCTAGCTATGTCTGCATCTGAGCCTGTGTCTGAGCTAATAATCCCTGCACCTATGCTAGCTATCCCTATAAAGTCTGAATCTGCACACGTAAACCTACTATCTCTGATCACTCTGCTGAAGAGGAAGCAACAGCCTGCCTCTTATGAGGCGACTAGTCGATGGCTCTGAGGTACCTGCTATGCTTGGTCTCCCCCCATCTCCACCATCATCATCACTACTATCATCACTGCCATCCTCACTGTCATCATCACTCTCACTCTCATCACTGCCTACATCTTCCTCTCTCCTCCGTCTCTGACCACCCTGACCACCCCCTACAGCTACTGGTGTTGGTGCTGCTACTGCTGTTGGTACTAGCTCATCTAGAATGGTGATACGAGGAGGAGGGTGCAGAGCCAAGTACTGTCTGTACTCACGAGTAACAGGTGCCTCAACAATGTCTCGCTGCATATCCAATGCCGATGGCTGCAGAGCACGGTAACCCTCAACAAGTGCCCCATAAGGCAAGCATGGACCCCAATCATTGGCATCTATCTGTCGTCGTCCATAATGTGCTACTCCCTGAGGCATACACTGAACAATCTCATACTGCCTGTAGACGCAATGAAATAGGAATCGCTCCAAAATCCTGGGGCTCTTCCCAATCAAATACATAGAATCGGCCAAAAATCCCAACTCGATATCATCATCATCCCAATCATCACAATCTAAATAGGGATGCCAGGTCACTATCTCCACATCATCAAGAATCCACCTCCAATAATCTAGCTTACCCATCATATGCTGGGTAGGCCCGCCTCTATAGTGAAACACATAAGGTCTCGTCACTGGTCTCGATAACACTGGCACGGGACGCGTAACAGCGATATGCTCCCATGCTCATACCTAAAAAAGTGTAGCTCCCACCGATAAACTACTACCTCTAAGGTACATGATCCAGTGTAAATCATGATATAGCTAAGCAAACATACACATGCCCCAAGCATATCTCGTCCTATGGGCCACAATACCCTCTAATACCTGACCCCATCCAAGAGATAGACCCTTTGACCTCTTATCAGGACTAAAATAGATGACATCAACAACAAATCGACGAAATAAAAATCAAAGTGCATAATTTTTCATCCATCTATAATTCCAAGCGCTACAAAATCCTACTGAAGTGCTACAAAATCTACCTAAAGCGCTATTTCTGGTGGCGCACTACAAAATCTACCTAAAGCGCTATTTTTGATGGTGCACTATAAAATCCTACTAACGCGCTACAAAATTGACCCAACACGCTAAAACTCTTGCACACTACCCTAACCTACTGATGTGCTACATATTTCTGTTGGCGCGCTAAAAGTATGGCACACTAAAACAAATCACTGACGCGCTATTCCGTCACTCTCGGGCGCTAAAATAAAAAACACATGAAAATTGACCTAAAAAGTATGGGCGTGAATCACGAGGAGGATTTGGGGTACGTACCAGAGGTCCATAGTCGGCCGGACATTGGTGACGTCACACACGCTCGAGTCAGTGGGTGTGGTAAGGGATCGGCATCCTATAGCTCTAGCACTCTGAGGGTCTCTATCACAAGATTTTCAAAGTCAAATGCACAAATGACTTTTGAAAATGACCTTTTGAGCTTTTATAGATTATTTTTGTGGGATTTTCATGGGATTTATTTATTTTTCCTTCTGAGGAATTAATTCTTATCTATCACAGGGGCATTTTTGGACAATTTTGTTGGGAGATAAATTATTTCTTCATCAATTCATCATAAAATCATCATAAAAATTCAAAATTTTGAAAAATCATAAAAAAAATTCAAAATTTATCAATTTATCTCTCGTGGGGGCATATATCGCTATCATTTCAAAATTCAACATCTGGGGGCAAATCAGGGGCATATTTTAAATTTTTCATCAATACTCGCAGTTGAGGCAAAATCATTCTTTGAAGCAATGCGTAAACACATCACTTCAAAGAGGGGAAAAATGTAGACACCTAAAAATGGTCTGGAGAATCTAATTAATTAATTACAACTTATTTGATTAATTAATCTTAAATTCATCTACTTAGTAAATAAATAGAAATATTTATTTATATTAAGTTCATTATTAATTCTTCTATTTCATCATATTATTTCTATCTTAATTAAATAAACAAAATTAAAAACTTTTTTTTATTTAATTATTATTATTATCACTTCTTTTATACTTCTATCATAAATTAAATACACAACTTAAATAATTTGTGTTATTTAATTACCTCATCACATTTCTTCTTAATTAAATAAAGATATTCTAAAATATTTTATTTAATTATCATTTTCCTTTTGTTTTAATTTAATAAACAAACCCTATAGTTTGATTTATTAAATTATTCAATCCTCTTTTTGCTAAATTTAAATAAATTAAAATTATTTAAATTTATGCATAAATCATTTACCACTATTCACTCACCAATAAAATTAAATTTTTAAAATTTAATTAATTCTACTACCATTCACGGGAAGAGCTTCAGGGACAAACCTGCAGGAAGTCCTCTCAATCTTCTTCCTCCAATCTTCCCTCTCATCTTGCCTCGTGTTTTCATGGGGAGGAATAATCCTTCATGATCAGCTCCACCTTCTCATCCCATGCCATTCAATTCTCCAGATTGAATCCCAGCCTCTTATCCCGTATCCCTGTGCAAATGTGTTGCCGTGAAAGCTATAAATACAGCTCTTTGGCTACAGGAAATGGATCCCCAACTTGTGCAATCTTACTCTGTAGGTTTTCCAAGCATCCAGCATTCATCCAGCATTCAAGCATTCAGCATTCATCCAGCATCCATCCAGCATTCAAGCATTCAGCATTCATCCAGCATCCATCCAACATTCATCTAGCATTCAACATTTGCATTCATGGCTGCCATTACAGTAGTTTTATTATTTAATCATATAGGAATAGAATAGTTTAATTCTCATTCTCTAAGTGTCATTTCAATAGTCTAATTAGCTTCTAAAATCTGAGAGCAAAGTAGATTAGAGAGATCTTTAGAGTTAGAGAGCAATAGGATAGATTTCTGAAGATTTTTAGTTTAAATTAGCTCAATTTCTTAAATCTTAGATACAATGTCTTATTTAGAGGTGTAGAAGCATGTTTAGATTGTTTAACTCATTCCTACACTTACAGTTCCCTCAAGCTCATTAAACAATTAAAAATCTTAGAGGATTTTATCGACAAAGGAAAGGGTATCACAATAAAAGCATATGATTGTCAATAAAGAGTGTCCCAGGGCATAATAAAAATTCCTATTCAAGTAGGGCCATCTATCATGGAAACTTGTCAGTTCTTGGACCTCGAATTACCGTATAACATCCTCCTAGGATGCCCATGGATTCATGCAATGCAAGCAGTAGCATCAACTTTCCATCAATGTGTTAAATTCACACATGAAGGACAAGAAGTTACCATCCATGGAGATCCTAAACCATTCTCCTACTGCAAAATCCTTGAGGAAAAGTACTATAAAATCTCCTAAGTACCAAAAAATGATGAGGGCCCATCTACACCATACATTGATCTTGCCACTCTCGCTTCCACTTCTACGATAGAGACACCTACCACTCCTTCCATCCCCACCATCTCTTACATTAAGGTAGTCATCCAAGATAATGGTTGTGGAAACTACATGATTCCTAAAAATTATTTTGTGATAGGAGAGTTACCACAATCTCCTAAATCGTAGGGACATCCGCAAATAAATGAAGCCTCCACATCTCAAACGTCTCCTGAAGACTATTCCAACTTTAAAAGTTGGGGAGATCTTGGCCAAGAAGCTATTGAGGAATATCCATCTCATATGCTATACCAAGATGAGATACTAGTAGTTGATTTACCAATGGATGACAGAAGCAAGGGTCTGCAAATGATGCTCGCAATGGGCTACAATAGAAATCAAAGACTTGGGAAAAACAAAAATGGGCTTATAATACCTATCATTCTGGAGACGTGAATGGGAAGTATTGGCCTCGGATGTACCCCTCCTATTATAACCATATGTGGCTGAGGTCCTCTAGTTAGAAAGGTCAAAAATCCTCCTCAGCAAATAGCAGTTGAATTGCACTTACCAGTATCTACATGTCATGTCATAGATAACTTCACATTTGATATAACCGATGTCTGTAGTAGTAGTGATGATGAGGATTCCATGACCAAATTACCTAGGCTATTTGAGGATACCACTCTTTTTATGATTAGTACTTTATCCTTTGAATCAAACCATCAAAATTATGAAATCTTCCTAGTATACCCCCAACTCATTGACTACGACCAATCAGGACCACCAATTCTTGGTACATTCAAAAAAAATGAGGCACTCTTAGAATTCATGGTACTACAGGATAACATTTCATATGGGGATTACAAAGTATGGTTCATAATTGAGCTAGATACACATGCCTATTATGGGGAAATGATTGAATCTCTCAATCACAAAAGTGAAAAATTAAGAATAATATCTAAATATTTGAGTGAAAACCACACTATGGCACTCTCTGACCAGAAAAAAGTAAAAAAGAAATGATGCATCCAATGTTGAAAACCTCTCTAAGGCATCTAAGGATGGGGGGTTCAATCTTTCTTTCAGAGCTCTTCATCAAGAAAAATCAGTAGTCCTAGCAGAAAAATGCAATCCAATCAATCTAGGAACAGAGGAAACCCTGTACATCACATTCTATGCAAAGTCATTACTATCAGAAGAACAACAGTTCCTAGTAGCCTTCCTAAGAGAGAGATGGATAAACTTCACATGGATCTATGCTGACATGCCAGGGCTTGATCCAGAAAACATGGTTCACCACTTAGCATCATACCCAAAAGCAAAGCCTATTAAACAAAAGCTCAAAAAAATGCACCCTTAGATCACCTTGCTGGTAAAAATGGAACTAAAGAAGCTATTACATGTAGGATTCATTCAACCGATAGATTATCCAGAATGGGTGTCAAACTTGGTTCCTATCTCAAAACCCGATGGGGGCATTAGAATCTAAATAGACTTCAGAGACTTGAACAAAGCATGTTCGAAAGATGATTTCCTGTTGCCCAATATTGGCATGATCATAGACATGACGGCAGGACATGAAATGCTTTCCTTGATGGATGGTTTCTTAGGTTATAACCAAATAATTATTGCTAAAGATGACCAACACAAAATGGCCTTCACTTGTCCATGGGGGACTTACTATTGGAATATGATGCCATTAGGCTTAAAGAATGCAGGAGGAACATACCAAAGGGCCATGACATTAATCTTCCATGACATGATCCATAAAATGGTCGAATATTATGTTGATTAAATTCTAGCCAAGACCAAAAGAAGAAAGGATCACATAGCAACACTAAGTGCCATTTTTTTTAGGCTAGAGGAGTACAAGGTCAGATTAAACCCAAAGAAGTGTATCTTTGGCATACAATCGGGAAAGCTGCTAGGATACATAGTGTCAATGAGAGGTATTGAGGTAGATCTAGTAAAAGTAAAAGCAATCCTTGAGATGGAGGCACCCAAAACATTAAAGCAATTGAGAGGTCTCCAAGGCAAGCTTCAATCCATTCGTAGGTTCATAGCACAGCTAGCAGACAAACATAACCCATACTCTCACCTACTCCACAAGGGAGTAGTGTACAAATGGGATAACAAGTGTGAAGAATCCTTCAATAAAATCAAATAATATCTACTTACACCACTAGTCCTAATTCCACCAATCCCAAGAAAACCATTAATTCTCTACATGTCAGCAACAGCAGCAGCCCTTAGAGCTCTCCTAGCTCAGCATGACGAAAATGGAATAGAAAGGGCCATCTATTACATCAGCAAAAAAAGAATGTCTAGCAGTAGTGTTTGCATCACTGAAATTCAGACATTACATGTTGGCACACAAAATAAAACTCATCGCCAAAATCGACCCTCTCAAGTACTTACTATCAAAAGCAATGCTCACTGGAAGAATGGCCAAATGGGTGATGATACTATCAGAATACATAATTGAATATGTGGAATGGAAAGCAATCAAAGGCCAAGTCCTCACAGATCAGCTTGCGGAAGCACCAATCTATTCAGAGAATCCTCTCATCCCAAAGTTCCAAATGAATCCATTTTCAATCTCAATGTAGCTAACCACTAGAAACTCTATATTGATGGCTCCTACACGCAGCATGGATCAAAATCCGGTTTCTTCTTTATAACCCCACAAGGGACTACATACCAAGGTCCTACAAACTTGCATTTCCCTACACCAATAACATTGCAGAATATGAGGCTTTAACCATAGTTCTCAAAATAGCAATGCAGTGGAACATTATAGCTTTCAAAGTATACGGAGACTCTCAATTAATAATAAACCAAGTGAATGATGAGTACCAAATTAAAGATGATAAGCTCACTCCATACAAGAAATTGGTAGAGACTCTCAAAGAATCCTTCATCGAGATTGCATTTGAGCAGATACCCAGAGCCAACAATAGAGCAGCAGACACCATGGCAACAATTGAATCCTTACTAAACATCCTCCACAACATTCCAAAATATGAATTACTAATAGATCAGCTTCTCGTGCCCACATTCGAGGTACCATAATCTAAATTTGTGTGCAAAATCGTTGGTCCTGGTGGTCCTTGGTACCACAAAATTTATACATACCTTTGAATAGGAGTCATACCTACCAACCTACCTTCAACCCTAAAATGAACCTTTGTCAAAAAGGCATCCAGATTCATCATCCTAGGATATACCCTATATTTTAGGAGCATAGAAGGAACCTTACTGCATTACTTAAATGTTGAGGAGGTATTGACCACTCTAACTAAAGTACATAATGGTATTTTTGGTTCACACTCGAGTGGAATGACCATAGCCAAGAAACTACTAAGGATGGGGTATTATTGGCCTACAATGGAAAGAGAGGCACATGAATACATCCAAAGGTGTGCAGCATGGGGACCTCATCCATGCTCCAGCTCAAGGACTTCATACCATCATCACACCATGGCCCTTTTCATAGAGGGGACTCGATCTCATTGGAAAAATCACTCCCACTTCATTTAATGGCCACAAATTCATCATAACCACCATGGAGTACTTTACTAAGTGGTTGGAAGCCATACCCATGACATATATAACTGGGAAGTAGATATCAAAGTTCATCCTGAACTATCTCATTATCCACTATGGTGTACCACAAACCATTATCTCAGATAATGGGACACCATTCAAAAATCATGATGTCCGTGACTTATTGGAAAAACTCAAAATCCAACATCGATTCTCCACCCCATACTATCCCCAAGGAAATGGCCAACCAAAAGCCACTAATGAAACCATTTTAAAAATCCTCAAGAAAACAGTCAATGACGTAGGTCATGGCTGGCATTTGTAGCTCAATCCTACCCTCTAGGCCTACCGAACTAGCATCTACACACCCACTAGTGCCACCCCTTTCTCTCTAGTCTACGGATCAAAAGAAGTACTCCCCATTGAGATCAAGCTCCCATCACTCAGAATATCACTACAAAACCTCATCATAGATGAAGAGTACTAACAATCAAGATTGAATGAGCTGGAGCTACTAGATGAGCGACGTATGGATGCTTTAAATCATTTGCAAGTCTACTAGAATAGACTCAAGAGGAGCTATAACAAGAAAATCAGAAGCAGGACTTTCCAAGTTGGAGAACTAGTACTAAAGGAGAATCAAAAGAATGTCCCAAACCCAAGCAGCAAAGGAAAATTTGAACCTAATTGGTTGGGACCATTCGTTATCACAGCAAGTTGTAAGTCAAGGGCATATCAGTTATCAACACCCGAAGGAGAACCTCTACAAGAGCCTATGAATAGCTCCCATCTCAAAAAGTTGTATGCCTAATCTTTCAAGTTAAAGAACCAAAAAATCAAAAAAATTAGAAAATGTTCTGAAGAAATAGTTACTTTAGTGAAAACCTAGCAAACAGGGGTCTTGGTGACAACAAAAAATCCAAAAATCCAAAAATCCAAAAAAATCAGAAAAAGGATTAAAAATAGTAAAGAGAAAAACTGTCCTCTAGTGAAAACCACTTCAATGGCACTTTGGGTAGGTACCTTGGTGAAAACCTGGTAAATAGGCACCTTGTGTAAATAAGTATTTTCCATCCACCAGGATCTTTACGGCTTGTTTTGCATCATCCATCCATTATGTTTCCATCATCAATTGCATTCAAATCTCCATCCATCACTCATCCACCCGCATCTGCATCATATCTTAGTCCTGTTTTCATATCATGATCCCTCCTAGTACTACTTGACCCATCCTCAAGGTTAGTTTGTCCTGAATAACTAACTTTAAAAGCATTAAATGAATGCAAAAAATGAGAAATAAATCTCAAGTAAGGATCACTTACTAGTGCCCCAATGTCGGGTGGCCACTGGTATGTCCAGACTCGGTTGGAAATGTGCATTGGGAGCTATTGTTGCACCATATCATCAGGAATTTAGAGCTCAAATCTCAAAGTTGCTAGAGGGTTGTGTGTGAAAATGAATTGAAAGTGACCCCTCGGAGCCTTTTTAAGCTTGATAATTAGGGTTTTTTCACCTTCATTGGCTATCCTGCTAGGGTTTTGGACCCTTAAACCCATTTTTGTCCAATTGAGGCCTATTTTACATCGTTTTATTGCATTTAGACATGTTTTTTGCCTCCTGGAGCCTTTTTGGACCTGTCGAGCACCTTATCCTCTTTTTTTGCGAGATCACCCAAAAATTGAAATTTTCGTCCAATCTCTCAAGGGGGCAATATATTGGCATGTTTTCTCCCACCAGGCAGCAGTGGGGCAAGATTTTGAAAATGAAAAATTTTGGCTTCGATTGAGACCATTTATTTTTTGAAGCAACACAACAAGTGCATTGCTTCAAAGAGGGGGAAAATGTAGACACGTAAAATGTACTGATTGGCATTGTGCATCTAATCCTGACCACTAACATTATTTCATCCTGAATCATTCTTCGGTCTAACCATTTAATCAAATACCCTTATCTAATTAAATTCATCAATATTCCTCTCTTAATTAAATAAATCGGTTATCTAATTAAGTCACCTCTTCTCGATAATTAAATTAACCATTTTGATCTAATTATCCTATTTAATTAAATAATTTATTTATTTGATTAAGTCTCTTAAGTCTATCTATTAAATTAAATAAATTAAAACCTTATTTATTTTAATCAAATATCATCTCTTTTAATTAATCCCTTATCACATTCTTCTCATATTTGATTTAAATAAATCCATAAATTTAAGTCAAACAGGTCACATCATTTAACTCCCTTCATTAAATTAATTAATTTTGATTAATTTAATCTCCTTTCATGTCCCATCCTCTAGCTTTTTCCACTTGCACATGAAAATAGATTTATTTGATTTATTAAATCTCTATTTTCCTTCAACAAGGCATCTTTAATGAATATTCTTCAAGTTTGAATTCAAAATCCAAGTTGACATGTACATCCAACAAGGCATTTAGTCTCTCTTACATGTCCTTTTCCTTGAGCCAAGTGGCATTCAATGCATTCTTCCTTCCCTCTTGCATGTCATTTCAACAATTTCAAAATTCAAAAATAGGCATTTATTGGCACAATCCTCAAAACTTGCACATCCTCCATCCACTCATAGGTTAAAAAGTGGCACTTTTCCATTATCTAATTCTTAGTCCCACATTGCTCTATTTTGAACATTCATCCATCAATCTCATCTATAAATAAGAGGCTAAACTCCTCATTTCATCATCCACAATTTGAGTAAAATTACTATGCTCAAATCATTAGAAAATTCCATCCATTATCATTGAGTTCATAGCTAGGTTATGCAGATTTTTCCATTGGAGTACTCATCAAGCATCAACAAAGTGGATCACTCTTCATCACACATCAATCTTGCATCATAGGAATTGGGAAAGGTCCAATTTTCACATCAAATTGGCACCAATTCTCTCAAGAGATTAGGATTTTGTTTTCTTTAGAATAGGATTTGACATGCTTTTAAATTTCATTTTGTTCTTCATTTCATATTCTATCTCTTTTGCTACTCAAATGAATTTCTTGAGGAATCCTTGTTCTTGCTTGCATTTCATCTTATAATGTGTTTTTTTGTGTTTTTTTGTATGTATTAGGATTGGGGTTCATACAAAAGCTTAAAGAAGTTCTCACACTTGGTGTCGTCCAACAAGATCACTATTCTCGTGGCACATCCCAGTGTGTAGGAATGGTGCAGGGCACCATGATCATCATTTCTAAAAATATGATTTAGTAAGGTCTTAAGTTATTTTTTGTGCCTTGAGTAAAGAAGGCATTGAATAAGGCCATAATAGGCCATATTTTAATGTTTTGACTCTATTTGGGTGATTTGAGGTCCTTTTGTCAAAAGTTGAAAAACTTGTAAAAGTTGCAATATTGTAAAAATGCAAAAATGAAAATTTGAGGGATACCAATGGCCATACAACTCAAAATTAAGTTAAGGTCAGTTGGGAAGGTTGGTTTTGATGTTGTGATGTTAAATAGGCCTCTCACAATTTGAGGCAACACTCTGATGTTCATCTTTGATTGATAAAGGCAAAAAGAACTTTATTTTTATGTTATTTTTAGATAATTTTGTTGTTATCAGGAACTATACAATTTTTTACATGCTCCATTAGTTATGAATTGATCTGGAATTGATAAGTCAATGTGTCTACTTCATTTTTGTGGTTGTTTGATAAAATTCCATAGAATTTTGTGCATTTTATAAGCTTTTCTTTGTAACTAGGTTTGTAGACATTTAAATGGACTAATGGCCCATTCCACCATTTGTAACTCTTCTATCTTGGTGTAATGGGACCAATATAGTAGGATTAGATGCTTGAATGGTTTTTGAGAGTAGGAGAAGGTGATTGGTGGTGTTTGGAGTGTTGTCCTAGAGGAATTCTTATGAATTTTGGCTTAGTTTGAATGGCTAGAGGCTAGGGTTTGTGCAAAGGCCAATAGGATTAGTCAAATAAGAGTGGAATTGAGTTTTTGTAGGGCATATGGAATTTTTTTGGAGCCCTAGTTAGCATATTCAAGACTTGGGGGTTATGGTTTCACAAAACCCTCCTTGTTTCAAGTGTAGGAAAGCCTAGAATAGGGGTTTATTGGTTTGGCATTTAG
This sequence comes from Sequoia sempervirens, assembly GCA_007258455.2. Classification (NCBI taxonomy): domain Eukaryota; kingdom Viridiplantae; phylum Streptophyta; class Pinopsida; order Cupressales; family Cupressaceae; genus Sequoia; species Sequoia sempervirens. The sequence continues at coordinate 123,056,508 of VDFB02252616.1, forward strand.
ATCAATGTCTTGGAGGCTAAAATTTGATGAAACTATGGTTTTGTAGGTTGGTGAAGGTCCATCAACAAGAATTTTGGATTGTGCAAGTTTTTAGATTTATGATGCTTTGGAAAAGTGACCTATTTGAGGTCTAGGACAGCGTAGCAGCAGCAAATTGGAGGATCTCTCCCAAAGGAGTCACAAGTGATCTTGATATATGTCTTATATTGGCTTAATGGGTGTCTAAAAATCCCAACCTTTAGTGGTTTTGAGGAGTTTTGTGAAAGATATACTTAAATTCCATGGTTTGGAATACTACTAGGAAGTGTGAGTGAATGATAAGTTTGAATCCCAGATTTAAGATCTTGAGTATGAAGATTTTTTGAAACTAACTTAATTATGTTTGGTGAAGCTTTTTCCTCCCTATTCTACATCAATTGGTATTAGAGCACATGGTGTAGATCTTTTGAAGGAAAAGAAGGGTGAGGAAAAGTGGACAAGATGCCTCCTAAGGGTAACAATATGGCTAGAAAGATGCAAGAGATGGAAGAGAAGAAGTAGAGAGAGATTAGGAAGTTGAAGGAACTACAAAATAGGTTGGTAGTAAGGTTGGAAAGTGTTGAAATAGGTCATAAGAGAGTTTGGTTGTAAGTGATGAAAGTGACTGAAGAGGAAGAGGATGAAGAGTATGAAGATGCGGATGAAGAATTGGATCCTGAAGAGAAAAAAATGGCAAGGATACTGAAGGTAGTTAAGGGAGATAAACATAAGGTAAAAATTGATTTGCCTATGTATGGAGGTAACCTTAATGATGAAGAATTGCTAGATTGGATTGCAGCCTTGGACAAATACTTTGAATGTGAGGATGTACCTAATGAATAGAAGGTGAAGATAGCAAAAACAAAATTGAAAGGGAATGCATTAGTATGGTGGTATTATGAACAAGATGAAAGGAGAAGGAAAGATAAGTCAAGAATTATTTCTTGGGATAGAATGGTGGCCAAATTGAAAGGTAATATCTTGCCAAGTGATTATGCAATTCAAATGTCTAAGAAGCTTCAAGATTTGAAGCAAAGGGAAATGGATTTCAAAACTTATACTAATGATTTTTATAAGTTGAGCATAAGGGCAGGTGGAATAAGGTTCAACATCCATGATGAGTTGAGTTTGCACAATCCAAGGACAATTGAAGAATTCTACCAAATGGAAATAAGGGCTGAAGAGAAACTCAAAAGAAGGAAAGACAAAAAAAATAAAGAGGTAGAGGCAGAAATTCAAGAGGAAGAGGCACATTTACCACTCCAAGGCAGTCACAAGAAAGTCAAAAAAAATCAAGCAAGGCGCAAGAACATGTTGTTGATCACAGAGGTGGATTTAGAGGTTTCAAAGGAAGATTTGGTGGAAGTAGAAGCTCAAATACATTTTTAGGAAGGTCTTATCATTGTAATAAATTTGGCCATCCAATATTTAAGTGTCCTAAAAGGAAAGGGTCTACTTCAAGTGGAGGTGAAAGAAGGAATCAATTGGTGCATGAGGATGATTGTGAAAGTGTGAATTCTCCTAATCACATTGTTGCTCTAGGAGTTGGGGAGTCATTGATGGTGAGAAAAAAACTCCTACAAGCATCCAAGGAGATCGAGATGACACAAAGAAGAACATTGTTCAAGACCACATGCAAATGCAAAGGTAAGGTATGTAAAGTGGTAGTAGATTCAGGGAGCAATGACAATATGGTTTCAAATGAAATGCTAGATAAATTGAACTTAGAAAAAATTCCTCATAAGACACCATATAGAGTAGCTTCATTGAATGATGATTAGTCCATTTTGGTTAATGCACAATTTTTAGTTGAGTTTCAAATTGGTGGATATAAGGACAAGGTTCTTTGTGATGTTTTACCCATGACCTGTTGTCATTTATTACTTGGAAGGCCATGGTAGTTTGATAGACATGCCATTTATTTTGGGAGAAATAATACATATCAGATTGAGAAGGATGGGAATACATTCACTTTGGCCCCATTGGTTGAGGATGTTAAGGAACAAGGTAAGGCATATTGTGCCCTCAGCACACATGCTTCATTCGGAATGGGGACCTTCTCTTTCCTTTGCCTCACTACGTCACTTTTGGTTGCTGCTTCATTTTTTGTGCCCCCTATTTAATGTTCAAAATGGTCAATGAGATTTAGGGAATCCATCTTGAGTTGACCATGTTTTCACCTCCTCAAAATTTCAAAGTTCCAAGTCTTTGTAGAGTCCCACTAGCTATTTGCCTTAGTGTTTTGAAGTTGGTGTCCATGAACCTCATTGGGCCCGCCCTACTAGGACACCCCTCTCAAGTTTTCATTGCCTTATGGCCATCCCCAATGGAATTTATTTCTCAGCTTTCCACCCATAGAAACCCGATGTCTCTTAGATCGTTCATTCATTGCCAAACTGCCAAACATCCATTGGTCGACAGCTTCCTGCCTATCAGATCCTACTACTCCCATGTTCATTTTTAAAATTGTAGCTTACCAACCCATTATCCATAGTATGAGTATTTATTTCCAACATTTAATGCCACATTTCCTTTAAATAGTAGGCTTTGACCTGTCATTTTCACCTACCAGTCGATCAAAGAGGAGTCAGAGAGAGCTTCCAATGCCACCTTTGAGCCTGATGAGTTTTTTCGCCAATTCAATGCATTTTTTATCTACTTAGTTATCTACCTTCATCAGATTTGTGAGGTAGGTTCTCTGCCCGCACCTCTTTTTTTGTTTTCTTTAATTTATGTGCTAAAATCGCTAAATATAAGGGAGAAAACTTAGTAGATGGATAGATTATAACGAGGCACCCAAAACCCACATCATCAAATCATGAGAAACCCTCCAAATCAACTAACATAATAGCCATTGAACCATGACTCTCTGTCATTGTTCTTGGGCTAGAGCATCCATGCTCTACGGACCTGTAGCTCCCATCACCATCGCGAACATTTGAAACAAATATAAACTCCAAGCAGAAAGTGACCCTTTCAGGCCCACTATCACAGGACTACCCATCTCTTTAGCTTTCTAAACCAGGTCAGAAGATCATAAAGTGAGAATGAGGAATCCAATGACTCATACGAGATGCCTCCATGAGATTTCATTCTCGGGGTTACGTCAACAATTTTCTGTTCCAAGCGGTTTTCTAGCACCAGCCTTCCAGTGGTAAAATCTCAACCCTGTAATTGCCTCATGATTAAAACTCATATGAAATCTCTGACCTTTGGTCTCGTGTGGGTCCCACCCCATAGACATCTACCTAGGGAATTCCATCTGCGTTCCTCCGTCCTAGATAGCTTTTGCTTGGCATCCTCCCAACTATCGGGCCCCGAGCTTATCCTCACCGATCAACTCCATTTTTTCGACCAAGTTCCCAACACCTTTTCGAGTTCCACCGAGTGGGCCTCCATCCACAGGCTTCCACTAGAGGAACGTCATCTCTTATGACTTTTAAGCAATGACATTCTTCCCTCCGGGCCCCAACCTCATCACGAACACCAAAATGCAAAGAAAAATGATTAAGTGATGAACCATTGTGGATCATCTCCCGTAGACCTCCACCATCAAGACTCCATCCCATCCCCATTGTTATGCAAGGAAAACTACCTTCATCCCTCTGATACTCGGTACCCGACCTCTTATTTTCCAATGAACTCTCCAAATGAAGCGATGGCCCCACCTCCATTCGGACTCGATTCTATGGGTCACCCCCATCAAACCTCTGTGTGGCATCTTTCATTTCAAATGACGATCACCTAGAAGCTTCTTGACCATGCCAACCCACAATTCCCAAATTGCAAGCAATACCACTACCTTCCAGACCCACGAGTTCTTCCTGTCAGAACTCCGCTCTCAGGATGCCATCTTACTAGAGTTGTTCCAAATGGAAGACTCCAAATAGCAAAGCTTCCACTTGGTTCCAATTTCCCAAATTATCTTAATGCCCTTGAATCTCCAAATTGACTTTCACTCGTATGTTAAAATTGGGCACTCTCCTCAATGGACCCTTCAAATTGACCAAGCATGAAATCAGATCGGGACAAGCAGGTCACCATGCCTTGATTGTCATCCCTCCTACAACAACTTTAAAATAGCCATCAACCTAGGGAATTCTGACCCTTGGGGCCCAAATTATTCAAACTCATTCCTACAAAATGCTAATGCCAAAGTGGAGGATATGTTAGGATTCCTGAAAGAAGATTGATCCAATCTAATGTCGTTTTGCAGAGATTTGGCTAACGTTTCCATGTTTTCATGCTCGAATATGCTCACCTCTCTTTTTCCCACAGGATATATGGAATTAGGTGTAGGACCTTCGAGAGAGGCCATGGAGAAGGACAAAGGAAATAAGACAGCCAAAGTACCTTGAGGGAAGGATGACAAAGATCAAATGAAGTATAAGTTATAGGGGGAACCCCTTAATTTTAAGGTCACCACAGCATGGAAGGAGGTCTCTAATACAAACATCAAACATGTAGACATCGATGAATTCAAGAAGAGATTCTGAATCATCCCAATGATAGAAAATGCAAGACTGATTAGAAGCATTGGGTTGGCCAAAGTTGTAGACTTCCCTCCTACTCTTGTTGCCCCTAAACTTGTTATGGCTTGTAGAGAGGCATACCGAGAGGAGACTTGGACCATAATAGATAGATACAAAAATGTTTTGGTTGACATGTCTCCCAAGGAAATAACAAAAAAATTTCATATTCCTACCTTTGGAGAGATGGAAGTGCCAACCATGGATAATGGCAAGGCGATGTGGGATGAAGACCTTCTCAAATAAAAAAGGCTTAAATAAATTAGCATTGGTTGAAAGAGAAGAAGGGCAGCGCTGCAAAGGTTTCCCAGGAGCTCTTTTGTAATGAATTTTATGAGGATTACCATGACTTGGTAACCTTCCTAAGAAGAGTAATGGACTTTCCAACTACAGCCTATTTCCAAGAGCGGATGGTGTACTTCATTGAAGAGATTCTCCATGGAGAATCCAAATTCTATTGGGAAAGGATAATCAGTTATTGCTTCCATGATCAATTCATGGTTGTAAAGAAGACCTCCAAATTTTACATGATATCTTACTTAGTCTATTCATTGGTCAAATGGATGCAATACAAAGGTTTATTCAAAGCTTTAGATGAAGAACTAGGTAGGGAGCTGAAATTCTATGATAAGTAGCCTAAACTATAATTCAGAAACTTCAAGAGGGATTACTGCAAGGTCAATGACACTCTCATAGGTCATATTGTTAGATTTATTAGGGGTGACTTCGAGAGAAGAGTCTCCCACAGTGCTAATTCCTTCCTTAAACATTTTTCTTTCTTATTCATTCAGTATTTGAAGTTCACCTACATATGTGCTAAAGGCTTTTTAGAAAAACCATACAAGCTGCCCTGGTATCCCAATGACCAGATAATATTGTTAGAACTTTCTTGACAGCTGTGATAGGTACATGCCCTCCTAAGCAGAAAACATAAGGTGATGATCCCTTATCCCCTCTCTTTCATCTAGGGGAAATACAAGCTTCACACATCTCAATGTGTCAACAATTCAAAGAACGAACTGGTGGAATACCATTTGTGGCTCCACACTGCCTGACCACATATGGACCCATATGGTAAACTCAAGAAGGAATTCAGACCTAAATTCAACCATTTACATAGTGTTGAGGACTTTTGGGATAATTTCAAAGATGATAAAGAAGTGTGGATGAGGCACAATATGCAGATGACTGCATACTTTGTGAAGAAGGTCAATCTATTCCCCGTACTAGATCAAGTAGAGGAAGAAGAGAATCTAGTAATGGATCCCCAATACAACATAGTTGCAAACCTACCATAGCCACTAATTGAGTGGGATGAGAAATAGATTGATGACCTTGATATTCTAACCAAGCCCATTGAGGCTAGAACAAAAGAATGGGTTGATAGACAAATTTCCCAATTGAAGTAGCAAAGGGTCACTTTGACCTATGAGGGGCTCGAGAATGAGCCAACAAGTGAAACAGACAGTGGGATAGTTGCTGCACCATCAGGAGAAAATTCAACATCTCCTCTAACCACCAAGTCAAGGAAGAGGAAAGAAGTTGTAGAACAACAGCCCAACCCTAAGGTGTACACGAGAAAAGCTTCAGAGGGAGAACCTTCTAAGAAACATAAGAGATCAAGCAGTTTCACAGAGATGCCCACCATTCAAGAAGATCCACTTCATGAGGGAGAGGAAGTGGAGGGTGAGCAAAAAAAATCTCCACCTGCTACCTCCACTACTATTTCCCCTCCATCTTCTTCTCAAACGATGGTTGCTACTTCTCTGCCTATGGTGGATATCTCAGTCCACCTTGCCTCTTCTCCACCCATTGTGCAGGTTGTGACCATTGAATCTTCTTCTGACACCACTTCTCCACTTTCCTCCACCTCCATGTCACCGACCACATCACTACCCTTGGCAACAACAACAATACCAATTCCTATGCTCTCACTTCTAGAGGCCTTCTCCCAACATATGCAAAACATTCCCACAGATTTGTCCAAATTGCTAATGAACCCAACTATTCAAGCTGCCTTGGTGAAAAAAAATTCCAATATTCCTGCCTGCACTCCTCCAACTGAACCACTCGAAATGAAATACACAATGGAAATATCTAAGGAATTGGAAAGATGAGACAAAGAAGACACAAAAGGGATCAAGGAGGAGGTGCATGATTACCATGAGCATCTTGAGATCCAACGCCTGCCAATTGATGAAGTGGTGCACAAAATAGAATCCCTCGAGAGTGATGAAGAAGATGCCAACACCAAATATATTTCGGAGACCTTTGATATGGACCTCGAGGAGGAGTTAGCTCAATAGTTGAAGGATGTCATGGAGGAGGAAGAAAGGTTTCCTTCTGAGAAAGAAAAGGAATCAAGTGACAAAATGGAGGGAGATACTGAACCTCCAATTAGGGAGCATGATAAAAGCCCTAAACATGGTGAAGAAATGCCTCTTCCAAGAGAGAAAGAAGAGGAAGAAAAGGTGGAACAAGAAGAGGAAAAGAAAGATGAAGAAAAATCCCAAGAAGAGGTTGAAACCCACAAAATCCCAAAAAATGGAGCAGCCTGAAGAACATGGGCATGAAGAAGAATAAGAAGAAGAAAAGAAAACTATTGAAGGGGAAGGACAGCCCCAAAGATCATACAGCCACGAAGTCTCCACAAAAGAAGCCTAAAGTCATATCCAAGTTTACCATGGATGCCTCTGGATCTAGAACCGTGCAAATAGCCACACCGGTGATGGAGGAAGAAGGAATAAGTTACATCTCCACTGTTGACTTAGGAAAGGCTACTAGAGAGCAGAAAATATATCATCTCCAAGATTTCGTTGCCACAGTGGTGCATCAGATCCAAAAGGATAAGATCTCCAAGGAAGAATTGAAGGTGCAACTGGCCAATTTGACAGCATATATCCAACAATGGTCATCGATGGAAGAGCTTCCCACCACGTCCTCGGAACCACCACAACTGTTGTCCAAGGAGAAAATTGACAAATTTGAGAAGAGAAATAATTGGACAAAGGCCACAGAAGATTGGTTCTGGCAAGTCTTCTACAATAGCGGTATAGGCCTAAGACATGTAGTTAGGACCGCCAATAAGTTCCTAGAAGTTTTAAAGATACTTGAAGGTACAAGGAATTTTTGCACTGACTTCCCTAATTTATATAGAATCACGTACCCCAAACTTGAGGCCATCCTCAAGATACCAGATAGATTTTGGGAAAAGGAGCTTAACTTGGTAAAATATGACCATTGGCTCATCGAAACATGGAAGCTAAGCCTAGATCATTGAAAGGAGGTGTTGGAATGGGTATTCCATGAAGTGGAAATGGATATTGATTGGGCTAAGAAAGTTAGAGCAGATTGTATAGAATATTTGAAGTTGTTGTCAAATCATGATATGCCCACAAGTGAGTTGGACATGGAAAAATTAGATCCAGACTTCCAAAAGAAGCTAGAAAGTGGAATCGTGGATGCACTAACACTCAATTTCTTGGGCTTCGTTGCATGAGTCTTTTCTCAGTTTGAGCAAATAATGAAGAACACACCAAAGTATGACAAGGATTGGGATACCCTCACTAGCAAATCAAGAAAGCTGAATTTCCAAGTGATGCAATCAGACATATTGGAATGGAGCAAGCTTCGGGCATTAATCTTGAAGTTTATAGAATATTCCATGATCAAGAAGAGTGAAGGAAATCTAGATATTGAAGATGAGTTCCTCACAAAATAGCTACAACAAAAGGGAAATCAGCAAAAGAAAAAAAATTTATAGTGTTGTCATATGAGGACAAAATAGGGAAAAGGACAAGGATGTATTTTAAATTGTAATATATTTTTGGGTAGGTGAAACCATAGTTTGTAGTGAATCTTGGCCACACAATGCAAATCAATGTTGGACACTCATTTTTCTTTTTGAACACTATAAATAGGGAGTCTCCTCTCATTTTCAAGAGAGAGTTGAGTTGTTGTAAAGGCATGCTACAGAAATTTTAATAGAAGTTCATTGGCTTTTGGTGGACTCTTGATTTTATATTGCATTTTGCATGGTTCTTCTCCCATATTTAGTTGATTTTAATAGATTAATTTGTTGTTCTTCATGTGTAATTTACTTTGGTAGAGTAGTTGATGTTGTTCAATGATTATGTAGTACTCTATTGTATTGATTCCTTTCTTGTCTATACTTGTTGTTTACTGATGGTAGATAGTTGTGTAAAGTTAGTCTAGGCATAAAAATAAAGTTGCTCCAAACTTCTATCTTTTATTCATGCATGTTTATGGTGAATGAATGGTTGAATATTTGCAATCCTTAGAAACTTGCACAAGTTCCATGATACTATGAGTTAATCTGGTTAAGTGAAATTATGTTTTAGGAAGGTTGTCTGGAGTAGAATCCTCCATTATCATTGTTCACTATTAGTTTCAAATCTAGGAACTCCTTCTCCCTACCATTTTTCCTTTTTTTTTAGAAGTAACATATGCTAAGGTTCATTACACATTGTAAAGCCAAATCTTAAGTTAAAATAGGATTTTAAGACTATTGTTTGAACCTACAGCAAATTGCACATCAACTTCCCATCTCAGGAACTCCATTTTAAGATTCACCTTCCCTCTAGCTTAACTTATTAAGTCTGCCCTATGATTACCAGCACAATCACATTGAACCCAAACTGAGAAATTCCATGCATGTCATGACCTAACACCCGAGAGACCTTGGGGTGATTTTCAACAACTTGTTATTGGAGATTTCCTTTCAAGAGAGGTAGTGTTCCTATGCACTGCTTGTGTTGAGAAAGTGCTAAAACACCCATCAACAAGGCAGCAAGAGTGGTCATGATAGGAAAAAAGGAGTTTGTGAAGCTAGAGGAAGACAAGAATTTAAATTTTTCAGCCATTGTAAAATTTACAGATATTAGGACAATGAATTTGAAGGATGGTGCACAATTAGAAGGAAGAAAATATGATGAGAAGAAGATATCAAAAAGTGACGTACAGAAGGTCAAGGATGAATTATTTGTGAGAAAGTAAGATGGATTAGGAAAAAATGATGCAACTCTAATTGGGACAATAATATGTCCATTGACAGCAAAATAAGTGAAGAGGTGGTCAAGTATTGTCAAAATAGAGGTGTGGAATTCTACTAAGAAAGAGATTATTGAGGCAGAGAATCTGATCACAAAGATACAAGGAAAAGATGAAGTGATTCAAGGACAGGTGGGTAGATTCAAGTGTGTAACAAGAGGTAAGGAGGAAGCTATTCAAAGAAATATTGGTAAAGGTGTGTTTGTAGGTGTTAGAGCAAGTGCAACATCATTTACAAATGAATAGAAAGAAAGAAGACACTCATCAGGTCAATATGTGTAGAGGAAACCAAATATAGGTGCTAAGCAGTTTAAGATCACAAAGGATGATACAAGTTTGCAGTATTTGACTTAGGGGAAAATAGTACTAGACAAAGGAGTATTTGAAGGTCAAAGAGATGTTGGAAAGAATAATGATCTACATCAATGCATTTCCAAGGGACTTGGAAACATTTTAGGTTGGGTGTATGGTGCAAGGCACCATGTTCATTATTTTTAAAAATATGATTTAGTAAAATATTAAGTTAGTTTTTTGTGTTTTTAGTATAGAAGGCATTGAATAAGGCCATAATAGGCCATATTTTAATTTTTTGAGCTATTTAGGTGATTTGAGGTCCTCTTGTCAAAAGTTGAAAAACTTGTAAAAGTTGCAATATTGTAAAAATGAAAAAATGCAAATTTGAGGGATACCAATAGTCATACAACTCAAATGTCAATTAAGGTCAGTTGAGAAGGTTGGTTTTTATTTTGTAATGTTAAATAGTCCTCTCAAAATTTGAGGCAATGCTCTCATGTTCATCTTTTATTGATAAAGGCAAAAAGAACTTTTTTTGTGTGTTATTTTTAGTGAATTTTGTTGTTATTAGGAACTATATGATTTTGTACATGATCCATTAGTTGTGAATTGATTTGTAATTGATAAGTTGGTGTCTCTAGTTCATTTTTTTGGTGGTTTGATCAAATTCCATAGAATTTTGTGCATTTTAGAAGCTTTTCTTTGTAACCGAGTTTGTATAGTCAAGTTAAGGGTTTGTAGACATTTAAATGGACTAATGGCCCATTCCACCATCTGTAACTCTTGTATCTTGGTGTAATGGGACCAATACAGTAGTATTAGATGTTTGAATGGTTTTTGAGAGCATGGGAAGGCGATTGGTGGTGTTTAGAGTGTTTTCCTAGAGGAATTCTTATGAATTTTGGCTTAGCTTGAATGGCTAGAGGCTAGGGTTTGTGCAAAGGGCTCTAGGATTGGTCAAATAAGAGTGGAATGAGTTTTTTGTAGGGCATATGGAATGTTTTTGGAGCCCTAGTTATCATAGTGAAGTCTTGGGGGTAATGGTTTCATGAAACCCTCCTTGTTTCAAGTGTAGGAAAGCCTAGAATAGGGGTTTATTGGTTTGGCATTTAGATCAGTGTCTTGGAGGCTAAAAATTGATGAAACTATGGTTTTTGGGCTGGTGAAGGTCTTTCAACAAGAATTTTGGATTGGGAAAGTGTTTATAGTTATGATGCTTTGGAAAAGTGACCCATTTAAGGGCTAGCACAGCATAGCAGCAGCAGATTGGAGGATATGTTTCAAAGGAGTCACAATTGATCTTGAGATATATTTTTATTGGCTTAATGGGTGTCTAAAAAGTCCAACCTTTGGTGGGTTTGAGGAGTTTTGTGAAAGAAATGCTTAAATTACATGGTTTGGAATACTACTCGGAAGTGTGAGTGAATGATAAGTTTCAATACCAGATTTAAAATCTTGAGTTTGAAGATTGTTTGAAACTGACCTAATTGTGTTTTGTGAAGCTTTTTCCTCAATTATCTACATTAGGGAATATATCATAGAAGGTGAGATAACAAAAAAGAGGTAAATTTAAATCACCAAGATCCTAGAATATGATGTGGACATTAGACCAACCAGGCTTGTTCGAGGAAGAGGTCTATGTGAATACATTGCACACAAATCAAGTTCCAAGTTGAAAAATAGACCAATTAGGTATACTCAAACCAATTCAATTCCAATGAATCTTGGGTGGTTGATCGAACATAGTATATGCAAAAGGGGTACTACCCAACCAACCTTCCATTCCATAAAAGGCAATACTAGGTATGTATTAATTAATGGTATATTATTTAAAATAAATTATGATGGTGTATGGCTTCAATGTTTAGACAAGTTACAAGTGGAAAGATCTCTCAATGAATTTCATTACAGTCCCAAGGGTGGAAATTTCTTTGCCAAGACTATCGCTTTAAAGATAATGCAAGCAAGATATTATTGGCCCTCTATGTTTTTCGAAGCACACCATTTGGTGCAAAAGTGTACCCAATGCCAATTTTTTGCTAGCAAAAGAAAGAATTTCACTTTTCCCCTAAGCCCGATTGTAACCGAGGAAGCCTTTGCTCAATGGGTTTTGGATTTTATTGGAATGATAAATCCTATTTCACAAGGTGGACAAAGGTTTTAGTCCTAAGGAATTCCATAGAGGTGGAAATTTTCAATTTCCTTGAAGAGCTAGTAACCAAATTTGGCATGCCCAAGACCATCATATCCAACAATTTCTAAACTTTTTTTGGATCAAGGATGTCATATTTTTCTATCAGGCATGGGATTTTCCTTTAAACTTCATTGAATTACTACCCACAAGGAAATTGGTTAGTAGAGTCAACCAACAAAAACCTAATTAGGTTAACCAAGTGTATTGGGTCGGAACAAAAAAGGGATTGGCACAAGCATCTGCAAGTTGGTCTATGGTCAGACCGGATTAATCCCAACAAAATTTTGAAGACCTCCTCTTATGAATTGGTGTATGGATAAGCAATATTGTTACCCATTTCCATAGAAATTCCTTCCTTACAATTACTGAAAGCCCTAGAAATTGAAGAAAGTGGTGGAATGGAGGTATGGCCAATAGAACTCCTCAAACTGGAGGAAGATAGAGAAAAGGATAATGGAGCCGTGATCAACCATCAACAAACAATAAAGTGATGGTTCGATAAAAGAACTTCTAACCCATAAATCAAAGAGCAGAGCTTAGTACTAAAGTATGATGAACATACTACAAAACCAGGGCAACACACAGAATTTGAAGCACTATGGAAGGGACCCTTCTGAATTAGTGTGTGCAAGGAAAATAATTCATACGAACTTGAAGATATGGAAGGAAACACCTTAGATATACTATAGAATAGTATTTATCTAAATTTATTCCATTAAAGGATGCAATTCTTTAAAAAAATTAATAGTTATGTACCATATGTAAAAAAATTGTTGATAGATTTTAAATTTTGAGAATAAGCCATTTGAGAATAACACTGAAGAATCAAAAAGTTGTATTATATTATATTCATCAAAAAAATTACAATATAATGCAAGGCTTTAGGCTCATATTTAAACATGAGGCTCTCTCAAGCAAACCCAAAAAGAGTAGCAGAGCAAAAAGATGCAAAAATGATGCAACGTGCAAAAAATAGTAAAGAAAAGCCTCCATCAATTGTATGGGAAGTTGAAAAGAGTTCATTACTAGGTTCTTCTTCTTCTTTTTATTCTTCTTTTTTATGTCAGGAAGAAAAACGGGGCTGAACACACAACACACATGGGCTCCGCATGACGCAGACCCAAGGCCTACTCACCATGACTCTACACTATGAAGTTGAAGTGCTTCCTCCAAGTGAGTCCCAAAACACACTCCATGCCATACTCCCGCAATAAATAGGTGGCCACTGGTTGAGAAGAGCAGTGGTGCATCTCAAGGTCCATAGTGCAAAAGTCAGAAAGGAAGGGCAACTAGGGTACATCTATCTCAAAGTCCACATGCATGTGAAGATCCATGGTGCTCGGGATACCAATGCCAATGATTGCCACTTGCACTATCTCGCCAAGCCCTTCCATTAGTGAAGCATTGAACATCTGGTGGCATAGCTCAATTATCATAGGCTTGGCCAAGTTCAGGTCAAGCAATGAGGCCATGAAATGGGAAGGATGTTACAGTTGCTTCGAAGCTAGTTCTTGTTGTTAATGAAGTCCTAGCCAACTACCCACCTGAATGCAACCATGGAAAGGCAGTCGTATTTCTTCACCAGGCACTTAATTCAATCACTATTGACCTCTCCCACGAAGCAATATTGTGGCCTCTATGGGAGGAGCCGGATAGAAGGTCCCAAGCCAACAGAAATTCTGAAAGAGCAGTGAACTATGGTAGAATGGAAGACAATGGAAAGCTTGCTAAACTTAAGAAGCTATATTTTCAAATGAATATTGCATAAAGTGGAATAGTTGTATATAGAAAAGTGAAGTCGGTGAACCCAACCAACAGATGGTCTATTTTTGGCTGAATGGAAATGGGAAAATATCAAGGAAAAAAAGAGAAAGCTAGATAAATCATATGAAGGATCTGACAAAATGTCTTAAGAGATAAATTTGGGCATTGGGAGTAAATGCTCTCATATGCCCATTATTGACATGTGTCCTTTTCCATCATCAGCACCAACCATCTTGTTAATAGGAAAATACATGGATTAACATGATAAGCTTTAACAAATTAATGGTCATGCCTTTTCAAGGGTACCTTGCATCACTTTAGCACGTTTCACATAGCGAAAAGTGTGTTTTTCAATTCAATGAGTTTATTTGCAAGAGAGGTGATAGAGAAAATGTACTAATTCCATTCTCATGGCATTTTTAGCATTCCCAAGGGATATGGGTCTCAAATCCTCATGTATTACCTTGGTGGTAGCATTTAATGGACTAGCAGTAACAATGTAGCCTTAACTACATATACAAGAAAGGAATTAATTGCACTCAAAAGTAGATTTTTCTAAAGAAGCAAAAGGAAAGTGTTCGTTTCATTTAGGAAATTATCTACAACTTCCTGATACAGCCATGGTGGAGCCATCAACCTCTAGTAGAAAAGATGTAGTTTCAAACAAAAGGCCTAGTTACATTGATATTTTTGGGCGTAACAAATTCACTAATTCCCTAGCACAAGAGGAGTGGTCTTTTCAGTTCTGCAATCTAAAGGTATTGCCTGATAGATGCATCCCAAGAGAGGTGGTGTAGGATATAGCTAATAATTTTTTCAACACCAAGTTATCAGAAAACCCTAAAACTTTTAGGGAAGGCGTGTTTCAAAGAATGGTGGAGCATGGACCATCAAAGGGTTTTACATCTCGGATCTAGTATTATGGTCTCCCACAGTTTATAATACCTAATATACATCCATGCCCAGAGTTGGTCGATGCATGTTCCAAAAGATTCAACAAAAGGATAGAAACCATTAAGGGAAGCAAGATCAAAGTTTTTACTTCTTCCGAAGCCATACAAGATATGTTGTCCATCCCTACGACCTAGGGTGTTGAACATTTTGATGAAAAAATGGAATTCTTCAGGGAAGAAATGGATAGGGAAACAAATTTTTATGAGGACGATGCAAAGAAATGACCAGACATAGGTCATCTCCTCTTTCCTCTTTCATGCAAGAAATTCAAGAAGGACACACAGTTTGTGTTCTCAATGTTGGACTAGGTTTTTGGCCTTGATAACGATGAGGAGGTCAATCCTTTTCAATTTGGCCTAGATTTCATGCTCAAGAGAGAAAATAACCAAAGGTACTATGATTTTGCTAAGGTGATAGTTGGAGACATGTTAGACCAGTTGAAGAATTATAGTACTCAATCTAAATTTAGGTATTCTTTCTTGGCTCATTTCATTTTGCATCAGAATTCTCAGTGGCTAGAGAGGAATGTACCAGTGTCTAAGTTGGATGTAAGGGACTGTCTCCAGCTAGTTTCTATGTGGACCCATATGCTTTCAAGAATAGGGGACTATTATCGGTTTGTAGATCATTTTCTATGGCTAGTGCTTCAAGACCTATTACCAAGTCATATTGGTCACTTTTCTCTTGAGGTGATATAATGGATGGAAGATCCGCTGACTCCGATGGATTATTTCCTAGGCGAGGATTTTACATTTATCATATTTTACAGTTTTTTCGGGGAGCCTTTTGGACTCCCCAAAATTGTAATAGAAAAAGTTTTTGCATTGGAGGCATGTCATCAAGTAACCATTGTCGACAATATCTATGGAACCGGAAGAAACAAAACAAAGATATATTCATTTCCCATCTCAATTGCTAATAGTCCGGTAACATTGAATAAGTAGAAGGTTGAGGGTGAGCTCACTAATCTATTGGCGGCCTTAGGCTTAGTTCTCATTTGTGATGAGTGGGACTATAACCTGATAAAGCACTGCAGTTTGAAACATGAGAATTGGGAATATTTTGAGAGAAGGAGAAATCTAACTTAGGAGAGGCTGGGATATATTTTGATCTGGATTACATCCCACTCAAGCAACCAAAATGGCTAAATTTCTATGAGCCTCAAGAAAAGTATGAGGAACGTCCCGATAGGAAAACCCCTCAACACGCAGTTGAAGTGCAAGGGATGGTCGAAGAGGAAGAAGGCAGATTTCTAAGATTTTGATAGGAGATGAGATGCCCAAGTACCTTGTTTGGTAATTTTCAACCACATGATGAGGAGTTTGAGGAAATTTATGATTGAGAGGTTGAATCTAAAAATAGAAATCAAAAGACCAGCCATGAGATTGACGAGAAACAAGTTCTATGTCAGGCTTCTCAGCCTCAAGAATCCAACAGTCAAAAAGACTCAAGGCGAAGGGATTCACAAGCTTCATCCTCCTTGAGTACCTAAAGTAAAGGGAAAAGGACCTGAAGGTCCCCAAGAGGGTCCACTGCAGTCGTCAAAGGCCAAGTTGCAAAAGGACCTATTGCTAGAGGATCGGAACATACTAGTTTTGATTGTGCAAAGAGAATACAGGTCCAATATCTAGGTGCACTCAATGTGTCGGCCCGAGGGGAAAAAGAAGTGGAGTCTTCCCTACAAAATGTTCTAGCTACTATGGCTTAGGTAAGTTTTTCTCCCTCTCTTCTTATTTCTACATCTTTGGTTGCTCCTCTGCCTCCTCCCGTGGAAAGGAATCCTTCGTCCTTGGACCCTGGGTTGATAATCCTTAATACACCCCTACCACTTTTAACGAATCTTCTGAAGTCACCCTAGATGTTGAATGAGCATAATCCGTTGTAGCCACTATTGATTCTTTAATCACCTTTTCAAGGGCCCCCATTGAAATAGCTAAAACCTTCATGTTACCCATCACCCCTGACCCATTCACTTCATGGAAGGCACCTCTCTTTCAGCCCATTTATTTTTTTACCCTTATTGGTCTTTCTCCTTCCCAATCTCAATTTGGAATTCCACCTTTTTCCATGATAATGCTCACTTTTTCATCCCCACATGCTCATACATCTAAAATCTCCCCTTTTGTCACCCTTTTCAGACTCTCTCTCAGTGCTTCCATTGCAGCATAGAGTATTGATGTCCCTCGGAATCTCCAAGGCCATTTTGATGCTACCAAGTAGGCCCGATAGAACAAAAGGTAGAAAATATTGTTAAAGAATGTCAGGTTGCCTGCCACCAAGAAGATTGAAGCTTGCTTCAATGAAGAGTGGAAATCTCTACTAATCACTACCATGAAGACACTTTTTTCCAAGCTCAAAGGACAGATGTAGATGGAGGATTACGACATCCATGCCATGGGTCTAGATTTGAACAAAAGTTTTCTGCATGACAAATTAGTCCTGGCTAATGCCACACAAAAGGTAGTATATGCGGACTACAAGAGGTTGGATAGAAATTTGAAGAAGCACAAGGAAAAGTTGGTAAATGTGAAGGAAACAGTGAGCAAGCTACATAATGAGATCCAAGCTAAAGACATTGAGATGGACCGTGTAAGGAAAATTCAAGGTCAGCAAGGAGAAACATCTAAGTTGCTTATAGAAGCTCAAAATGAATAGGTTCAGATTTATGCTGAAATTGAAAATATGAAAAAGGAGTTGGATAGTGTTCGATCCCAAACTTCTAACGATCTTCGAAAGGCTCGAGAAGAAGAAGAGTCTAAATAAGAGATCAAAAGGTTGAGCTCAGAAATAAAAAAATTCCCTCAGAGAAAGAAGTCAAATGGAGGAAAGCACAAGAGCAAGAGAGGCTCAGTTTAACCAGGAGCTAGCTGACACACGAAGGTTTGAAGCCCTCCCAATAATGAGGAAGCTGATATCCACACATTGGGAATGAATCATAGTTGTCATTTCCATTCTCGAGCCCAATTTACAATTCTTAAGAGATGTTCGGGAATTGAATGCTAAGGTTGGTCTAATGGCCAATAATTTTATGCAAAAATGCTCACCTCGAGTGGTAGAATCACAAAGCTTCATTTCTAATTTTTTCATAGCCACTAATAAGGCCCTAAAGAGTGTGGGGATTCTTGATTAGAGGGTCATGTCTATCAAAGCTAACAAGATCAACTGTCACAAGGTAGCAGCAAAGTGCAAGGATTTCCAGTCAATAGTAAACAAACGGATCAATGAAATCAAGAAATATTTTGGTATCCTAGTTAACCGTGGGCTTCCCCCCTTCTTTCACTAAATGGAGATGCACTAACAATTGAGTGCATCATGGATGTGATTTGACGCAAGCCTCAAAATTCTATAGAACTCCCAAGTTCAAGTGTAACACCCATGCTAATGATATTGAGTAAGATATTTTTCCTCTTTCTTGACTCTACTATCACCTTGGAGTTGTTTCTTCTAGATGGGGATTTGTCTCTTTCAAAGAATTTTTTGAGTTGGAGAAAGCATATAAGTAGATCTATATCCTAATCCTACCGACTGATGTAGATTGGGAGGCACAGCATTCCTTTTTCCTCAAACTCCAAGAATTACCAGAGACCTAGGTTCATGCCTCTGCAAGCAAAGACCCCCTATGAGTCGCCAGAACTATGAAGTATTTTTTCCTTGATCATTTTGATTTTCTCCTTGTACAATTTTTTTCAGTTTCAGATGAGCTCGTGCTCAAGTAGAGTTATCAAAAAAGTGTGTAATGTGCCATGTGGTAGCTGCGTAGCTTTCATTTTTCACCTTTCTTTTGGGAGAGAGTCAAGACATGTGCCAACTCATCAAAAATTTCTCAAGTAGCTATATTCATGAGCTTGAAATTTTTCACCTGTTCGACATGTCATCTCTTCACTATAGGTAGATTACGCTTCTTATGAAGCAATATCTTTTGGGAGTTTGATGGAGCTGGTTGGCCTTAAGTGATATATTTTGAGATGGAAGCTTTGATTTGGTGTCCTTGGGTGATGTGATTGGTCAACTGGACCTTTTTCCAATCTTTTTTCTAGGATTTTATCATTTAAATACCTCTATCTTTGCTAAATATTTGAAAAACATTAATGTAGTAGTTGAGAATTGATGAGCACAAATTGTTGTGACCTAACTAAATATCTATGATCAGATCATGTATTATCAAATTCCAACATCTAGCAGTAATTACTTTTGTGTTTTGGCAGCTATTTCCTCTTTCTGTAACTATGAAAGAGAGGGGGTGACAAATAAAAGGGTTAGATTCCAAGTTTCAATTTCCTTTGCTAAGGAAAAGTTTCTTTAGTTTTCTTAGAATATAGAACTACTTTCAGGGGTAAATTCAGAACTACTCTTCCCTGGCATGTTATATATTTTAAAGCTTAAACTATTTTTGAATTGCCATATGACCTCTATTTTAAAGTTCATTTCATATTTAAAGCATGAAATATTGAGGAGAAATCTTTGAGACTGTGCATGTATGGCCTTTATCAAGCTTTCTTTCTTTGTTCTTTCATTCTGAATGAAACACTATGTCTTGCAAGCTCAATTTAAATAGTTTAAGTGGTTGATTTCTATGTTGTATGCTTGTATAGTAGAATGATAACTTGTGAAAACTGGACTATGTCATTGGACTTCTCTATTTTTTTGAAGGGTTGTTTTTTTTATATTATGTTGTATTAGGAGGAATATTTTATGCAATTTTTGAATGTTTTTCTGTCACCCTTAGAAATATTTATGTTTGATCAGACCTTAATGAAAAATTCCTATGGAAATATTTAAAATTTTGCACTATGCTTGTTGTTATCCTTTGATGTTCATTCTATTTTCAACAATGAGGGGTTGTGGCATTCTGTGTCTAATTATATCACTCATAGGAATGATTGGGTTTGAAATGTTGTAAAATCATTGGCACATTTCCATTTTTCATTTTTTTTTTTACATTTCCTTCTACCCTTTTCTCCAAACCCCAAAGAAGAGTTGTATTTCTATAAAAATCTTGGAGGTATTAAGTGAGGCACAAATTGGTCCCCCACTCACTGAATTTCCCATAAGACTTTCAAAGAGGCACAAGCTTTGATGATCAACACTAACATTGGTTGCTATGTCACCTTTTTCTTCAACATTTCAAAACTTCTTTGTGATCCAGATGTCCACTTAAAATATTTCCTATCTCCTCTCATTGTTTTTGTCATGGGTGTGCAAATGCTACTAAAGCTCCTAATGAATTTCTAGTAGAAACTTGCTAGTAGATGAAATGAACTTACCTCCCCAATGTTTACTTGTGTAGGCCAATCAAAAATTGTTCTAACCTTCTCAGGTTCCATCTTCAATCCTTGAGAAAAAATGATAAAACCCAAATAAACCAACTCTGTCTTCATAAAGCTACGCTTCTTGATGTTTATCAGCAAATTTTCCTCCCTCGGCCTCTATAATACTTGTTTGATGTGCCATAAATTTTCTTCCCTAGTCTTACTGAATATTATAATATCATCCAAATAATCAATAACAAACTTACCCAAAAAATTCTTTAGTAC
This sequence comes from Sequoia sempervirens, assembly GCA_007258455.2. NCBI lineage: Eukaryota > Viridiplantae > Streptophyta > Pinopsida > Cupressales > Cupressaceae > Sequoia > Sequoia sempervirens. Next base: position 123,076,865 of record VDFB02252616.1, read on the forward strand.
CTCATTCATCAACCTCATGAAGGTGTTAGGTGCATTGGTCAATCCAAAAGGCATCACTAACCACTCATAAAACCCTTCATTAGTCTTAAATGCAGTCTTCAATTTATCTCCTTCTTTGATTCTAATTTGGTGACATCCACTCTATTGGTCAATCTTTGTGAAATACTTTGATCCACTCAAATATTCCATAATGTCATCCATCCTTGGCAATGGGAATCTATACTTGACTATGATCCTATTGATTGCTCTTAAATTTGTACACATCCTCCACTCTCCATCTTTCTTTAGTTCCAGTACAATAGGTACCGTGCATGGGTTTAAGCTCTCTCTAATCAATCCCTTCTTCAATAATTCTTCTCTTTGTCAGTCCAGTTCCATATTTATATAGGTGTCATCATGTGTGCCACTTTGTTAGGAAAAATTTCTCCAGGTATTAGATCTATCTGATGATTGATGCTTTGTAATGGTGGTAATCCATCTGGTACATTCTCTGATATGATATCCTAATAATTTGTTAATAGTTATATTTTTTTTGTCTACAATGGATCTTCATCCTTTATTGTTGAATCTCTTATCTCCTAATTATTGCACTTCTTTGGAATCAATTCAAAACACATGTTCCCATGCTTCAATATTTCCATAAACTTCCTTCCATCTACCAAACATATTCTAGCAATGCCAAAAACTTCTCTTTTTTCATCTTCTCCTAAAGGTATCAATATATTTCCATTTGAATTCATAGTATAGGTATTATTTCTTCCATCATGAATTTATTTCCTATAACATTTCCATGGTCTTCCTAATAATAAATGGCATGCATCTATTGGCATAATATCACACAACACTTCATCATTATATGATCCTATATGAAATTTCACCAAACACTGCTCACTTACCAATATCTTATGTTCATCCTAAATCCATGTTATCATGTATGGATTTAGATGTTTCAATATCTTCAATTTCAACTTGGTTCCCATCTCTTCTAAAACTAAATTATTGATACTACCACTATCAATGATAACTTTGCATACCTTTGCTCTTGATTGACACCTTATCTTGAAAAAATTCTTCCCTTTGGTGGCTCCTCACTCACTTCTTCATGCATCAAATATCTCCTCATTATTAATGACTCTCCCTTCTCTGGTTTCCCAACTAAACTAGGGGATCCAACAAGTTCTTCATCCACATAAGATGTTCTTCCAGTGTTCTCAGTCATCTTGCTAGTCCTTCCCTCATGACATTCAAATGTTATGTGTCCCTCATCTCCACACTTGAAACAAGTTCCTTTGAATGGTATCTTCTCAGATCTTCCTTCATCTGTAAACTATATCCATCATTGTGGTAGGGATAATGACCTCCTTTGTCACTGCAATAGAAATTTATGTCCTCTCTTCCTCTACGGTATGAATTATTGTCCTCTTCACTGTGGTAGGTTTTTCCATCCTTGTTTTGTTCCACATATGGTCTTCTCTCTATATTGTGATCTACCTCTTACACTTCTCATTATTTGCTCAAACTTCTTGTTCAACTTTTCCTCTACCTTCAACACAAATTGGTATGCTTCCTCAACTATTTTCATCTTCACTAGGCTCAACTCTTCTTGGATTTTTTTTCTTAGTCCATTGATGTACCATGCAACCTTTTCCTTGCTTTCTTCACTATATCCAACTCTGATGATCATCTTTTAAAATTCCTTAGTATACTCCTTAACAAACTTCTCCTTTTTCCTCGAATTTTGTAATCTTTTCAACAATTCAAGCTCATAATGAGCAGGTATAAATTGATTCTTCAAATTTGTTACCATCCTATTCCACTTCATGATTTTCTCCTTTCCCCTTCTATACCTATCCAATTGAACTTCTTTCCACCATATAGCAGCATGTCCTTTTAACTTACTTTTTTGCAAATCTCACTTTTTCTAGATCTTCAATTTCTTCATACTCAGTATTCTTCCATATCATTGATCCAATCAATCAATTCCTTAGGGTTTAAATTTCCCACGTAATTTTGAATTTCAATTCTAGGTCTCTTACCAATCTTGGAAATAGCTTTTAACATCTTTACTTGATATGAGTCTTCTTCTTCTTCTAGGTTATCTTTATTTTGATTTGTAGCATGATCTAATTCATCATCACTTTTTGCCTCATGTATAGGGTTTAAACCTCTCCTTCTATCTTCTTCTACAACATCTAACTAGACTCTCAATTCCTTCATCACCTCCAACATTTCATCCATTCATCCCAAAACATTTGTCATAATAGGTGCTCTTCTTAGCAGCATCTCTCCCCTTGGATCCAATGCAACTACCTCAATTTACCAATCTAGCTACAAGGTCTCAACTACCTCACAATCAACACTCAATTGAAAACACTTGCAAGCTACCTCAAGTTAGCAATATATTCACCAAAAGGAATGCCTTCTCTCCCAAAGGACTCACAAACTCACTTTGATACCACTTGATGTAGTCATAGATGGAGGGTCCAATGAGGACTATCCAACCACGTAGCCTAGATTTCAACATAGCTGAAATAACAAAAGAAATGCTCAAAAAAAGAGGATTATCATTAAGTCAACAACTTTCAGTCTTACATGCATCATTTTCCATAAGTGCAGAATTACTAGGGCTCACAAGCCTACTATAGGGAATTTACAAGATGTTACAATTGGAACATTTCCTTCTTATGGTCCAATAGCCTGGAAAACTCAAAATATTACCCTTTTCTATTTCCTAACTATATAAATACTTTATAATAGATTACAAATAATCTTAACTATTAATCTTTTGTTAGGAAATAATGCATTCAACCCACATTCTATATCCATTTCCTACATAACCCCATGATAGATAAACATGCATACAATAAACCATAATGCATAGATCAAATAGACAAGCCACAAGGTAACACAAGGTATACCCTAGGAAAATCCTCAAGAGGGAAAAACCCAGCCTAAAAAAGCATCCATACTCCATCATATTATTCAACAATAAATCAATACAAGAGTTACAATGAATACCTCTGAAGCATTAAGCCTCTCAATGCATCCTCATGTGTCCAAGCATGAATCCACACATCCCATGCCATGCTTCACATCTGCACTCCTTAGAAAGACTCAATAATGATAGCCCACTCACCCAACCAAGCTTAACCACTAAACATGTGCTTTCTTTTATGGATTCAAGCTCACATAAATACAACCAAGTGGTAAGATAAAACCATATGCCACAAAACCACTAACTCCTTATTTAATATTGGGTACTAAGTTTTCACTTTTTAAATATTTCCCTAGTATTAAATTATTATCACATGTCTCCCACACATTAAATAATAATACAATGTTACAATACAACATAAAGTGGTCCCCAAATAATTACCTAATGCAATTAACTACACCACCTAGGTGCATCACAACTAAATAATTATTTAATTACAGCATATAATATATTAAATTATGCAATGGTGTACAACACCATATCCCAAAATTCTCCCACTTATTGTATACATTGCATAAGGGATCAATACATGAAATACATCATCATATCCATAAATGAAATCACATGAATTTGTAACATGCTCTTGTGGTCCATCAAGATACCACAATAAGAACAAAGTGACAACCATCTCAAGAAAGAACTCCTCTCATCCTCCAACATGCCACCTATGGAAGAAAAGGAACATGCCAAGGTGAATATGCACCAATCCAAGAACACAAGCATCAAATTTGAATGATAACAAAGGCTCAAAAAAAGTTGTCAAGTAAAAAAACCACATGATCAGAAATAGCACCCATGACACATGCTAAAACATCCAACCATCCAAACCTCCTAGGTAGTGATACATCAGTAAACTCATGTCAACAACATATGCAGCCCATAAACAACAATCACAAGCTCCCTTTATCAAACCTATCAATGAAGAACATATATATCTAGGAACTCCCACTAAATGGGTAATATCAAAGTATATCAAGTCTACCAATCAATAATTTATCAAGGTGTGATAAATGATCAACAATGAAGTACTAATAACAATAATAATGATCCACACATGTAACCCAAATAGCTACATAATATTTCACAACATGTTTCCACCATCCTCCCAAATCATATGAACATGAACCTCTAGGAAGGAACCATGAAGAGAGAAAACATGTAAACCATAACATGTCCTTATACCAACACCTCAAGTGCAATGTGGTGTCAAGTATGATCTCCTAACAACCCAAAATGAGAGGCCTCAACAACACCCAAAACAATGTTCAATCTCTTATATAAAACAAACATATGAATAATGTAAATTCCAACAAGGATGTAAGCCTCTCTAATCAAGAAGATCAAACTCAAAGTAACCATTCCCAAATCTGAAAATTGACCCATGAACCATCTCCTAAACTCCTCATCAATGAATGACCTCATGAAATCAAATTCACAAGGAGATAACCATGTTAAACATGCCTCAAAATGAATCCTCTAGAACTAACTATCCATAGCTCAAGATCCATATCAATGAAAGATAAAGCAACATAGACTCATGCTAAACAATCCTCAAATGAATCTCCAAAATCAATCACCATGAATCAGCTCATTCCCATGAGAAATTAAAGCACGGACCATAACACATCTAAAAGAAATAATGGGAAAATACCTCTCAAATGATAAACCACCAATTAGACCAAGAGTGGGGAATGAGAATGCTCCTCCAGGATAACCAAGCCATCATGATTCACTCCAAGAACAATCTCCTCTATCAGTCCATCATGAACTCATTTCCATACCTAGGTTAAATATCCTTGGTATTCCTATTGAAACCTCCAAAGAGTAATTGTCTGAAGAAAATGTCTCTAATCACAAGATAACTCCAACCTCACCCACATCTCCAAGTATCCATGAGCACCTATAACCGATCAATACATGCCAAACTCCAAATGAAACATAGCACCACCATTAAGTAATTAATCAAATGATTAATGTACTCAATACAAAGAGAACCAATCATGACAACAGGATCTAACCATATCCTCCAAGGAGATCACATGCACCAATGCATACATCATGGTCTCAAGAGAACATATAATATTCCAAGATCTAATCTAGAATTAAGAGTATATCATGACATAGTAACACACTCTAAACCAATAAATGATATCTCCAATCACATAAAGATAACCATCACCAATGTTGCATCCACGTCACTGCCAACAACTCCACTGAACCATGATATTGAGCTACACATGGCATCATGAATACTATCTCCTCCATGAATATCATCCAGGTCTACACACACTCAACTATAATTTCAATAACATACAAGTGAAACCAATATCTCCAAGCGAAGAAGATACATATAACCGCCATCAAACCATCACAAACCAATCTAACATTGCCAAGTCATCACTATCAAAAGCTCCCACTGAAAGTGTATAACTAATTAATGTACTAAGCTATCATAACATCATGATCAAATCACATGCTACAAGTCCCATGAATCAACTAATCAAATACTCTAATCATCCATCGTCTCATCCCAAAATAGCATACCAATGCACAAATAACCACAAACAAGGCCAACTAATGAAATTTGCAACAACTATGAATCAAACCTAGTTGATATAGACATTCCACATCTAGTCATCCCACTACAATCAATAGGCTACACATACCTACCAATCACATAACTCATAGATCCAACCACTAAAACATGCAAACTCATCATCACATTAGTAACCTATAAACCAAGATATCAAAGAAGATAATCCTATAGACATCAAGACTCAAATGCCAAATCAACCACATATTTTATTTTCCAAACATGTCCAAAAATGAGTAATCATGGTCAAGAAACATTATAAGCATCAAGGAGATAATAAAAACCTCCTAAAACCAAAAACCACATGCATGATCATTTTGTTTCAATGCATAAATTTACCTACGTACCCACGACACCATAATCATAGCCAATGATGTACCTGTACTCAACTATCACCCATATAAGACTCCAAGTATCCACTCATGTCAACCCATGTCCTCAAAACCATAGATAACATGTGTAACTATCACCATCAAATTCCAACTCTAAAAAACACTTATAAACATATACTAGGAAGCACCAAACTTATAATCAATTGTACCATCATAAATATCAAATAAAAACATGTACTACCTCAATATTTCACCTCTTGACTCATCTGAATGTTCACCCAATCACACCCTGAATCTTAGGCACCTACAAGTGATAAAACAAGTACAACTCATCCTACACCACAAACTGATAAACAATTTGAACCATTGTGTAGTACACTATACATTCTCTCCAACACCTATTCGAAATTGAAAATCTGATTCCATATGCAAAAGTTATGACCATAACCGTGAAAAAAAGAACATCTGGGTTTTGAGCACAAAAAACTTATCAAAATAGAAAAATTAGGAAACCAAACCTATACCACTGCATAGTGCTTAGAACCAAATTTCCAACAAGTAGAAGAAGTCAAAAATCTAACTCTGTGGGAAAAAGTTATGCGTGTTTGAAAAAATAGTCAATTTCACTATATGGGCAACTCCATGTGGACCCCACCCCAAAATAAAAGCAAATATTAAATTTTTGAGACCTTTTTCAAAGTGATGGATTTTTTTAATATTTAAAATTAAAACCTTAATAAAAAATGCATGGAAGGTGGGCGGCTTAGATTTTAAAAGGTTTTAATTTAAGTTTCAAATGTTTAAATGTTAGGCTAATTTTATTTCTTTTAGAATTCAATGTTTAAAACATAGAAAGGCTAGTATTTCTAATAGATTTATTTTTACTTGCGATTAAAGAAAAATTTGTATGAGAGCACCATAATGCAACAAGGGCTGACACAAAGCGGGGGGTATGGAGTCTACGGATCCTGTACAACCCCAAATTATTTTATTTTTTTGTTTTAACTTTTTGAATTTTTATTTTGTAGGTATTATATTTATTTATTTTTAACAATCCAACATTAAATTTTTTATGGAGATTTTTAAAAGACTAAAAAAAATTTTTTAATGATTATTTTTTCTTTTTTCAACTTTTCCATAATAGGACAAAATTTATGTCTTTTTTCATGTCTTGAGCCTCCTGGATCGAATGGTGAGGTTCGTTTTGTCTCAAGAGGTCATCCATGAAATTTCCTCTACAAAACCCTCATATGAAAACTCAAACCAAGAAACCCTCTTTGACCCATATTTTGCAAACTTCAGATCTGCAATAAACCCAACAAATCTTGACAACTTAGAAGCCCAAATCTACAAACAAACACCTACAACATGTGTTTCATATCTTGTAATGCCTCAAATCTAACATGCATGTCTATGGTTTCAACTTTGCAAAAAACTCTCGAACAAGGGTTATAACAAAACTCATCAACCATGAAAGCCCTGATACCACTTGTTAGTAAGAAATGCATTCAACACATTCTAAATATATTTCATACATAACCCCATGAGATATAAACATGCATACAAGTAACCATAATGCATAGATAAAATATTCAATCCACAAGATAACATAAGATATACCGTGGGAAAACCTTCAAGAGGGAAAAACCCAACCTCCAAAAGCATCCATACTCCATCATATTATTCAACAATAAAGTAATACAAGATTTATAATGAATACTTCTAAAGCATCAAGCCTCTCAATGCATCCTCATGTGTCCAAGCATGAATCCACACATCACGTGCCATGCTTCACATAAGCACTCCTTAGAAAGACCCAATAATGATAGCCCACTCACCCATCTAACCTCAACCACTAAACATGTGTTTGCTTTTATAGACTCAAGCTCACACAAATACAACCAAGTGGTAAGATAAAACCATGTGAATACAAAACCACTAACCCTTTATTTAATATTGGGTACTAATTTTTCACTTTTTAAATATTTCTCCAATATTAAATTATTATCACATGTCTCCCACACATTAAATAATAATACAATATTACAATACAACATAAAGTGGTCCCCAAATAATTACCTAGTGTAATTAACCACACCACCTAGGTGCATCACAACTAAATAATTATTTAATTACAACATTATAATATATCAAATTATTCAATGGTGTACAAATCCATATCCCAACATATTTAGCTCCAATTATGATACACGTCGGCCTCAAGGACTTACAACCCCAATGCAAGATCAAACATGTAGATCGGCCTTTTGAACATGAGAATACAACCCATCAAGGGATGGAATATATTGTGAATCTCCAAGGAAGTTCCCTTCAGCCTAAAATTCCTTGTATGATGTTTCATTAAGCTCTGCATGTTCTAAAAATTTCTTGTACATCTAGCCTAGACCCAATAGGCTTTGAATGCTTTGTCAAAGAATTAGCAGTGAACTCATAAGAATGATAACTTTTTGTAAACGAAGGAAAATCATCTTAAATGAGGGTATGTTGAATTTGGTCTCATGTAGAATCTATATCTTGATTTGCAAGCTAAGAAATAATAATGTGGTAAAATGCGAAAGAAACTGGTAAGATAGCTATAGACTAAACCACAATAAAATATTTGACTTTTCTTGATACAGGATTACTTTACAACTAGGGATACTCCTGCATCACCTTGGTCCTCCTTTAAGTTGCTCAACAACTTGTTAGATATTAGGAACATGTTTTGAGAGATGAAAGATAAGTGTTCACATAAGTTTTATTGGGTCAAACCTTCTTGGGCGTCCAAAACTATTACCCCATTTTCCTAGCTCCTTAAAGTGCACCAAAAAGGTGGTTGAATGAAGATAACTTATTGATTTGACCTTATCTATCAGCCAAGACTTCTCTAACAACTCTTAGATGCCCTCAACTACCTTAAACCAATTCAAACCTATATTCTTTCCATTTATTTTCTATCTCATTCAACCTCCTCCATTATACTTGACATTATCCATAATTTCCCTTTAGTTCATTTAAATTGTCTTGAATCTCTCTCCAAGTTCATAGGGCATGTCAAAGAGAGTTGGAAATAGTAAAAAATATCTTAGGCTTAGGAGAATCCATAACATTAGTTTATGATATATATCACTCATTTGTAACTTTCCTATCTTATATCTCCATCACCTTTTTGACCATTGTTGGTTATTGCTTGCATCACAGACTATGCATATTGGAGTAATATGATTTCTCTATCAAACACAAAATATTTATCCTCTATTCACCTCTTGCACTATCACCATGTGATTATCTTTTGATCTTCATGACTGTCATGTCAAGATTGGATATGTAGACTGTATATTTTTTATCAGACCTACCATTGTCTTCATCACTTCAAAACTACTTTGTTTATCTCATCTCTAGCATTACTTCCTTGCTTCACCCTGCATTCTACTAGGGTAAACTTGGCACTTGATACCACTTGTGGAATAACCTCCTTGGGGACCATCCTTTCTATTATGTGAGTGTCACCCTTTCTATACCCTTAATCTTGTAAACTACCTCACAGTTTTGTAGCACTTTTCTTCCTTGACTGTTACTCATGTTATAACAAGCTTAAATTACCACAATCATACCTTTTACCTATGCAATGGTTCACATACTACTTTTATGGCACCAATCTCTATCATTGTGAAACTTAGATAAAGTGAATAAATACACATATTGAATCTATTCTACTATTTCATCTCTCATAGTGATTGTCCCTTAACTATGTATTCAACCCCTGTTATATTTTATAGACCTGCCCTTGGAAATCATCTAATTTTTAGATTATCGTATTGTTATAACTACTTTGGTGACTTCATATTAGAGTTGGCTATGGAGATACTCAATATCTAGAGGCCAAATGGAAAGAAAAAATAGATCATTATGAAGTGCTCAAGATTGCAATGGAATTGATTATCAAAGAATTCCTCTCAATAATTTAATAAATAATGTATGAAAACCCCTTGGTTATATAGCCAAGGTGAGACATAAGATGTCATAATATTATGACAAGTGTCTTAATATAATGATATAAGATAACTTATCATAACTATCTAGGAAAAGATAAAATCTAGACATGACAACTAAGTCATCTAGAAATAATCTTAGAACCTAAGTGAACTTAACATGTAAATATGTCCCCTAAGTCCCTAATGAGTGAATTAACTAGGTACAAGAAATTTATTCACACCAACATCCTCCTTTACATGCAACTTAGGGAGTATATTATTATGCAAATGATGCAAAGATGCAAAGATTGTTCTTGGCTACTACGCCATGTTAGGTACCCATTTACAAATTCAAATGCAATCTCTCACAAATAGAGAAAAGGAGAAAACCTAGTGGGACAAAAAATCCTCCCCAAAAGAGAGATGAAAAAAAAAAAATCTCAATGATGCATGAGAGAGATAAAACCCCATGCAAGGAAAAATAACCCCATAAGAGAGAAGAAGAAGAGAGACCCTATATCCCCCCTCAATGGTGAGTCTCCTACAATGGTAGAAGCTAAACAGTGAATGTTGAAGATGATCCAATCTCATTTAACAACGTTCCTCCCCTTAAGAAGAAACAAAAACAAAATGGTATACATGATTTCTTCCCATTCCTAAAAGGAAGAAGTGGGAAGATGGATGAAATGTGAGTCCTCGAAGAATGCTCAAGTGTCTCCATGTCAATGTTGAAAGTTGATAGACTCCAAATAGGTGTCCTAGGCCACACAACTAAATATTTCAATCCAAAATATCCTAGATAGGGATTTCAAACACACTCCAAAGAAAAAAATCCTCATTTGAAGAAAAAGAAGCCTCCTCCAAATGTTTTCTAAAAGTATCCACGCTCATGTCAAACTGTGAAGAATGATCATGTAGAGAATGAACAAGATGATCAGAGTATTCCCTCACAACAACTAAAGAGGAATTGTCTTAATCAAAGAGAAGATGTATGTAATAAGTGATGTCTCCCAAATTTTAAATGTGTGACTCAGCGAACAACCCACCAATGTTTGTCAAGTATGCATCTCAAGTAGATGTAGTTGGAAGATGATGAAGATCTTGTTGCACTAAATCACAAGAGGCCATATCTATAGCAACACAAGGATCATCAAATGCAATAGAATATGGAGGAGATGAAATACAAGGCTCAAGAATGAGATACAAAGTGAGAACTCCCAAGTTCAAGAATCCAAAGTCTTCTCAAAATCATGGTTCATACTAGAAGTTTGATCAACAGTCATAGGAACAAAGTCATCATCAAAAGAAAAATCTGCAAAGGAGTATAACCAAGATGAATCATCAACCATCCCAATAGCAATAATCTCTCTACTCTCTAAGTCTCTAATGATAACTTAATCAAGAGTGAATTCCACAGTATTCCCATCTCCACCATTTGTAATCTAATAGATGGAAAGAAGATTGTTTGACAAATGAGGTACACACAAAACATCATTGAAAGTTCCATCCCCAATATTAGTAGATCCCTTCCTAGTTACACTCATGTATGTATTTTTTCCCTTAAAAATAAGATAATATAGGCTATGAATATGCCATATGATGATATGCTCCTGAATCTATAAGTCATCTCTATGATCCAAGACCTATAGTAGCACAAATAGCTTTCCCTTTATTTCTTGATGTAGAAGCAAAACTAGCATGACCTTCGTCTTTATTAGAATTTTTTGAAGGAGAAGTTGACCCAAAAATTCTGGAAGGTAGATCTCAATCTAATTTTTCTTAAGAATATTTTTCAACTCATCAATATCCTTCTTGTAACAATAATTTTCATCATGTCTAAGCTTCTTGCAATATGAACAAGTTGGATTCTCCTTCTTAGATGATTTCTCTTTGGAAGAGAATTTATTCTTTGCTTAAACTGAATGTGGATTATTCTTTGCATTCTTCTATTTCTTATCTGATTCTTTCACCTGACTAGCCAATAATTCCTAAGATTTAGATTATTTGATGAGACCCATCAATATAAGCTTTTTTTGCTCATGTATTAACATCTCAGAAAATGATGCAAATGAAGGTGTAGTATAAGCAAATCCCATAGTCAACTTATGAGTATGAAACCTAGAAACAAAAGTAGCAAAACTAGGACCAAGTTTTTTTAATGTATTATAGACCAACTAAATGTCCTTCTTATCAATTCCACATGTTTTACATTTCTTTCTTAGATCACTAACCTTAGTGATGTATTCTTGGATTTTGTCAAACTTCTTAGGATCAAGGCTCATCAATTCATTATCAAGTTGATAACCTCTTACTTCATTTATAGTACCATACAAATTTTTAAATTTGTTCCAAGCTTCATGAGAATTCTTACATGATTCAATTTGAAATAAAAGATCTTGAGAAACTAGTTTACAAATCCATCCAAGAGCTTTGGTATGTTCAATCATCCATTTTATCTTTTTTTCTACATCTGTAGGTTCAGATACCTTATTTTCAACATATAGAGGGTGACCTTCAATCATTAGAACACTCCATACATGTTGATTTCATGTTGAATAATTGTATTATGTAAGCAAAGGAACCTTAAAATGATCCATGGAAAGAAGATCACAAGCAAACATATCAAAATAATGCACCAAGAGACCCCCAAATCACTCAATCAAGAGTCCCCCCTAGCAATATATGATTTGGTACTTTATATTTTGTGTATTTATAGATGCCACTTTCTGATATAGTGAGTGGACTTGGTCTTATTGCTTACAAATGCCAAATTGGCCATCAACTCAAAGTATATTTTTTACATAAATGATATCAATTTGATCACACTATTATAAAGTACATGAAAAATTATGCACTTTAAGAAAAAATCACCCAAAAATATTACTATAGGAGCAAGAACAAAGCTTCAAAAGTTCCCATAATGAGAACAGCTCAACAACACCTATGAGAATCTAAAATTTCTAGAAAAAATAGGCACCAAAATCAAAAACTAATTCCATTACTATGAAGAGCACAAAATTATCCCCTAAATAAAAAATTAAAAAAATTGCTTGCAAAATGGAGGTCAGATGACTGAGTTATGGACTTCCAAATTTGGACTACAAAATCAAAAACTTCATCCATGAGGATGCAAAAAAAATAAAAAAAGGTGTTGACACCCTACTAACGTCAGCAATTCGTTGGCTTAAATTTGATGGCTTGTGGCTTGTCAAAGGATTATTCTCCTTCTATGTCAGAATATTCTTCTACTTGAAATATGTGTGGAATATACTTTTGAGTGACAAAATATTCTTTCTGTCATAGAATATTCTCCTGCATTGTGGGCAGTTGAATCTTTTCACTTCTAGCAGAATATTCTTTAATTCTTATCAATTTTTAAAAAGTGTAAGGAAGCTAAGGTAGTAGAACAACTTCCTACACTAATCTTGAGAGGAGAATAATGCAAAACTTTTATAGATCTTTAACAGTTATAGAAACTTAAAAATAAATAAACACAAATATCATGCATACCATGACACAGTGATTTATGTGGGGAAAACCCTTTCAGGAGAAAACCCCACACTTCAAAATCCACCCAATATATTATTTACCAATTGCAAAGATTGTAATATAGTTGCAGAGAAATATTTTCATAGGAGTATCACCACTTAGAGATCTCGAGACAACACGGCCGCTATCACACTCAGAATACATCACTCTCTATTGCAACCATAGTACAGTGCCCTCATAAAATAGGGTTGCATTCTAGGGAAAGACAAGCCAACAAAATATCTACCATTAGATTTAAAACCTAATAACAAATGATCCAGATTTACAATACATCAGTATTTAATGTATGTTGGTCATTTTAGAAATTTCTTGAAAATTTTAACACACTCACACTTTTCTCTTTGTTGCCACTATATACACCTATCAGTGTAACTATGGAATATATTTAAATATATATACATCCTATCAACAATAAACCATATATAATTACAAGTTTGAGACATATTTTCCCAACAAATATCTCACTTGTCGAACACCTTGCACAAGCAACATGAGGGTGTAAACTTCATCTCTTTAATTGTTAGGGACCGAAAGTCCCATAGTCTGTGAATACCATTTGAACTTCTATGCACTCACAAGCTTAGTTAAAGAATCGGTAACATTCATAAAGGTCTCTACCTTAACTAGCTTCACCCCACCATCTTTGACCATATCTCTAAAAAAATGATATTGTACATCAATGTGCTTGGTCCTAGCATGAAATTTTGGGTTCTTGGCTAGACATATCGCACTCTGACTATCGCAATAAATTGTCATTGCACCTTGTTTTCTTCCAATATCTGAAAATAGTCTCTTAAGCCAAATGGACTCTTTACAAGCATGAGTAGTTGTCATATACTCTACTTCAATAGTAGACAAAGCAACCATAGCCTGTTGCTTACTCATCCAACTAATTGCACCACCAAATAAAGCAAACACATAAGCATTGATGGATTTTCTTCTATCAACATCACCTGCCTAGTTTGAATCCACATAACCATGAATATCAAGGGAAATCTCATCTTTAAGCATATTACTATGATAACATAAGGAATAATCTGAGGTACCACACAAATATTTGAAGACTCTTTTAACTACATCCCAATGAACTCTACCAGGATTAGACATGTATCTAGAAAGAACTCCCACTACTTGGGAAATGGTTGTTCTAATACAAACCACAGCATACATCAAACTTCCAACTACACTCTGGTAAGGAACTTTTCCCATGTCTTACATCTCTAATGGAGATGTTAGAAAATTTGACATAGATAACTTTGTTCCAACTGAAATAGGAACACACAATGGTCTACAATACTGCATATCAAACCTCTGTAAAATTGAGTTGACATACTTACTTTGGAAAATCCATAGCCTTATATTCACTCTATCTCTTTTAATTTCCATCCCAAGATTGTGTTTAGCTACACCAAGATCTTTCATTTCAAATTTAGCAGCAAGTTAAAATTTTAGTTCTCAAATCATACCTTTTCCTCTACCAATAAATAACATAACATCAACATATAATACAATAAATAGGAAACAATCACCATCAGTTTTATAATAAACACAATGATCTGATTTAGAACACTCAAATCCCAAACACAACATATATGTATCAAATTTTTGGTACCACATCCTAGGACTTTGTTTTAAGCCATACAAAGATTTATTCAATTTGCAAACCAAATTACTTTTACCTTTCACCACGTAGTGTTTTGGCTATGTCATATAAATATCCTCCTCCAAATCACCATGAAGGAAAACAATTTTCACATCCATTTTCTCAGCCTCTAAATCATAAGTAGCAGCAAAAGAAATCAGAAATCTAATGGATGTCATTTTTGCAACAAGAGAAAATATCTCACCATAATCAACACCTTCAAATTGAAAGTAACCCTTCATAGCCAACCTTGCTTTATACTTCTCAATACCTCCATCTGAACCATTCTTTTTCTTGAATACCCATTTACAACCAACAGGTTTTCATCCTTCAGGAAATGCTACAATATCCCATGTATCATTCTTTTTAAAAGATGTCATTTCTTCATCCATATTCTTCCAAGATTCTACATCATTCATACCTAGTGCCTCTTCTATAAATCTGGGTTCATCCATGTTAGTATTCAAAGAAAAAATGCATCTCCAATCATCAGGTGGTTGTCTATGTCTTGTGGAACTAAAAACAAGTTGAGTTGGAGGTTCATCCTCCTCCTCTAAAGATCCAGATCTAGATGACTTATCCTCAACTTATTTTCTAGCCTTGGGCCTCGATTCAACTTTCTCAGGTGTAGAAGGAAATTGAATCACATCTTCTTCTTTGCTTTGTTCTAGATGAAATGTAACAAAAGAAGTCTTAGTTTCTCTAAAAATAATGCTTCTAATATGTACTACCTTCTTTGAAATAGGATCCCAAAGCTTGTATCCTTTCACACCATAACTATATCCGATGAAGATACATTTCACAGCCGTTTTCTCCAACATTGTTTGCTTCTCCTTTGGCACATGTGCATATGCCTCACAACCAAAAACTCAAAGATGTCTTAATGAATGTGTGTGACACAACCATGCCTCTATAGGCATATTATCAACAAGAGATGATGTAGGATACCTATTAATTAGGTAACATTAAGTGGCAACAACTTCAACCCAAAACCTTTATTCTAGGCCAGCACCACTCAACCTACTCCTAGCCTTCTCCATTAGTGTCCTAGTCATTCCTTATGCAATTCCAATCTATTATAGAGAATACAAATTTGTATTTTGTCTAATAATACCACAATATTTACAAAATCTATCAAAATCATTAGTGAAAAATTCACCACCATTATCAGTCCTTAAACATTTTATTTTCTTTCTAGTTTACAACTCAGCCATTGCTTTAAATTCTTTAAATTGACTAAAAACTTCAGATTTACCCTTTAAAAAATACACCCATGTCCTTCTACTATAATCATCAATAAATGAAACATAATATGTGGATTTACCGACTGAAGGAACATCTACAAGACCAAACACATCAAAATGAATAAGATCCAATACACCACAAGATTTATCAGAACTTGAGTAAAACTGAACATGGTTTCATTTTCCATAAATGTAATGCTCATAGAAATTGAATTGAAGATTACAATCATACAAACCTTCAACAAGCTTTTTATTTTTCAAGGTCCTTAGACCCTTTTCTCGTATGTGGCCAAGTATCTAGTGCCATGACATACTTTTCTCTTAAGGTAACTTTGTTTCATAAGCAAGAGCAGATTTGGGTACCTAAAAGCCATGACCATCTACTGACGCTGAAACTTGCACTTCTTCCATAGACTTTATTTTCAGAGAAGTACTATTGCACTCAATAGTGCATGCATCCAACTTATAAAATGTGCCATATCTGACAACTCTAGCAATCACCATAGCACCTCTAACCATCTTGCTTCATGCATTATAAAATACTACCTACACACCCGCATCTATTATTTTTCTCACAGATAACAAATTTTGTTCTAATCCAAGGATATGCAACATACCATTAATCCTACTTATTCTACCATCAGGAAATTTTATTTTAAATTTACCATAGCCAACAATATCTAAATGAGAATCATCACCCAAGTACACCTTACCTCCATCAAATTCTTCATATTCAGAAAACCAATCTCTATTAAAGGTCATATGAAAGATGCACCTGAGTCAATTAACCATGCATCATTACTTGCATGGGTGACCAAAGCTGCAATGAATGTGTCACCATCTTCCTTCTTAGACTCATAATTATAATCAAATTTATTCTTTTTCTTCTTCTTTTCTTCTTTGCATTCCTTATGAACATGTCCAGGATTACTATAGTTCCAACAAATAACTTTCAACTTTCCAAGAGATTTAGATCTCCCCCTAGGCTTGGATTTGTCATGCTTCTCATTTTTCTTTCCTTTTCCCTTAGGTCTTCCACCAACATTTAGGGCCTCCTTGGCAGTTATGGATACCTTCCTCCTCATCTCTTCAACAAGAAAATAACCCACCACATCTTCATTCTTCAATATAACAGAAGTACTCTCAATAGCCATAACAAGAGAATCCCATGAATCAGGCAAAGAACAAAACAGGATCTACCATTTCTCCTCCTCATCCATTTTGACACCAACTGATGCCAATTGAGCCACCAACATAATGAATGCTTCCAGGTGGTCTTTGATTCATCTACCCTCTTCCATTCTCAAGGAATACAACTTCTTCCTCAAGAAAATATTGTTCACTAAATATTTGGCTTGATACATCTCACTAAGGTTCTTCCATAGTTTCTTTGCAGAGGTTTCTTCTTGGACATTGATTAAAATAGAGTCTTCCAACCATAATTGGATTAGACCCCTGGCTTTACATTCCATAACATCATATTGAGAAGATTGAGTAGGATATGTAGGCCTTGAAACAATCTCATCAACAGCATCCCATAGATCTCGATCTATCAACAAATCCTCCATCTTTAGCTTCCACATCTCAAAATTATTTCTATAAAATTTCTCCACCTCTATTCTCCTTGATGAACTTTCCATATGAAAAATTCCTACAACAAGATCACAAAGTTTCTTCTGCATAAACTCCCACTCAAAACTAGATTAGTTCAAAAAACCCAACAACCCACAATTGAAACCAAAGGTGATCAAGATCTAATACCACTTATAAGGAGTTAAGGTAGTGAAGCAACTTCCTACACTAATCTTGAGAGGAGAATAATGCAAAGAAAAAATAGATATTTAATAGTTATAGAAACTTAAATAGAAATAAACACAAATATCATGCATACCATGACATAGTGATTTATGTGGGAAAACCCTTTCAAGAGAAAAACCCCACACTCGAAAAGCCACCCAAATATATTATTCAACAATCACAAAGATTACAATATACTTGTAGAGCAAGCTTCTCACAAGATTATCACCACTTAGAGATCCAAAACAACATGACCACTATCAGACTCTCAGAATACGTCACTCTCTACAGTAGTTGTAATACAACACCCTCATAAAATAGGGTTACATTCTAGGGAAAGATAGGCTAACAAAATATTTTCCATTATATTTAAAACCTAATAACAAACGGTCCATATTTATAATACATCATTATTTTATGTATATCATCTATTTTAGAAGTTTCCCAAAAAAATTAACATGCACACATTTTTCTTTTTGTTTCCATTGTATACACCTATAGGTGTAACTAGGAAATATATATACACCCTATCAACAATAAACCATATATAATTGCAAGGTTGAGACACATTTTCCCAACAAAAAGGGCCTATTGTGTTTTAAAATGCAGCCACCAATTTGTAAAAGGTGACAGGTTTGAAATATTCCACTAAATATTTGTGGGGCCTACAAATCTCATTGTCACTCAGTACCTACGCATGAATGTATTTGTCTGCAGTACCCTACCTGCACAAGGTACTGAATAGTCATTTTTTATATTTTTTTTAAATTAAATTTTCTAAAAGAAACTTTTGACCAAAAAATATATATTTAAAAAAATTAAAAAACTTTAATCAAATCAACAAAATATTTTTTACTATACCCAATTATGCATTAATGGCGACCATACAGCGAAGGAGGGAAAAAAAATTCTTCAAGCTCCAGGTGAAGTGCTCAAATTTTGATGAACTAACTATTGATCTTAGGGTTTTTGGGCCTTTTGGATGTGATGGTAGAGTCTATTTTGACCCTAAATGCTCTAAAATTGTAGCTACCTTTTGGATTTGGCAACTACTCTTCAGCTTCAAAGCCTCATAGATCTAGCCTCATATGTGTGATTTGGACGAAACAAAAGGATAATTTGACTTTCTCAAACACCTTGAACTCAATGGTGAGCTCAAATTTGCACCAACAAGCTTTGATTCGAACCTGTAGTACAAATCCACAAAGAGAAACCCTCCCAAAATCTAGCATTTCTATCAAAAAAAATTATTCTCCAGATCATCATATGATGCAAGAGAAGAGCATACTCAACTTTTCAAGATCTCTCAAAAAAAGAATATTCAATGGCACCCAACCCACTATGATACCATGTTAGAGTTGGCTATGGAGATACCCAAGATCTAGAGGCCAAATGGAAAGCACAAAGAGATCCATAGTTATCTTTGTTTTGTCAACTCTTCATAGATATGTTATTGCCTCATAGTAGGAAAATTTACCCCCTTTCCTTATCTATCACTACCCTTTGAAATCATCTATCAGGTCTCTCTTTATACTTCATTTTTTCATGTCTTCTCTTCAATCCTCGGTCATACAAATGAAATTCATTTAGCATCATTAAAACTCCAACCAATCTATCAATGGACTTTTTAATGGACCTCTCTTTGTAGTGTGTCTTCATATAGTATTTATTTTTTTCAACAACATGATTGATAAAGTCATCTCTTTCCAATTTTAGTGCATTTGTTTAGCCATATTGAGCTGAGCATTTTATACACCCTTGGTTCCAAGTCTTTGAACTAAAAATATCTTCTAAAAGCATACTCTTGATAGGAACCATTCTTATGGTGAGAAAAAATATAATTTCATGAAGATAACCCATAGTATTCACAAAGTTCCTAAAAATTGATAGCATACCATAGAGGAGATCACTACACAAGAAAGACACTCCTAATAATTTGTAGCCCACATTCAAAACCAAATCATTCATATCCTCTAGACTTAATTTCTTCTCCATTAAATATGTATACTTATTATTCTTCTATCCAAATAGACTATAAAGAAGGGTAGTATAAGTGATACATGTAAGTTAAAAACTACTACCATGACCATAGTCACCAAGAATGTCATAATAAGAATCATACTAATCATAACACCATAGTAATTTCCAATTGTAGCACCATCTTTGACACCTAAGAGTATTGCAAGGTACATAATCATTTGTTTGTGGTTAATCTCTAGAGAGTAGATCCAATCCTCATTGGTTTTTTATGTATGAATTATTTTCACCCAAGGGAAGCAACCTAGAGCCATAGATTGCTTTATAATTGATAAGGTTGCTAAAATCAAGACTTGACTAGAAACTATGTCAGCTAAAGTGGCAATGACAAACATTAGCCAATCATATTATTTGGCATTGGTTTGTAAAATTTACAACTTATATCTTGTGTATTATGGATCAAATAAGTTGTTTTCCCCAAGTATATTAGCATCATATAATAAAAAACCAAACAATAGAAATAAATATAGATAGAATCCTTATTAAAGTGACCAAAGTCAGCAAACATAGCCTCAAAACCTCTCACATGATAAAACATTATCATCATGGCTTGAGAATATGACACATTCTTTCCACTATCATATATACCTTGAGAATTCCTTTCAAATATGTTTAAACCTTTCTTTGTGCGTGAATTTCCTTCAAAATGTGTTTAAACCCTACTTTGCTCATGAACTAAAACTAAGACCCTTGATTCTTTACTCATTCACTTCCAACATTTCTTGCTCATATAGAGCAAGTGCTTCCTCTAATATTCTGCTACTACAAATTTTTACTCTCCTATTTCTCAAGGGAACCAACCCCACATTGTCCATCCATGAAGTCCCTTGAATTTTTTAAATATTAGCATCCATACCATCTTCTAAGTGGTAACTTGCATAAGCATTCCCAAATGATTCATGCTTAACTTCTTCTAAAATTAAGGGAATGACTGTATACAATGAGTAGCCTTTAGTGCCTGATGCAATTTCCCATTATCCATGTATGCTTTTCCAAGAGATAAATAAGACTTTCCTAGAAGAAAAACAAGTTGTCAAATATTTCGGTCTACTTGAGATCCTGCTAGCCATTCTTGTATGTCACAAACTTTAATGTAGTCAATATCACCACAAAAAAATAGAGGGAGTTGTTGCACATGTAGAGATCTTCCCATTGTTCCATTATAATCTTCGGTTTCCTTCCTTTTAGTGCCTTGAATTTTTTGTTGCCACCTAGGAGACCTAATGGTTTGTGAAACATGATGCACAATAGCTATTTTTGTAAAAATATGATCAGTAATAGTCTCATACAACTAAGGAGAAGCTTGTCTAATTTGACATATAGTGAAATTATCTTCATTATTATAAAATTATGTACTTGTGAAACTTCTTCCTAGAGGCTCTAAATCTCTTATTTTGGTTGCAATAAAATCACTTCTAACTTCCAAGTTGATATTAGGCTCTGAAAGTTGTGAAATTATATCGTAAAAATTTTTAGAAACATTATTAGGTGGATTCAAAGCTATCAATTCATCTTATGAGTTTGGCTCCCTATTCATGAGCAAATGCATGAACAAAAAAATGATCCTATTGATTCAAAAGCTCCAAAAAAAATTTGAAAAGCTTAGCATATCTAGATCTATCATTTGGGATCTTTGAGTCACCTAATACAAAAGAATCTCTAGTGGTAGTGAGTAGTCCCTAATTTGTCTACTCTTGGAATAAAGATGTGAGCTACAACTTTTCCCACCTTTATCAGATAAAAAAATCTTAGATAATATAGAAAGATCAAATTATTATACCAAATCCTCTCCAACATTCTTATAGATACAATACGATCCAAGATCTTATTTTATGTTATCTTGCAAAAAAATTAAAATTGAAAGACCATTTTTTTGGACAAATTGAGGATGAATTATGGCACATTTGTTGCTTCTGATAAACTTTAAGAGAATGAATCACATACATTAGTAGATTCATTATGAGATGAACAATAGTTGGATTCTAATACCATCTTTGTGTCTCGATCAACTTGTGCTTTGAAAGCATGAAACATGTTGACTTCTTCAACCTCTCTAAAACTCTTTATTCTTTTGGTTAGCTTGGTCAATAGGATCAACCTCTACTTTATTATCAACATCAAGTGTTTGTAATGGTTCCTAAAATTTTCCAATTGTTGCTTGCTTTGTAGTGCTCCACTAAATCTTGCAAGTAGCTTTGGCTGCCATGAAGGGCTAAAACATGTTGAAATAAATCCAAAGTAACAAGGAACCCTAAAGTGGCTAACCCAGTCAAATAAAAACTTGAACTTTCCAATGAAGAGGCTTCTCTCCATTATGCTACATGATTTTGACACTTTCTAAGGCTTTTTTTGACACTTGGGAAAACCAAAAATTAAGACTCAAGAAATATAAAATATGCTCATTACTCAATCTCAAATAGAACAACTCAAAATAAGCCCTAAGACCATTTAAATTGACTCTTGGATATCGAAGGTTATTTATTTAAATTCTTTTTTAGATAAAAGGAAAAAAAATAGACTACACTTTTGGTGACCTCTGCAAAAAAATTTCTGGCCAAAACTCATAGGGCCAGTAGCCTTGCATATCCATTAGGCATAGGAGTTAAAATGACCTAAAATAAAACTAAAAAAATAGAATTGAAAACAATTGATAACACCTTAATGACAACTAAATATATGCAAAAACTAGAAATTGATTAACTATGCTTCAAAACTTGGAGAAAAATACAAACTAACTATGTGCAACAACACTTATTGACTCAAAAGAGAAACCTATCCTCTAACCTACACTATCAACCAAACAAAACTTGATCAAATAAAACCATTGATTTTTTCCTTGAAATAGCTTCCTTTTCTCATTAGTTTATAATGCTTTGCATTCTTATGATTATCCAAGAGGAGGTGGAGAAATGACAAATTTTTAGCCATTTGTTGCAATACCTCTTGAAGAATGAAAGAAAACACACTTACCTCTTCATGTTGACCAAATATATTGTTGTTTCTAAGTGAAATGGTAATTTGGATGCATCCTTTTTTAGTTGCAACTTCATAAAAGGGTGTGTGCATGACATGTGATTCTTTTTTGGCCTCCATCATGGCTAGATGTCTGATTGGAAATCCTTGTGAAAGAAAAAAATTTGGAATTCTAGTGTTGGTCTCTTGCTTGTGGATTGCTACCTCATCATCTTTTTTATTAGAGTGGATTGAATCATGTGGTTCATTTGATTGAAATAAGTTTGTTTTCTCCCTTTGTTCATGTTGTGTATATTTTTTGGTTTGGGAGGTGTTGATTTGTAATTTTTATCATATCTGCCATTGTCTTCATCAATTCAAAACTACTCCTTTGACCTCATCTTTATCATTTCTTCCTTTCTTCACCTTATATTTTATTAGGGTAAAATTGGCAATTGATACCACTTGTGGAATAACCTCCTCAAGGACTATATTTTCTATTATGGAACTATCACCCTTTTATACCCTTAGTCTTATAGACTACCTCATGGTTTTGCAGCACTATCCTTCTTGGATTGTTACTCATGTTATAGCAAGATTAGATTACCACATTCATAACTTTTACCTATGCAATGATTTGCATACTACTTTTATGGCACCAACCTCCTTTGTGAAACTCATATAAAGTGAATGAAGACATTGATTAAATATATTCTACTATGTC
Organism: Sequoia sempervirens; assembly: GCA_007258455.2. Taxonomy (NCBI): domain Eukaryota; kingdom Viridiplantae; phylum Streptophyta; class Pinopsida; order Cupressales; family Cupressaceae; genus Sequoia; species Sequoia sempervirens. The sequence continues at coordinate 123,100,704 of VDFB02252616.1, forward strand.
ATCTCTCATAGTGGTTGTCCCTTAACTATGCATTTAACCTTTGATATCTTTTATAGACCTACACTTGGAAATCATATAATTTCTAGACTATCATCTAGTTATAACTACTATGGTGACTTCATGAATCTACTACTATGTTGTCTTTGGCACTCTCTTCTTTCCTTCACAAATTTATCATTGTCACTATAATTTATGCTTGTCTCTTGTGTAATAAAACTATCCTTTAAATTTTATTATCTTGCTATTCCTTTACAATATTTAAGGTTTGACATCCTTCAAAAATTTGTCCTTCTTGATGACTATCACTATTTATTTTCCATTATACCTATGTGTTGCTTAATACTCCTATCTTTTGTCTTCTATGATAGGATTGTCCTCATTTCATATTTTTCTTTGTTCATTCAACTCTTCATGGATATGTTATTTCCTAGAGTTGTCATCTTCTACTCACAATTCTATACCCATATAAAAAAATTATCGTAGTCCTCATAGTAGGCACATTTACCCCTTTCGTTGTCCATCATTTCCCTTGGAAATCATCTAATAGGTCTCTTTTAATCCTTCATTATTTTATGTCTTCTCTTTAATCCCATGTCATCTAAATGATAATCATTTAGCCTCTTGAAAACTCCTTCATCCAATCTGTCAATGATATTTTCCATGAACCTCTCTTTGTAGTGTGTCTTCAAATAGTATTTTTTGTTTTCATCAACTTGGTTGATAAATTCATCTCTTTCCAAGTTTGGTGCATATTTTTATCCATATTGAGCCAAGCATTTATATACACCCTTGGATCCAATTCACCCAACCAAAAATCTCTCTTCTAACAATGTAACGTCAAAGGAACCATTATTGTAGTGAGAACAAAGAGAATGTCATGAAGAGAACCCACAGTATTCACATAGTGCCTAAAAATTGGTAGAATACAATAGAGGAGATCACTACACAAGAAAATCACTACTCAAAATCTATAGCTCACTTTGGAAACCAATTCATTCATATCCTCTAGACTTAATTTCTTCTCCATTGAATATGTATACTTCTTATTCTTTTATCACAAAATAGACTATAAATAAGGGTAGTATAAGTTATAAATGTAAGTTACAAACTACTATCATGACCATAGTCACCAAGAATTTTGTAGTAAACATTACATTAATCATATAAACACCATGTCCATTTCCAATTGCAACACCATCTCTGAAAGTTAAGAGTATTGCAAGGCAAGAAACATTTACATGTAGTTAATCTCTAGAGAGTATATTCGACCCTCATTGGTTTTTGATGTGTGAATGATCTTCACTCGAGGGAAGAAACATAAAGCCATAGATTTATTTATAATTGAGAAGGTTTCCAAAATAAAGGCCTAATTGGAAACTATGGTTGCTAAAGTGGCAATAAAAAACATTGGCCAATCATATTGTCTAGCATTGATTTGTAGAATATACAACTTATGTCTTTTGGATTATGTCAAGAAAATGTGTATCAACCTTTCAATTACATAAGGTACTATTGATATGTAAGCGACGGGGGGTACCCCCTACAATAGGTCAAGGGGAATCATCCCCCCAATGGGGGGTCTGGGGGTTGTGCGCCCCAATAGGGGATTGAAGCAACACCCCCAAAAGCTAAATTTTATGTATATTTTATTATTGTAAATTTGGACCGTTCATCATTAGGTCCCAGATCTAACAGTTAATATGTTCTTGGCTTGACTTTCCATAGAAGGCAACACTATTTTCTGAGGGTGTTGTTTTATGGTTGTGTATTGTGATGTATTCTAAGATTCTAATAGTGTTTGTGTTGTCTCTGGGTCTCTCGTTGGTGATACTCATATGATAATATTGCTCTTTAAGTATATTATAATCTTTGTGATTTCTGAATAATATATTCAGGAGATTTTTTAGTGTGGGGTTTTTCTCTTGAAAGGGTTTTCCCTGCATAAATCAATATGTTATGGTATGCATGATATTTATGTTTATTTTTGTTTAATTTTTTGTAACTATTGTTGTTGGTGTTTAAATTAGCACCTCTGGAGTGTTGATTGTAAATGTTCAGCTATTTCAAATGTTTTGCAACACTTCTTCGTTATTTAAAGAGGAGAAGTCCCTCTCTACTGGGAGCAATGCGTAGGGAAGGGAAATGTTAACTAAAGTTCCTATCTTTTTATGCTTCAGCGGCAGGACACAAGGGTGCACAAACACAATGCGTCGTAGCTAAGCTTTTTCTCTGGTTTATGCAGATCTCAACTACGACTAACTAGATTTTATCTATCCAATACCTCCAAGGTAAATAGAGCATGAGGGTAAAGGAGCGGGAATGGGATGGTTGGATCACCTGAATTCGCCATCTCCAGAGAATATGACCGAGGCTCTGAACTCTCGGGTATACACCGGGATAAGGTTGGTACAAGCAAACACTCTTTACGGTAAACTAGATATGAGACCTTCCAAGGAGGAGGGACTCCTATCCGAGGTATGGGCTAGGAAATAGTTCACGAGAAACAACAAATTTACGATGCCTTGGCCAGCGAGCTTGCTAAGGAGGAGGGACTCCTATCCGAAGTATAGCTTGGAAGTCAACACATTAAACAATAACAAATGATAACTTGTCAATAACAAATATCCAAGGAGGAGGGACTCCTATCCGAGGAGGGAAATGAAACGACAAGCTATTAGATACAAGACATAGACATAACTCAAATAAGATGATCAAAATGCAAGCACCTTATGATATTCTTCTTCAATGCTTCATCAACGAATTACAAAAGTTGGGAGAGCAAAGGCATGAAATCATGCACAATTACAATCAACCAACGAACTCTCATCCAAGAGTGAACAAATATCCGCTTTCAAAGTTGTTGGCAACAATGGCGCAGCAATTTTGCATAGCAAGTAAAAGTTAAACAAATAATGAGCCCAAGGCTCTTATTTATAGAACTCAAAGGAGTGGGCAACCCCAAAATCTCCTTGAGTTAACAATGAGTTCTTGCCAATCAATTAGCAAGATTTATTCCTAAAAGGGGGAACAAGCAGTTAACTAGAAAACTACTTCAGTTAACTAAAAGTAAACAAAAATTCAACTGGAAACTACTTCAGTTGACTAAAAGTAAAATAAAGGTAAACTTTAATGAAAGTATCCCTCCAAAATAGACATCCACATTTAGTGGAGATCTAAGATCCACAAATCATGGAAGCCAATTAGACATCCTTAATCAGTGGGATCTGACAATGCATGATTTAAGGAAAGTGGAGTTAAACTTGGAAAGAATCAAGTTAACTCCAACTACATTTAATATCATCTTGAGTTGACTTGGAAAGAAATCAAGTCAAACTCAAGTCTCATAAATGCCACTTGGAGGGTAGGACGTCTTTCCAAGGTGTCTGACACCTCATCATCACTTCTGGTCAACAGCTCCTTGATTCATGTGTTGACTTCTTCCGTTTTCGGATAGTCAATGCTTTGATGACACGCCATCTCCTCTTCTTGCGCAAGCTATTGCTCTCGGTAAATTTGGCAGCTTCGCGCTTTGTAGTGTGATGGGAATGGATGTGGCCTGTAGCAACTCAAATTCTTTAATATTCTACAATGTGATCTAATTCATGCCTTCTAGCTGCTCCAAATCAACCACTGGATTTACTTGGTGTAAATTTGTGTCAGCTATTTTCAAGTAATCATGAAGTAAGACCATCTTGGTCCCGTATTGTACCTGGGAGTACTGCATCTTGAAAAACTTAAAGATTGACTGTAATCTTGACCTTGTTTAGATGATTTTCAGAAACCCTTAAAAATAGCGCCCCGCCGAGAAGTATTTTTTTGAAAAAAAATCTGGCAGATGGGTTTTGTTCGTGCTTCAATGCTGAACAAACCCAGTTCCTCAGAATTTTGATTCTGAAACTTTTTCAGAAAAACCCCCAAAAATAGGGGCAACAAGTTTGTTGATTCTGGAAAAATTGTCAAGATGGGTTTCTCTGGAAAATTATGTTGAATCTACCCAGTTGATCTGATCTGATGTAGCTTGTTGCTTTTTCTATCAAATGCAAGAAAACCTAAGACCAGAAGAGAGGAAGTAGACAGAAGATGGATTGGAATTTTTTATCTGACTCCCTGAGAAAATCTGTCTTTGAGTCCAACCTTAGATTAGCAATCTTCTTCTGCTTCAGATCTGCAAGAAATATCGAAGAACGGATGAAAACATTGGCCAGATCTATAAATGGCGTCCTTGAGAGCTCATGGTTGTTCTTGATCATCAACCTGCAATGAAATAATGAAATGGGATGCCTATACCTCTATTACATAGAATCAAGCCTTAGATCCACAAGTTTGGGGACCTAACTCACGATCAAAAGTGATTTTGGCTTGATCTAAAGTTCAAAAAGGTGATTTCCACTGATCGTGGAGTGTTTTACCCAAGTTTTGCTGAAAATATCTTGACTTTAGTCAACAACTTGACCTTTGACTTCTTCAAGGCATCCCTTTTGATTTTTTGCAAGTTTTTTATTATTTTCTCTCTTGAACAACCTCAGTTTGATCCTAAATCTGGCTTGATCTGTTGATCCTGAGATGATGCTGACACATTCACTACTGAGCTAGATTTCACCTGAAGAGGAGTGCCTGGGAGGCATGATGGTAAAAAGCTGAGTTTAGGGCTTCAAAAGAAAGGGTGCCTTTTCCAAGAAAAGGCTCTTTTGCTAATGCCTTGGTGAATTTTCAAACTTTGTTCTTCAACCTTTTGAAATGACCTCTCGTGCTTTGATCTGGATTTCTGATTGATCGGAGAGTCAGATGATTTTGCTTGATATTTCATTAGGTACCCAGCTCTGTTCTACAAAAGATGACTAACTTCAGAAAACCTGGATCTCAATTTAGGGTTCCTTTATTCAAGGGTGCCCCTCCTTGAAAAGGGCGCTTTTGTCTTTCAGCATGGTTATCTTTGTCTGAAAAGTTGCCTACTTTGATCTCGATTATCTGTTGACTGCACTGTCAGATGTTTATGCTTTCAGTTGCATTTTTGAGATCTACTTGAGTGGATAAGGTTATCCTAGGAAGCCTTTTTTCATTTATCAGCATCTAGAGGTCAAGAAGGAAGGGCGCCTTTCTTTTGGAAAGGCTCTTTTTTCTTAGAAAATTTGTCTTTGAGTCCAACCTTAGATTAGCAATCTTCTTCTGCTTTAGATCTGCAAGAAATATCGAAGAACGGATGAAAACATTGGCCAGATCTGTAAATGGCGTCCTTGAGAGCTCATGGTTGTTCTTGATCATCAACCTGCAATGAAATAATGAAATGGGATGCCTATACCTCTATTACATAGACTCAAGCCTTAGATCCACAAGTTTGGGGACCTAACTCACGATCAAAAGTGATTTTGGCTTGATCTAAAGTTCAAAAAGGTGATTTCCACTGATCGTGGAGTGTTTTAGCCAAGTTTTGCTAAAAATATCTTGACTTTAGTCAACAACTTGACCTTTGACTTCTTCAAGGCATCCCTTTTGATTTTTTGCAAGTTTTTTATTATTTTCTCTCTTGAACAACCTCAGTTTGATCCTGAATCTGGCTTGATCTGTTGATCCTGAGATGATGTTGACACATTCACTACTGAGCTAGATTTGACCTGAAGAGGAGTACCTGGGAGGCATGATGGTAAAAAGCTGAGTTTAGGGCTTCAAAAGAAAGGGCACCTTTTCCAAGAAAAGGCTCTTTTGCTAATGCCTTGGTGAATTTTCAAACTTTGTTCTTCAACCTTTTGAAATGACCTCTCGTGCTTTGATCTGGATTTCTGATTGATCAGAGAGTCAGATGATTTTGCTTGATATTTCATCAAGTACCCAGCTCTGTTCTGCAAAAGATGACTGACTTCAGAAAACCTAGATCTCAATTTAGGGTTCCTTTATTCAAGGGTGCCCCTCCTTGAAAAGGGCACTTTTGTCTTTCAACATGGTTATCTTTTTCTGAAAAAGTTGCCTACTTTGATCTCGATTATCCGTTGACTGCACTGTCAGATGTTTACACTTTCAGTTGCATTTCTGAGATCTACTTGGGTGGAGAAGGTTATCCTAGGAAGCCTTTTGTCATTTATCAGCATCTAGAGGTCAAGAAGGAAGGGCACCTTTCTTTTGGAAAGGCTCTTTTTTCTTAGAACTTCGTCGTTAATTGTGGTTTCCTGATATTTCTTCAACTGCCTCTTTTTGCTTTGTCAGCAGCTTCTTGTGATCTATTCATCGGATGATCTAGATGTTTGTTTCACTATTGAACCAGCAATCAAACATCGAGAATGACTGCTTTGGATGATCTTACTGACTGCATTTGATCCTCAAAGATCATGGGCGCCCCTGCTTGAAAAAGGCTCTTTTCAGCATTTTGAGTTCTCTCCTTCGTAACGTTTCCAGAGTTAGTCAAATTTTGACCTTTTTCATTTTCAGGAATCTCCTTCATCAAACAGCATCATTTTTTACCTTTTCCACCATGGTTGTGTCGTTGACGCTTTTGGAGTTTATCTTTCAGCACCTGGTACTGGCCAATCTGCCATTAATGGCTGTGGAGGTTCTAACTTTGTTCCTAAAAAATAGAAATAGACCCACCAGAGTAAAACATGTCTTTTGATGATTCTGACTTGACCAATGTGATCGTGAAGCCTTTTAATCCTATCAAAATCATTTTCAATCATTTCTGGGAAGATCCTATTTTTGGGGGTTTCCTTGAAAATAGGGGCGAAAAACCTTAATTTTCAAATTTTCAGAATTTTGCACGTGTTCTTTGACAGAAACCCACCAAGATTCTATGATTGGTTTGACCTAAAATTGACTTAACATGGCATTTTAACAAGATTTAGCTCAATTTATACATAATTCCAAAAAAATAATTTTGGGTACAACAATTGTAAAGATCTGTAAAGTTTTACATTATCCTTCTCTCAATATTGGTGTAGAAATTTTTTCTACTAACTTAGCTTCCTTACAAGTGATATCAGAGCCTTTTCACCTTTGGTTTCAGTTGTGGGTTGTTGGGATTTTTGAACTAATTCAAAATTGAGTGGGAGCTTGTGTAGAAGATACTTTATGATATTGTTCTAGGAATTTTAAATGCAAATTTCATCAAGGAGAATAGAGGTGAATAAATCTTTTGGAAATAATTTTGAAATGTGGAAGCTAAAGATGGAGGATATGTTGATAGATGAAGCTTTATGGTATGTTATTGATGAGAATTTTTCAAGGCCTGCAAATACTACTTTGTGTGCTCAATATGATTTTATGGACCATAAATCCATGTAGGTCTAATCATATTGTGCTTAGTATCTATTTTAATCAATGTCCATGAAGAGACCTCTGCATAGAAACTATGGAAGAACCTTGGTGAGATGTATCAATCCAAATCTTTAGTGAACAAGATTTTATTGAGGAAGAAATTGTATTCCTTGAGAATGGAAGAGGGTGGACAAATTACATACCACCTAGAATTATTCAATATGTTGGTGGCTCAATTTGCATCCATTGGTGTCAAAATAGATGAGGAGGAGAAATTTCAACTCTTGCTTTGTTCTTTGTCTGATTCATGGGATTCTCTTGTTATGGCTATTGGGAGTACTTTTGTTATCTTGAAGACTGAAGATGTAGATTATTTACTTTCTAAAGAGATGAGGAAGGTATCCATCACTTCCAAGGATTCCCTAAATATTTGTGGAAGACCTAAGGAAAAAGGAAAGAAGAATGAGAAGCATGATAAATCCAAGTCCAAGGGGAGACCCAAATCTCCTAGAAAGTCAAAACTCATTTTGCTAGAACTGTGGTAAGCCTATAAATATTCATAAGGACTGCAAAGAAGAAAAGAATAATGAAAAGAAGAGATTTGATTCTAATTCTAAGTCCAAGAAGGAAGATGGTGATGCATTCATTGTAGCTTTGGCAACTCATACAAGTAATGATGCATGGTTAATTGAATTAGGTGCATATTTCCATATGACCTTTAATAGAGATCGGTTTTCATAATATGAATAATTTGATGGAGGCAAGGTGTACTTGGGTGATGATTCTTATTTAAAAAAATTTGGTCATGGTAAAGTTAGAATCATATTTCTTGATGGTAGAATAAAAAGGATTAATGGTGTGTTGCATATCCTTGGATTAGCATAAAATTTGTTATCTGTGAGAAAACTAATAGATGTAGGTGAACAGGCAGTATTTTCTAATGCAAGATGCAAGATGGTTAGAGGTGTTATGGTGATTGATAGAGGTGTCAAATATGGCACATTGTATAAGCTTGATGCATGCATTATTGAGTGCAATAGTACTTCTATGAAAAGAAAGTTTGTGGAAGAGGTGAGGATTTCATCTTCAGCAAATGGTCATGGTTGATGGGTACCTAGGGGTGCTCTTTCCTTTAAATCAAAATTATGTGTAGAGAAAACTATGTTATTATACCAAATACTTGGCCACATTGGAGAAAAGGGTATAAGGACCTTAAAATATAAAAACCTTGTTGAAGGTTTGTTTGATTGTAATCTTGAATTTTATTTTTGTGAGCATTAAATTTATGGAAAACAAAACCACATTCATTTTTACTCAAGTTCTCATAAATCTTGTGGTATGTTGGATATCTTATTCATTATGATGTGTTTGGTCTTGTAGATGTTCCTTCAATTCAAAAATCCACATATTATGCATTTCATTTATTGATGATTATAGTAGGACATGGGTATATTTTTTGAAGAGTAAATCTGAATTTTACAATTGATTTAAAGTATTTAAAGCAATGTTGAGTTGCAGAATAGAAAGGAAATAAAATGTTTGAGGACTGATCATGGCGGTGAATTTTTCTCTAATGATTTTGATAGATTTAATAAATATTGTGGTATTCATGGCTAAAAGACAACTATGTATTCTCCACAACAAAATAAAGTTGTAGAAAGAATGAACAATACACTGATGGAGAAGGCTAGGAGTATCTTGAGTGTTGTTGGACTAGAACAAAGGTTTTGGGTTGAATTTTTTGACATTGCTTGTTACTTGATTAAAAGGTCTCCTACATCATCTCTTGTTGATAAGATGTCTATAAAGGAATGTTCAAGTCACAAGCCTTCATTAATAAATCTTAGAGTTTTTTATTGCAAGGCATATGCACATGTTCCAAAGGAGAGGTGAAAAAATTTGGAGAATAAGGTTGTAAAATGTATCTTCATTGGATATAGTTATGGTGTGAAAGGATACAAGATTTGGGATCCTATTGCACAGAAGGTAATATATAGTGGAAGTGTTATTTTTAGAGAAACTAAGCCTTCTTTTGTTACATTTCAGCCAAAACAAAGTAAAAAAGAAGATATGATTCAATTTCCTTCTACCCCTAAGAAATTTGAATCAAGGCCCATGGATAAACAAGAAGTTGAGGAGATCTCATCTAGCTCTGAATCTTCAAAAGAGGAGGAAGAACCTCCATCTCAGCTTGTTCATAGGTCTACAATGCATAGAGAACCACCTAAAATATATTCACTAAATGATTGGAGATGTATTTTTCTTTTATTACTAACATGGATGCACCCAAATCATTAGAAGAGGCATTATATATGAATGATGCAGAATCTTGGAATATTGTTATAGATAAAGAAATGGTAGCTTAGCTTTGAAAAATAATGATACATGGGATCTTGAACCATTTCCTAAAGGAAGAAAACATGTTGGTTGCAAATGCGTGTTCAAGAAAAAGATTGGTTCAGATAGAGGTATTGAGAAGTACAAAGCAAGGTTGCTTGCAAAAGGTTACTCTCAAGTTGAAGGTGTTGATTATCATGAGATATTTTCTCTTGTTGCAAAAATGGCATCCATTAGAATTTGTATTTCTATTGTTGTTGCTTATGATTATAGGTTGAGAAAATCGATGTGAAAACTACTTTCCTTCATGGTGACTTGGAGGAGGATATTTATATGACACAACCAAAGCATTACTTGGTGAAAAGTAAAAGTAAATTAGTTTTCAAATTAAATAAATATTTGTATGACCTAAAATAGTGATGCAGGAGCATCCTTGGTTCTTGTAAATCTTGCATCAACCAAAAATATTTCCATTTTAGTTTGTTCTTGTTTCAGTTTTTGTTTAGTTCAAGTTGGAAAATTCAACATTTCGTCATATTTTCTCACCGAACACTATGGATCTATATTTGCATCATGGACATGTTTATTTTCCTTATTCCAAAATTTTAGATCGATTGGATCTTTTTCTGGAAAGTTATCGCTTCCAGATTTAATGGCAGTTTCTTGAACTAGCACCGAAATAATTTTCTAAACTAATGGTTAGTTTGATCGCTTGTGGATCTTTCCTGTAACTTGTGAATCTTGACGGTGTGATTCAAATTGTTCCATGGAGTGTCCCCAACCTTAATTATAGGTCCACACTTCATCCTATTCATTTAACAAGGATTAATTCAAATTTGAGGATGACCTATTCATGCACATGTTACATTTTCTTTCATTGGAGATTGTAATGATCTTTGGCCGATGCAGAAGATTCTAGATTTACAGATATGATATAAAGCTTGTAATAGATCATTAATATAGGAGAAAGGGATTAAGTAGATTAATGTAAATTTGAGGTATAATATTTTCAATTTTGTTAAGGATCATATAGGAATATTGTATTTTGAGCATGTTGTATCAGGCCTGTGAGCTGAATTTGTAAGCTCGGATGTTTTTGGCTTATTGTAATTGAAATTTATGATAATAAGAAGGTTTGAATATGCATTTTCCTCCAATTTTTGTGTTGCTTTCATTGTGTGACTCCTACTACATGGTCTGGATTGTTCTCTTTGAGGACCCTCCTATCATGACTACACCAAATTGGTATCAGAGCAATATTCATTCTGTGAGAGATCATCAGAGTTTGTGGAGTCCTATTGAAGATTTGTTGTGGGGTGGTAGACTGAGGATTTGGACGGAAGCTGCATAGGACTTGTGTAAAGATGGAAAGAAGAAGAAATGGTAGAGGAAATGGAGTGTGTGGAAATGTATACCTAGCTATGTTGGAGATGTTGAGAGGAATTGATGTTTGATTAGATGTTGTTGAAATGGCCCAGAGAAGAGGTCAACCAATTGATGATGTAAGTGATGAAGAGGTAGAAGAACAAGAAGAAAGGGAAAGATAAAATCAACCTAGCCTGGATAAGGGAGAAGAGAGATTCATAAGAGCCCTAACTAGGGTAAATACTAAACCACATTTCAATCCATTGGATTATAGAGGTAAGTTGGATTTGGATGAGTTACTTGATTGGATAACAGAGATGGAGAAGTATTTTGATTTTGAAGGCATAGCTAAAGACAAGAAGGTGAAATTTTCTTGTACAAATTTGAAAGGACATGCATCCCTTTGGTGGGAACATTTACAGAAAGATTGGAAAAGAACAGGAAAGGAGAAGACAAAATCATGGGATCGAATGGTGAATAAGTTAAAAACAAAGTTTATGCATGTTGACTATCAAATCAGTTTGTTTGGGAAGTTGCAAAATTTGAAGTAGGAGTCAAGTGTGACAAAATATATTGAGGAGTTCTACAAGTTGAATATTAGATCCAAAAATTCAAAGGATGAGGTCAAGCAAGTAACTAGATATGTGAATGGATTGAGGTTGTCTATATATGATGAGATTAGTTCGATCAAGTTGTCAAGTGTGGAAGAGGCATATCAATGTTCCCTAAAAGTAGAAGAGAAGTTGAATAAAAGACATGACAAAGACAGAGAGGAAGAACTTTTACTAGAGGAGGAAGAGGATCTTTTGCAAATCAAAATAAAGATAAGGAAGTCATTAAGAATGATAATTCATACCATAGAGATGATGGAAAATCTTACCAGAGAGGAGGATATGATGGTTACCAGAATGAGGGCTATAGGAAAGATGAGAGGGGATAGGATAAAAAAGTATTCAAGGGAACTTGTTTTAAGTGTGGTGGAGAAGGAAATAGAGCATTTGAATGTAATCAAGGAGAGACAAGCAGAAAGACAAAGAACAATAGAAGAACATCCTTTGTTGAGGAAGAACATGCCAGATCATCTAGTAAAATAAAAGAGGGAGAAGCTTTGGTGAACAGAAGAGTATTGTGTCAAAGTGAGATGGATCAGGAACCATTACAGAGAAAGAATTTGTTTCAGACCAGATGCAAGGTAGCTAGTAAATATTGCAAAGTTATTGTTGATAGTGGAAGCTCTCAGAACCTGGGTTTTTGAAGAAATGATGAACAAATTGAAGCTAGAAATATTGAAACATCCAAAGCCCTGTCAGATAGCATGGATTCAAGATGAGCATAAGACACTAGTAAGTGAACAATGTTTGGTGAAATTGAAGATAGTAAATTATCATGATGAAGTTTTGTGTGATATCATGCCTATGGATGTATGCCATGTTTTTTTGGGAAGGCCTTGGAAATATGATAGACAGGCTATTCATGATGGAAAGAAGAACACATATACCATTGTTGCTAATGGGATGAAGCAAACCTTGTTTCCATTGGAGGATGTTCCTAAAGTTGAGGTTTGTATGAGTGCTAGAATTTTTTGGGTTGATGGAAGGAGATTTCTAGATGGACTAAGACATGAGAACATGTGTTATTCCTTGGTTCCTAAGAAGGCTGAATATTTGAAGCATGTAGAAGAACAATCAGGGGAGATAAAGGAGATGTTGGTAGATTATGAAGATATCATTTTAGATAATGTACCTAATGGATTACCACCTGTGACGAGTATTAGTCCTTGCATGGATTTGATTCTTGGGGCTAGTTTTCCTAATAAAGTAGCACACTGGATGACACCTATAGAGAATGAAGAGTTGAATAGACAAGTGCAAGAATTGTTGAGGAAAGTTTTGATCAGGGAAATATTAATTCCTTGTGCAGTACCTATTGTGTTAGCATCTAAGAAATATGGAGAATGGATGTTGTGTACAAAATCTAGAGCCATAAACAAGATCACAGTGAAGTACATATTTCCTTTTCCTCAGATGGATGACATTATGGATTGTTTGAGTGGAGCTAAATACTTTACAAAGATATATTTGAAGAGTGGATATCATCATATCAGAATCAGAGAAGGGGGTGAGTGGAAGACATCATTCAAGAAAAATGAAGGATTGTATGAGTGGTTGGTGATTCCTTTTGGACTAACAAATGCACCGAGTACTTTCATGAGGTTGGTGAATGAGGCATTGAAGAAATTATTGGGTAAGTTTGTGATTGTTTATTTGGATGACATCTTGATTTTTAGTAAGACTAGAGAAGAACATTTGTTACATGTAAGACAAGTTTTGAAGAGGTTGAGAGAAGAGTAGTTGCTGATAAAAATTAAGAAGTGTAGTTTCATGAAGGAAGAATCGGTATATATGGGATTTGTGATATGTGTGGATGGATTGAAGGTGGATCCTGAGAAGGTAAGAGAAATTTTTGAATGGCCTACACCAAAAAGTATTGGAGAGGTAAGATCATTTCATGGATTGGATAGTCTCTACCAAAATTCCATTAGGAATTTCAATTCTATTTGTAGTCCTATGACAGAAACGATGGGAGGGGATAAGAAGGATTTTAGGTGGACATCTAGAGTAGACCAAAGTTTTGAGTTGTTGAAATAGAAGGTGATTGAGCAGCCTATGTTGGCTTTACCATACTTTAATAAGGTATTTCAGGTAGACTATGATGTAAGTGGAAATGCAATTGGAGCAGTATTAAGTCAAGAAGGAAGATCGGTAGCTTATTTCAGTGAAAAATTGAGTGATGCTACGAGAAGGAATTCAGTGCATGACCAAGAGTTTTATGTTGTAGTTCAAGCCTTGAAGAAATGGAGACATTACGTGTTTCCTAAGGATTTTTTGTTGTATACAGATCATTAGGCATTGCAGTATTTGAACAGTCAAGGTAAGTTGAATCAGAGACACATGAGATGGGTGGAATTCTTGTAGAGTTTATTTTGTTTTGAAACATAGGAGTAGAAATTCAAATATAGTTGTTGATTCTTTGAGTAGGAGAAGGAATTTACTAGCAGAGATGAGAGTGGAAGTATTAGGTTTTGATGAATTGAAGAAATTGTATGAGGAAGACCCAGATTTTGCAGAACCTTGGAGAGCTTGTAAAGAACCAATCTTGGAGGATAGGAGTCAGTGGTTGGATTATTTCATTTAAAAATACATGTTGTTTAGAGGGATTTAGTTGTGTATACCCCATTGTTCAATGAGGGATAGCTTGGTGAAGGAAAAACATAGTGAAGGATTGGCAGGACACTTTGGAATTGACAAGACAGTAGCATTGATAAGTGAGAATTACTTTTGGCCACAGATTCATAAGGATGTTAGGAAATTTGTGTAGATTTGCAAAGTTTTCCAAGTTGCAAAAAGGATTTGTCAGAATGTTGGATTGTTTAAGCCTTTGACAATTTCAGAGAGACCTTGGGAGGATATCAGCATGGATTTCATACTTGGCTTGCCAAAGACACAGAGAGGTAATGATTCTATATTTGTGGTAGTGGATATATATTATAAAATGGAACATTTCATACCTTGTAAGAAGATAATAGATGCAGTACATGTAGCAGACTTGTTTTCCAAATAAGTGGTTTGATTGCATGGATTACCTAGGAGTATTGTTTCAGACAAAGATACAAAGTTTTTCGGTTACTTTTGGAGGACGCTTTGGAAGAAGTTAAAGATAGATTTAAAGTTCAGTTCTACTTTTCACCCACAGATTGATGGATAGACAAAGGTAGTAAATAGGAGTTTGGGGAATTTGTTGAGATGATTGGTTGGAGAGAAGACCAGAAGTTGGGATTTAGTCCTTGCACAAGTAGAGTTTGCTTAGAGTAATTCAGTGAATAGGAGTATCGGAAAGATGCCTTTTGAGATTGTTACTGGAGTTCATCCTAGAGGTATATCAGAGTTTTGAGACATTAGTAAGGAAGATAAAAGGAGTGCAAAATTAGAGGAATTTGTAGAACACATGAATAAATTTCATACTCAAGTAAAGCAACAATTGGAAGATATGAACCAGAAGGATAAAGAGGGAGCAGATGAAAAAAGGAGACATAAGGAGTTCAAAGTTGGAGATGAAGTGATCATGTATTTGAGAAAGGAAATATCTCCAGTTGGAACATACGATAAAAGATGAGGAAGTTTGGACCTTGTAATATTTTGAAGAAATTTGATTCAAGAAATGCATATGAAGTAGAGTTACCGAATGGCATGGATATATCACCTATATTCAACATTGTAGATCTACATCAATACCATGAAGTAGAATTCAGTGAAGACACTAAAGAAAAATTGGAGAAATAGTTTCCTAAACAACAATCATATGAGATAGAGGAGATTTTGGATACCAAAGATGGGAGGAAAACACGTGGAAGACAGTAAAAAGAATATCTTATGAAGTGGAAAGGAAGACTAGTGGAAGATTCTTCTTGGATTTCTTGGGCTGAGGTAGACCGTATTGGTTTTCCTTTAGCCCCAGCAAAGTGAGGGACTCACTTTTCAAATAACCCTAGATGTCCAATGTAGGAGCATCCTTGGTTTTTGGAAATCTTGCATCAACCAAAAATATTTTCATTTCAGTTTGTTCTTGTTTCAATTTTTATTCATTTCAAGTTGACAGATTCAACATTTCATCATATTTGCTCACTGGACCCTGCATATCTATATTTGCATCATGGACATGTTCATTTTCCTTATTCCAAGATTTTAGATCAATTGGATCTTTTTCCAGCAAATTATCACTTCCAGATTTAATGGTAGTTTCTTGAACTAGCATCAGAATAATTTTCTAAACTAAAGGCTAGTTTGATCGCTTGTGGATCTTTCCTGTAACTTGTGGATCTTGACAGTGTGATTGTAATGATATTTGGCCAACGTGGAAGATTCTAGATTTGCAGATATGATATAAAGCTTGTAATAGATCATTAGTATAGGAGAAAGGGATTAAGTAGATTAATGTAAATTTGAAGTATAATATTTTCGCTCATGTTAAGGAGCATATAGGAATATTGTATTTTGAGTATGGTGTATCAAGCCTATGAGCTGAATTTGTAAGCCTAGATGTTTCTGGCTGATTGTAATTGAAATTTTTGATAATAAGAAGGTTTGAATCTGCATTTTCCTCTAGTTTTTTTTTTTTCATTGTGTGACTCTTGTTACACGGTTCGGATTTTTCTCTTTGAGGACCCTCCTACCGTGGCTACACCAAATAGAGTCCTAGGATGTGGTACCAAAAATTTGATACATATGTGTTGAGTTTGGGATTTGAGCATTCTAAATAAAATCATTGTGTTTATTATAAAATTGATGATGATTGTTTCTTGTTTATTGTATTAGATGTTGATGATATGTTATTTATTGGTAAAGGGAAAGGTATGATTTCAAAACTAAAATCTCAACTTGTTGCTAAATTTTAAATGAAAGACCTTGGTACAGCTAAACACATTCTTGGTATGGAAATTAAAATAGATATATTGAATAGAAAGCTATGGCTTGGCCAAAGTAAGTATGTCAATACAATTTTATAGATGTTTGATATGCAGGATTGTATACCATTGTATGTTCCTTTTTCAACTAGAACAAAGTTATCTATTTCAGATTGTCCAACATCCCCATCAAAGATGGAAGAAATGAGAAAAGTTCCATACCAAATTGTAATTGTAAGTTTGATGTATGCTATGGTTTGTACTAGACCAAACAATGCCCAATCAGTGGGAGTTCTTTCTAGATATATGTCTAATCTTGGTAGATTTTATTGGGATGTAGTTAAAAGAGTCTTCAGATATTTGTGTGGTACCTTAGAGTATTCCTTGTGTTATCATAGTAATTTGACTGAAGATGAGATTTCCATTGATATTCATGGTTATTTGGATTCATAATTGGTAGGTGATGTTGATAGCAGATGATCCACTAGTGCTTATGTGTTTACTTTATTTGGTGGTGCAATTGTTTGGATGAGTAAGTAGCATGTAGTGGTTGCTTTGTCCACTACTAAAGCTAGGTATATGGTAGCTACTCATGCTTGTAAAGAAGCCATTTGGCTTAAGATACTATGTTCAAATATTAAAATAAAACAAGGTGTAGTGACAATTTATTGTGATATGTCTAGCTATGAACATGAAATTTCATGCCAAGACCAAGCACATTGATGTACAATATCATTTTGTTAGAGATATGGTCGAAGATGGTTGGGTGAAGTTGGTTAAGGTAGAGACTTTGATCAATTTTGTTGATTATTTAACTAATCCTTTGAGTATAGATAATTGCATATGGTGTTCAAAGATTATGGGCCTTTTGATCCCTATAAATTAAGAGCATAGATAATTCTAGATGTTTCTCTTGCAAGGTGTTCAACAAGTGGTATATTTTTTGGGAAAATATGTCTTAACCTTGCAATTATATAAGGTACTATTGATACATAAGCAATAGGGGGCGTGAGGGTACCCCCTACATAGGGTCCAAGGGGATCATCCCCCCAGCAATGGGTTTGGGGTCGTGCACCATGGTGGGGGTTCAAGGTAGCATCCCCAAAAGCTAAATTTTATGTATATTTTATTATTGTAAATCTAGATCATTCATCATTGGGTCTCAAATCTGACAATCATATTTTTTTGGCTTGACTTTCCCTAGAAGGAAACCTTATTTTATGAGAGCATTGTATTATAGTTGTATATTGTGATGTATTTTGAGAGGCTGATAGTGATCGTGTTGCCTTTGGATCTCTATTTGGTGATACTCTTATGAGAATTTTGCTCTACAAGTATACTATAATCTTTGTGATTTCTAAACAATATATTGGGTAGCTTTTGGAGTGTGGGGTTTTTCTCCCAAAGGGTTTTCCCCACATAAATCACTGTGTTGTGGTATGCATGATATTTATGTTTATTTATGTTTTAGTTTTTGTAATTATTGTAAAGATCTATAAATTTTTGTATTATCCTCCTCTCAAGATTATTGTAGGAAGTTGTTCTACTGCCTTAGCTTCCTTACAGATTATGGATCAAATAATATACTTGGCCTAAGTATATCAACATCAAAGAAGAATAAACCAAAAGAGAGAAAGCGATCTAGATAGAAGCCTTATTAAAGTGGCCAAGCTAGAAAATATAGCCTCAGAACCTATCACTTGATAAAACATTATCATCATGGCCCCATTCTTTCCAGTATCATATATACCTTGATAATTCCCTTCAAATATGTTTAAACCTTGCTTTGTGCATTAACTACCCTCCAAATATGTTTAAACCCTACTTTTTTCATCAACTAAAACTAAGACCCTTGTTTCTTTACTCATTCACTTCCAATAATTCTTCCTCATACAAATCAAGTGATTCCTATAATATTCTACTACAAAAAATTTCTCTCCTATTTCTCAAGGGCACTAGCCCCACATTTTCCATGCCTGGAGTCCCTTGAATTTTTGAAATATTGACTTCTATACCACCTTTTAAGTCGTAAATTGCATTATCATTCCCAACTAAGTCATGCTCAACTTCTTCTAAACTTGAGGGAATGAACCCATACAATGATCAACCCAACTCTCCAACCTTCAATTCTCAATGTAATTTTCCACCATTTTTGTATGCTTTTCAAAGAAACAAATAAGACTCCTAGAAATAGAACAAGTTGTCAAATATTTCGATCTATTTGAGATCTTTCTAGAAACTCTTATATGTCACAAACTTCAATGCAGCCAATATCACCACAAAAACATAGAGGGAGTTGTTGCACATGTAGAGATATTCCCATTGTTCTATTATAATCTTCAGTTACCTTCCATTCAGTGTCTTGAATTTTTCATTGGCACCTAAGACACACTTGATGGTTTGTGAGACATGATGCATAATAGATAATTTTGTAAGGAAGCTAAGGTAGTAAAAAAAAATTCTGCACTAATCTTGAGAGGAGAATAATGCAAAAATTTACAGATCTTTAACAATTACAAAAAGTTAAATAGAAATAAACACAAATATCATGCATACCACAACATAGTGATTTACATGGGGAAAACCCTTTCGAGAGAAAAACCCCACACTCCAAAAGTTTCCTGATATATTATTCAAAAATCACAAAGATTACAATATACTTTCAAAGCAAGCTTCTCACGAGAGTATCATCACCAAATATCAAGAGGCAACATGACTGTTATCATACTCTCAAAATATATCATTGTCTATTGCAGTTATAATATGAAGCCCTCATAAAATAGGGTTAAATTCTAGGGCAAGATAGGACAACAAAATATCCACCATTAGATCTAAAAGCTAACAATTAATGGCCTAAATTTACAATATATCATTTTAATGTATGTTGACCATTTTAGGATTTTCTTGAAAATGTTAGCAGACTCACATTTCGCTCCTAAATGCCATCTTGCACTCCCATTGTATATTGCACCTATCTGTGTAACTAGGAAATATATATATATATATCCTATCAATAATAACCATTATATAATTGCAAAGTTGAGACACATTTTCCAAACAAATCTCCAACTTGTCGAACACCTTACAAGAGCAACGGGACGGAGTAAACATTGTCTCTTAATTGCTAGGGGTCAAAAGGCCCATAGTCTCTAAACACCATTTGAACATCTTTGTGCTCACATGCTTAGTTAAAGAATTAGCAACATTCATCAAAGTCTCTACCTTAACTAGATTCACCCTACCATCTTCGACCATATCTCTAATAAAATGATATTGTACATCAATGTGCTTGGTCCTGGCATGAATGTTAGGTTCTTGGCTAGACATATCGCACTCTAACTGTCACAATAAATTATCACTATACCTTGTTTTATTCCAATATCTAAACACATTCTCTTAAACCAAATTGCTTCTTTAGAAGAATGATTAGCTACCATATACTTTGCTTCAATAGTGGACAAAGCAACCATAGCTTGTTGCTTACTCATCCAACTAATTACACCACCAAATAAAGTAAACACATAAGCACTGGTGGATTTTCTGCTATCAAAATCACCTGCCCAATCTAAATCCACATAACCATGAATATCAAGGGAAATTTTGTCTTTATTCATATTAATATGATAACATAAGGAATAATCTGAAGACTCCTTTAACTGCATCCCAATGAACTCTACCAGGATTAGACATATATGTGGAAAGAACTCCCACTACTTGGGAAATGTCTGGTCTAGTACAAACCATAGAATACATCAAACTTCCAATTAAACTCTAGTAAGTCACTTTGCTCATGTCTTCCATCTTTGATGGAGATGTTAGACAATCTAAAATAGATCTTTGTTCCAACTCAAACATGAACACACAATGGTCTATAATCCTGCATATCAAACCTCTAAAAAATTGAGTTGGCATACTTACTTTGGCCAAGCCATAGATTTTTCTCACTCTATCTCTTTTGATTCCCATCCCAAGAATGTGTTTAGCTGCACCAAGATCTTTCATTTCAAATTTAGTAGCAAAGTAGCAAGTTGATATTTCAGTTCTAAAATCATACCATTCCCTCTACCAATAAATAACACATCATCAACACATAATGCAATAAACAAGAAACGATCACCATCAATTTTATAATAAACACAATGATTTGATTTAGAATGCTCAAATACCAAACTCAATACATGTGTATCAAATTTCTAGTACCACATCTTAGGACTTAGTTTTAGGCCATACAAATATTTCTTCAATTTGCAAACCAATTTACTTTTACCTTTCACCACATAGTGCTCTGGTTGTATCAAATAAATATGCTCTTCCAAATCACCATGAAGGAAAGCAGTTTTCACATCCATTTGCTCAACCTCTAAATCATAAGCAGCAGTAATAGAAAGCAAAAATCTAATGGATGTCATTTTTGTAATAGGAGAAAATATCTCACCATAATCATCACCCTCAAGTTGAGATTAACCCTTCACAACCAACCTTGCTTTGTACTTCTCAATACCTCCATTTGAACCAATATTTTTATTGAACAACCATTTGCAACCAACAGGTTTTCGTCCTTCAAGAAATGGTACAAGATCCCATGTATCATTCTTTTTCAAAGATGTCATTCCTTCATCCATAGCAATCTTCCGGGACTCTACATCATTCATACCTACTACCTCTTCTACAAATTTGGGTTCATCCATGTTAATATTCAAAGCAAAAATACATCTTCAATCATCAGGTGAATACTATTTAAGTGGTTTTTTTATACCTTATAGACCTAGGAACAAGATGAATTGGAGGTTCTTCCTCCTCTTCTAAAGATCCAGAGCTAGTTAAGCTCTCCTCAACTTCTTGTCTATCCTTGGGCCTCAATTCAACTTTCTCGGGTGTAGAAGGAAATTGAATCACATCTTTCAATTTAATTTGTTATGGCTGCAATGTAATAGAAGAAGGCTTAGTTTCTCTAAAAATAACACTTCTACTAAATATTACCTTTTGTGCAACAAGACCCCAAGCTTGTATCATTTCATACCATAACTATATATGATAAAGATGCATTTCACATTCTTGTTCTCCAACTTTGTGCACTTCTCCTTTAGGACATTTGCATATGCCTTGCAACTAAAAACTCAAAGATGTTTTAATGAAGGCTTGTGACCCGACCATGCCTTTATAGGTGTCTTATCAACAAGAGATAATGTAGGAGTCCTATTAATTAGGTAAGAGGCAATGGCAATAGCTTTAGCCCAAAACCTTTGTTCTAGACCAGCCCCACTCAACATACTCCTAGCCTTCTCCATCAGTGTTCTGGTCATTCCTTTTGCAAATCCATTTTTTTGTGGAGAATATGGAGTTGGATTTTTTCTACAAATACCACAATCTTTATAGAATCTATCAAAATCATTAGAGAAAATTTCACTGCCATTATCAATCCTCAAACATTTTATTTTCTATTTAGTTTGCAACTCAACCATTGCTTTAAATTCTTTAAATACACTAAAAACTTCATATTTACTCTTTAGAAAATATACCTATGTCCTTCTACTATAATCATCAATAAATGAAACATAATATGTGGATTTACCAATTGAACATGTACATTTATAGGACCAAACACATCAGAATGAATAAGATCCAATACACCACAAGATTTATGAGAACTTGAGTAAAAGTAAGCACAATTTTGTTTTCCATAAATGCAATGCTCACAGAAATCAAATTCAAGATTACAATCAAAAAAACCTTCAACAAAGTTTTTATTTTTCAAGTTCCTTAGACCCTTTTCCCCAATTTGGCCAAGTCTCTGGTGCCATAACATAGTTTTCTTTGTAGGTAACTTTGATTCAACATAATGAGCACCCTTGGGTACCCAAAATCCATGACCATCTGTTGAAATTAAAACCCTCACTTCTTCCATAGACATTCTTTTCACATAAGTACTATTGCACTCAATAGTACATGCATCCAGCTTATACAATGTGCCATATATGTGATGTAGATCAGGGAGGCTTTCAATTAACAAACACAATTCAAGTGTTTTGCAACAACTTTGTAACTCTTAAAATCCTTTCTCATCTACTCTTCACAATTTCAACTAGTTTCCCTTGTAGCCATCCAAACCTAGAAATTTTCCATATCTCTTGACACTCCTCCAACCCAAAACACAAATAGAATTTAAAATACCCATTTCCTTCTTCTTTAACATATCTTAGAATTGCATACCTTTGTTTTGGAACATCATCACTCAAAACTAACTGGTACGTTGAACAGGGCTCTAATTAGCCCTAAATTACAAAGAAACACTCTTCTATAAAACCTACCAACCCCAAATTCCTGTGGAAAGTCATTTACCAACCTATAAAACCTCAAAATCCATAACTTTCATTCAGAGAAACGCCCATTAACACCTCAAAACCCAAAACCCTCATTTTTAGCAAGTTACAAGGGTGTTTATTGAAAATCCCACTTCCAAACCATCTCTCAACTTTTCACCACTTCCAACACACCATAATAATTCTACCTATGCTTAAGAAACCTTTATATTTTTCTGCCCCAATATTTTACCACAATTACCTACTCTTAACCACCAACTTTCACCCAAAACACTCAAACTTGACAACTAGGGCATCATGCCCAAACCCACAAATGGCCTCCCCTACTCTTCAAAACAATTCTAACATCTAACCCTACTATCTTGGTCCCATTCCACCAATCCAAAATGAATAAAATTGATGGAATGGGCCATTAGTTCATTTTAAGTATCTACAAACCCCTAAATAGGATGTTATAGACCACCTGCAAAAAATAGACTATAAAATCTTTATTACTTTATGAAATCAAACCCCACAAAGACAAAAATACACTTAACTCATGTGTTCATCCAATTCAAAACACCTTCAACCAATTTCTCACAATATGGGTCCATACAAAACCCTGCAACAGCACTGTTCAATGAGAATATACATAATTTTAATGGAAAATAGATATTTTATTGCTTGGTCTTCAAGAAATCAACATTCTAACTCTTCTTCAAGCCAAGGCCTTTTAAACTTTTTTCAATCAAAATTCAATTACCTCCAACTAAATTTTGAACTACTAACTGTTGGTATTCCAAATGCATTTTTGCAACTTTTTTTTTGCATTTTACAATGACAACATTTTGCAAGTTTTTTAACATTTTGCAAATTGAATTATCCATCCACCTAATGACCTATAAATTAACTTATTACATTATAAAATGGTCTACTATGACCTTATTTTCATACCAAAATACTCACACATCCTAAATTTTATCAAAAGACTCTACTTGACCAAATTTGCAAAAGAAACTTGGTGCCCCTGCACCAATCTGACACCTCTAGCAATCAACATAGAACCTCTAATCAGCATGCATCCTACATAAAAAAATACTTCTTTCATGCCTACATATATTATTATTCTCATAGATAAAAAAAAAATCACTAAACCAAGGATATGCAACACACCACTAATCATTTTTATTCTACCATCAGGAAACTTGATTTTAAATTTACTACAGCCAACAAAGTCTAAATGAGAATAATCACCCAAGTACACCTTACATGCATCAAATTATTCATATTCATATAACCAATCTCTATTAAAGGTCATATGGAAAGATTCACCTGAGTTAATTAACCATGCATCATTACCTCCACAAATTTCCAAAGCTACAATAAATGTGTCGCCATCTTCCTTCTTAGACTTAGAATCATAATCACATTTCTTCTTTTTCTTCTTCTTTTCTTCTTTGCAATCCTTACAGACATATCTAGGCTTATTGCAGTTCTAGAAAATAAATTTGAATATTCCAAGAGATTTAGATCTTCCCTTGGACATGGATTTTTCACGCTTCTTATTCTTCTTGCCTTTTGCCTTAGGTCTTCCACAAAAATTTTGGGCCTCCTTAGAAGTGATGGATACCTTCCTCCTCATCTTTTCAGAAAGAAAAGAACCCACCGCATCTTCAGACTTCAACATAACAAAAGTACTCCCAATATCCATTACAAGAGAATCCCACAAATCAGGCAAAGAACAAAGCAAGATTTGGAATTTCTCTTCCTCATCCATTTTGACACCAACTGATGCCAATTGAGCCATCAACATATTGAATGCTTCCAAGTGGTCTATGATTCATCCACCCTCTTCGACTCTCAAGGAATACAATTTCTTCCTCAAGAAAATATTGTTCACTAAAGATTTGGCTTGATACATCTCACCAAGCTTCTTCCATAGTTTTTGTGCAGAGGTCTCCTCATGGACATTAATTAAAATAGAGTTTTTCAAGCACAATTTGATTAGACCATTGGATTTATGATCCATAACATCATATTGAGAAGCTTGAGTAAGATCTTTAGGCCTTGAAACATTGTCATCAACAACATCGCACAGATCTCGATCTATTAATAGATTCTCCATCTTAAGCTTCCACATCTCAAAATTATTTCTAGAAAAATTCTTCACCTCTATTCTCCCTAGTGAACTTTCCATCTGAAAATTCTTGCAACAAGATCACAAAGTGTCTTCTACACAAGCTCCCACTCAAATCTAGATTAGTTCAAAAAATCCAACAACCCACAATTAAAACCAAAGGTGATAAAGCTCTGATACCACTTGTATGGAAGCTAAGGTAGCGAAACAACTTCCTACACTAATCTTAAAAGGAGAATAATGAAAAAATTTATAGATCTTTAATAGTTACAAAAACTTAAATAGAAACAAACACAAATATCATGCATACCACAACATAGTGATTTACTTGGGGAAAATTATTTTAGGAGAAAAACCCCACTCCAAAAGCCACCCAATATATTATTCAGAAATCAAAAAGATTACAATATACTTGCAAAGCAATCTTCTCATAGGAGTATCACTATCAGAGATTAAGAGACAACATGACCACTATCAGACTCTCACAACACATCACCATCTACCACAGTCATAATAAAACACCCTCATAAAATAGGGTTACATTCTAGGGAAAGATGGGCCAACAAAATATCCACCATTAGATCTAAAACCTAATAATTAATGGTCTAGATTTACAATATATCATTTTAATTTATGTCGTCCATTTTAGGAGTTTTCTAAAATAGTTAACATGCTCACATTTTTCTCCTCAACCCCACCCTGTGCTCCCATTGTATATTACACCTATCGGTGTAACTAAGAAATATATATATATATCCTATCAACAATAACTCTTATATAATTGCAAGGTTGAGACACATTTTCCCAACGAATTTTATAGAAATAGGATTAGTAATAGTTTCATATAGTTGAGGAGAATCTTCTCCAATTTGACATACAGTGAAATTATCTTCATTATTAGAAAATTATGTACTTGTGACACTTCTTCCTATAGGCTCTAAATCTCTAATTATAGTTGCCATAAATCACTTCTAGCTTCCAAGTATATATTAATCTCTTAAACTTGTGAAACTGTATCATGAAAATCTTTAGAAGTATATTTAGATGAATTAAAATCTAGCATTTCATCTTATATGAGTCTGGCTGCATGTTCATGAGCACATGAGTGAACCACAAAATAGTTAGGCTGATTCAAAAACTCCAGATACTTTTTTAAAATCTTAGCACATCTAGATTTGTCATTTGGGACCTCTAAGAGAGATAGCCTATGAGTCACCTAATAAAAAAGAATCTCCAGTGGCAGTGAGTGATCCATGATTCCTCTATTCTTGGAAGAAGTAAGTGAGCTATAACTTTCCTCATCTTTATCAGATGAACAACTCTTAGATAATATAGAAAGATCAAAGCATTGCATCAAATCCTCTCTGGTATTCTTATAGAGTCAGTATGATCCAAGATCATATTTGGAGTTATCTTGCAAAAATTTCAAAAATAGAAAGACCATTTTGTTGGACAACTTGAGGATAAAATTTGTTACATTTGTTTCTTTTGAAAAACTTGAGAGAAAATACATCACGTACATAAGAAAATTTATTTTGAGATGCACAACAGTTGTATTCCAATACCATCTTTGTGTCTTGATCAACTCTTACTTTGTAAGCATGTAGCATGTTGAATTCTTTAATCCTTTCTCAAACTATTTGTTATTTTGGTTAGCTCACTCAATAGGATCAACCTCTACTTTGTTGGTATATGGCTTATAGTGTTGTCATTGATGGCAGCTGAAGTCGTCTTCATGGTTCGCAGATCTCTATCTAGTCATTTTGGTAGATAAAGTCCAATAATGTGTGTTACCGATAGAATATCTGAAGAACGGGGTATCCGGTCAATCAGTCAATCTGTCTACTTCACTAGATCATCGTTTTGTGTTGTGGACCCCTAGGATTGCTTGGTGAGCACATATATTATCTTATTATTGAATTTTGTGGTGTTGCATTAGTGGTAGTACGAGCTTGAAGGTCTGATAGGATGTTTTATGTCTATTTGTTCGTTGTAGCTAACTCAGTTAATGTGGCACATTGTGGATGTGTAAAGTGGAATTATTTTAAAAAAAAAAGTGTTCAAATATCTAATTATGGGTCCCAGCTATAGTCAATTCTATGGTGTTAGATCCACATTGTAAATCTAATTGTAATTTTGGGCCGACAGTTAATAATATTTCCAAGTTTTATTAAGGCTGACCTATAGAGATTGTATTTGTAGTTGTGAATATATAAGAGATTCAATATATCACTTGTTGTGTGTGAAAAAGTAGTGTGGTGGTGTGTTGCAATCATTAGGAAGATCGATTAGAAGATTATGCATAGTTTCACTTGTGCATTAATATTTTTGCATTGTGAATTGTGCAGAGCATAGCAGAATTGTTGAAATTGTCTTAAGGATAGTAGATTGTCATCAGAGCTAAATCAAAATTATAATCAGGCATTGTGGATGCTATTTCATCAGTTCACTCTTTTGTATTTATTCCAAGTCTTTGTAGGCAAATGATCCTATCCATTCTGAGCAGTAAGCTCTAGGTAGTGAGCCTGAATGCAAGTGCATTCCCATTATGTACTTATTTTGGGTATACTCATATTATATTATGGATTGGCCATCCACCATGGTTTTTCCCCTAACAGGGTTTCCACATAAAAATTATGGTGTTATGGTGTTGAGATTATTTTCTTTTTGTTGATGCATGTTTCTTTTATTGAATGGCTAAGTAAGTTAAATCATAGAACAATAAAGTTGATTTTTTTCTCAACACTAATTCACCCCCCCTCTTAGTGTTGCTTGTTTCCAACAATTGGTATCAAATTCAAGTTCTTCAGAAGAGGTCTTATATCTTGGGGAGATATTGGAATGTGTTTTCCAATGGATACAAGTAGTCTTCAATAGCAACTTATGGTGGCCCTAGATGATCTTGACTAGATAAAATTTGAGAACCAGGAACTGCAAGAAAATATTGAGAATGTAGAAAAGTTCATCCAATCACTAAAAGACAAGATCAATGAATCAAGGGAGAAAAGAAAGGAATTATGTGGTCAACTCAAATACAAGAACAAAGGTATGGAAGATGAACATCTCAGTCTGAGATGAACAACTCATTCTGGCTCTGAAGGAGAAAATAGTCTAAGAATGTGAAAAAATTTCCAAGGAAAATGTTGTCTTGAAGCGAGAGATGGAATCCACCATGATGAGAATGACCAAAGAGTTTGAGGACAGAAAGAAGAATGAAGAAAATCTTACACAGACCTTGAAAGAAAAGTCTACAAATTTAGTTGACTAGATAATGAATTGGAGCAATCCAAGAATAATGAAGAGATGCTTGAAAAGTAGCTTGATGACCTTAGAGATGAACTTGCTATAGAAAATGAGTATAAGGATAAATTCAGAGCAAGCTCAGCCAAACTTGATGAACTAATCAAAGGAAAAAGGATTGATGGTGACAGACGAGGTCTTGGATATGAAGAAGGAGAAATTTTTGGATCTGGACAAAGGAACTCTAGACAAAGGAATTTCAGACAAGGAAGATTCAAACAAGAAAGTCAAATGAAGGGAACCAGAAGAGATCTAATAAGGCAACCAAATGCTCAAATATTTAATTTCTATTGTTATGTTTGCAACAAATTTGGTTATATGGCTTCTCAGTGTAGAAGTAGGGTGAACTCAAGTAGACCATCATTTTTTAGGTCAGTGTTTTAATTACTATAAGTATGGTCATAAGTCAAGTGAATGCAGAATTGTGATGAAAAACTTTCATAGAGATGTCATATGTTATGCATGTAATAGATTTGGACATATTTCTAACTAATGAAGATCAAGACAAAGTAAGTGGAACAATTGGTCTAGACAAAGAAGTGTTGTGTGCTAAAACTACAACAAATTTGGCCACATCACTAGATTTTGTTGAAACAGAAGAGGTCTGGTAAAACAGAACATGCAAGAGGATGTTAAAGGGAAAGGAAATTTTATTACTGATATGATCAAAAAGAAGATGTAGAAGAAATGAGTGAAGAAGAATTCCTTTGTAGAAGGAAATGGACCTACACTAGAAGCAACTTTTGGTAATTCCTTAGGGAATTAATTTTAGGTCTCTGGCATAGGGGGGGCTATCAAGAAAAACTCTCAAAACCCCTCTTGCAGGTGAATGGTACTAGAACCCAGGCATGTCCAATAGGAGATTTGATACCTTTCAGATATTGTTCGAGCAGTTAGAAGCATTAGTGAAGCATATTAGCAATCTGCATAAGAGTCATCTATCACAGTGCCTGAAAGGAAGAAAATTGGATGAGTTAGCGAAAGATAATTTATTGAAAAATAAAATATTTAGGTATGTGGATAATAAAAGGAACGGCTTCAACCCTCATTTTTCATATTGCATTTTGGAGAAAATTAGTTTGGAGAGCTATAAAGTGTTCATTGTGAATTTGTGGAGAGTTATTTGAAGCATTAGATTGAAGCATATTAGCAATCTGCATAAGAGATACATAACCCTTATGCATTTTCAGTCATGCCAATGTGGAAGAAAATTGGATTTGAGATCTTAGCGATTTGTGCAAGAAATTTCCCATATTTGAATGGGTTCGATAAAATGATGAAAATGTGCCATTTATATGTGTAGTTACAGGTAGAAAGGAAGTCTGTATGATAAACTAGAGCAAACGGACTAATAGACGATATTACCACCATCAATGATTATTGGCATCATTCAAGCATTTTGGATCAGCTATTTATGCAGCATATGAAATGGTTTGTAGACTATGATGTGCTCAGAAGCCATAATGGAGAATTTGGGTTAAGAACACATTTAAGTATGGTAACTTGTTGATATGGATGAAGTACCAAGAGATGGTAAAGTTCAATGACTCTGCATCGATAGACCCGCAATAAAAGGAGAATTTAATGCATGCCAGAGAAAGAATTCCTACAACAATTGTGGAAAAATGCAAAGACTCTATTTGCTTCATGGTAGACATTGACCAGTGCCATATGGAAGTTGTTGATCCTAGAATAGTTTGGACCATGTCTATGGGTTATGAAGTAGATGAGAACATTTTGAGGATTTATGCAAAACACCTGCTAAATTCGCCATTGGATCAAGGTGAAGAAAGGTTTGGCACTTATGCAGAAAAAGGCTTACAAGTTCACTCATAATTGAAAAATCTCATGATATCCAAAAGGGTAAGAAAAGAGACAGAAGCTCTTGTAGAGAGTTTTGGCATCCCTGTGCATCAACTAAGAGAAGCAAGGAGACAAAGAGAAGAAGTTGAAGTAGCTAAGGAGAAAGAAAAGGCAGAATCAACAAGTCTGAGAACATCTCCTGCTCACACTAGAAGCTCCTCTGCAACTCAATTAAATCAAGTTGAGGCTTCCAGAAAAAATGGAAGAATAAAATCACAAGAGCTTACAAAGTTTTATCGTCAGATGAAGAGGAAGAAACTGATTCAGAAGTAGTAAGGGAGATAAAGGCTACTCATGTTGTCAAATTGAATAAGAGAAAATCTTCCGAGAAAGGAGAAGAAGCAAAGAAAAAGGACAAAGTTGACAAACCCAATATGTTTGTTGAGGAAGTTGAGAATGTAGTAGTGAAAGATGGAAATCTTAAGACACTCTATGATTGGTATGAATCCTTTGATGAATCTAGTAAGAAAATTCTTGAAGAAGCAACAATAAAGCATATGATTGTTTTTAGTAAAACTCTTGTTCAAATCATGCCTGGTTTTCCTACAAGTTTGTATAATGCTTTAGAGTCTAGGAGGTCAAGCACCTTATCAAAAGAAGAAAATCTGAGGAAGAGATTCCTAGTAGATTTGTGCTCAGAAATGACAATTGAAGAAATGGATTTATTCCTTGAAAAGGATAAAAAGGAATTTAGAAGCAAAACAAGGGTAAACAAGCTTATGATTGGTGAAACTGACACTGTTGTCAAAGAAACTAAGGAAGTTTTGGAAGAAATTTTTTCAAAGGATAAGATTAACATTAAGGTAGTAAATGTTCAAAGAAATGAAGAAGTGAATGTGGAGGTAAATGAATTAGGAGAAGAGAATGTGAATGAGGAAAACATGAATGTGTTTGATCCTCCAGAGTTTGAGGATATTCTAACTTCTTCTGATGAGAAAGATATAGAGACACCTGTTGTAACTAAGGTCCCTACTAAAATGCTAGTTGAGACAAAGGAGGTGCACACTGTAGAAGCTGAAATGCCTAAAGTCAATCCTGAAGTAGAATCCAAGGTTGAAAAGAATAAGGAGCAAGAAATCAAAATAGAGGAAGTGAAGGAATCTTTATTGGAGCAGCAGGAAGAGTTAGATCCCAAGTTGGATGAAATCTCAATTAACCTATCTACTCTATCTCCAATTCAGATGATGAAGCTCGCTAAAATTGCTCAAGCCAAAGCCAATGAAAAGATATTGAAATCTCACATAGAAGACAGTGAACTGCTAAAGCTTGCATCTGGAGTCTTATAGAAAATAATTCCTACTTATGTTGTGGACCCATCAGGTTCCTCCTCGGGTGAGTTAAAGAAGCTAATAAGTTTTGTAGATTCTCATTTTGAATCTTTTGAGAAATCAGCTTTGGTTAAAGTGAAAAAGGAGTTCCAGGAGAAGAGATTTGGTAGTCTAAAAGAATTAACTGCCAAAGACAAAGCTCTGTTGAGTACTTGCATAAATAATATTCAAGGTACTATGTCTGAAGGAGGAAAAGTATACAAATCTTGCTTGGTATTGTCAAAATTTATTGAAGCAAGTGTAAAGAAGATGAAGGACATTGAACAACAGTTGGTCAATATTTCCAACACTTTTAACCCTTTAGCTGAAAGTGTTTGTTATCAAGAAAATCAGGTAATGTCTTTGTTAAACCAAATAAAGAGTCTAAAATTTGAAAATGAAAGGTTCATTGGAAGAGTATGTGAACTCAAGGAACTGATACGTCCAAAGATTGAGATGATGGTAAATGCTCTGAAAGAGGCTAAAGATGTTATGACTGCTCCTGATCCGGTAAGTCTCGAAGTAGAAGAAACCTTGTCATATTTTCTTTGTGGTCATATAACCATTTTGGAGAGTTTGAGAAGTATTTGGGACTCAAACTTAAGTTGGCTAAAGAATAACTTTGCAAACGTCTTCAAATTTTTGTAAGTATCAACATTTTTTACAATTTTGGATTCCCCAATTTTGTCATTGATGTCAAAGGGGGAGAGAGTGCAGCAAAAAATGCCTTGACATTCTTAGGGGGAGCAGTATTCTGAATTTTAGCAGTTGACTTATCAGTATTGACACTTAGTCATTTTTCTCTAAGTGTTTTCATCAATTCCAAAGGGGGAGATTATTGGCATATGGCTTCCAGTGTTGTCATTGATGGGAACTGAAGTCATCTTCATGGTTCGTAGATCTATATCTAGTCATTCTGGCAGATAACATGCAATATTGTGTGTTACCGGAAGAATATCTAAAGAATAGGGTATTCGGTTAGTTAGTCAATTTTTTTACTTCACTGGATCATTGTTTTGTGTTGTGGACCCTTGGGATTACTTGGTGGGCACGTATATTATCTTATCACTGAACTTTTTGGTGTTGCATTAGTGGCAGTACAAGCTTGAAGGTCCGGTAGGATGTTTTATGCCTATTTGTTCGTTGTAGCCGATTCAGTGAATGTGGCGCGTTGTGGATGTGTAAAGTGGAATTATTTAAAATGTTTTTTTGTTCAAATATCTAATTATGGGTCTCAACTATAGTCTAGTTGACGATGTTGTATCCACATTGTAAATTCAATTGTAATTTTGGGCCGACAGTTAATAATATTTCCAAGTTTTATTAAGGCCAACCTATAGCAATTGTATTTCTAGTTGTGGATATATAAGAGATTCGATATATCATTTGTTGTGTGTGATAAAGTAGCGTAGTGGTGTGTTGTGATCATCAGGAAGATCAATTAAGTGATTATGCACAGTTTCACTTGTGCATTAATATTTTTGTATTGTGAATTGTGCAGAGCAAAGCAGAATTGTTGAAATTGTCTGAAGGATAGCATATTGTCATTAGAGCTAAATCAGAACTGTAATCAGGCATTGTGGATGCTATTTCATCAATTCACTCTTTTTTATTTATTCCAAGTCTTTGTAGGGCAGTGAGCCCATCCATTTTGAGCAGTGAGCCTGAATGCAAGTGCATTCCCATTCTGTACTTATTTTGGGTATACTCATTGTATTGTGGATTGGCCATCCACTGTGGTTTTTTCCCTAATAGGGTTTCCACGTAAAAATTATGGTGTTATTGTGTTGATATTATTTTCTTTTTGTTGATGCATGTTTCTTTTATTGAGTGATTAAGTAAGTTAAATCACATAACAATAAAGTTGAATTTTTGCTCAACACAGATTCACCCCCCTCTCAGTGTTGCTTGTTTCCAACATACTTTAGTATCCACATCAAGTGTTTGTAATGGTTACTAATATTTTATTATTTTGGATTGCTTTGTAGTGCTCCATGAATTCTTACAAGTAATTCTAGCCGCCATGAAATGTTGCAACATGTTGAAAGAAATCCAAAGTAATAGGGAACCCTAAAGTGGTTGACTCAATCAAAGAAAAACTTGAACTTTTCAATGAAGAGGCTTCCCTCCATTATGCAACATTATTTTGACCCTTCCTACGGCTTTTTTATACACTTACTTGAGAAAACCAAACTCTTTGAACTAAATGCATCATTTAATACTTAGGAAATATAAAATATGCTCATCACCCAATCTTAAATAGAAAACCTCAAAATAAGTTCTAAGACCATTTAAATTGACTCTTGGATATTGGAGGTTATCTATTTAAAGGCTATTTTAGATAAAAGGGAAAAAAATAGACTACATTTTTGGTGACCTTTGCAAAAAAATTACCTACTATAACTCATAATGCCACTAGCCTTACATATTTGTTGGGAAAATGAGTCAAAATGACCTGAAAAAAAAACCTAAAATATAGACTTGACAACAACTAATAACACCTTAATGACAACTAACTAAATGTAAAAACTAAAATGATTAATTTTGCTTCAACACTTGGAGAAAAAGAAAAACTATGTGCAATAGCACTTATTAATGAGAAAGGATAATTTCTCATAATTTTTAAGGTATCTGGAACTTGGAACCTTCCCTAAGGTTTAAATTTCTCATTCAATATCTAACAAAATATAAAGGAGTATGTTAGTTGCGAGAGATATTTTTTGATTCTTGAACATCCTCGTGAGCTCAACTTACATAGATAAATAAAGTGAACATTAGGAAAGCCAACAAAGTTTATTTTTCAAATGGTTTTGAGTGCCAATATAATGGTGTTGTTCTCCCTTACCTACCTACCCACCATTGATGCAAGGGAGATTTTCTAGATACCTACATTAACTCTTTCATGTTTTCCATATTCCTCCCAGCTACCTATGTACCTCTAGTTGTTTCCCTTCAATCTAAGATACCCATTTTGGGCAAGATTATTTTCATATCATGGATTTCCAATCAGCTATAATGTTCTAGTCTAGGGTTTGGATTTATGTGGTTATAGAGACATTTTTTTCATTTCGAAGGATTGGTTGGTGAATATTTTGAAAAGACATAGAAGGTGTCAAATATTTTTAGGATTTCAATCATTTAAAGTTTAGTTACAATAAAGCAATGAATTTTCAAAAGAGGGTATTGTAAAATGTCATGGATTTTATGTCTCCACTATTATAAGTATATTTTTAGGGAATATTTCTAACTATAAAAAGGTTTCAATCTGCAGTTTGTCGATGACACCTCAATCCTTCTAA
Organism: Sequoia sempervirens; assembly: GCA_007258455.2. Taxonomy (NCBI): domain Eukaryota; kingdom Viridiplantae; phylum Streptophyta; class Pinopsida; order Cupressales; family Cupressaceae; genus Sequoia; species Sequoia sempervirens. The sequence continues at coordinate 123,135,314 of VDFB02252616.1, forward strand.
GACTAGTCGAAGAAAATATGGAAAATCTCATGGGAAAGCTAGATATCTTCTACCTAGCTTCTAGGGAAAAAATTTCCCCTACCAAATCTTGCCTACTGGGGTGGAAAGAAGTCCCTCCAGATTGGTTGGGTAGATATGGTCTACATTGGGGGGGGCTCAGAAACTAGTGAGGTATTTAGGCATTCCTTTTGTAGTGGATCTAAATCTAAAAGAAATGTGGCTTTGGATAAGGGATAAGATTGAGGGGGAAATTGCAAAATGAAACATACAGTTCCTCTCCTTAGCTGGAAGGTTTCAGGTGTGTCAAAAAATACTTTCCTCTTATAGAATATACTTTTCCTCTATCTAGTTTCTTAACTCTTATCAGATCAATGCTATTCAGAAAAGGATAAGGGAGTTTTTGTGGTCCGATTATAAAGGGAAGATAAAGATGCACTTGGTGAAATGGGAATGGTGCACTATTTCAAAGTCAAAAGGTGGTCTGGGTTAAAATACTTGAGGTTACAAGGCAATTTCCTAGCTTCTAAATGGGTGATTGGGGCCCCAGAAGGGGGAGAGCCATGGAATGTGCTAATCCGACAAAATATCCTTAATGTTTCTCCCAAACAAGCAAAATCATGGAAACTTTTTCCCTTCAATGATATCCTTACTAGCGAATGGATTATGATGCCTGCAAGTTCTAATGTCTTTAGGACCATTTGGAAGGCTTGGTAAACAGTGAAGAAGAACTTAGTCAATTGTCACTTCACCAAAAGTGATAACAGGACCATCTTGGCCAATAGATCAATATGGTGGAATTTTAAACATAAAGACAAACCACTTGCCTTAATCCAAGGCTACTCAGCAAAGGGTTGGGCTCACAGAGGTATTAAATGTTTCAATGAAATCCTAAAGTATGGTAAGCTAAAGGATTGGAATAATCTAAGCACAAAGTTTAGTATACCGCATAGCAATTGGAGGACATATACTATCCTAAGAGAAGCTTGCAGTTAGTTTCAATTTCTAGTGGAAATCAAAATTGATAATTCTCAATTTAAGGAATTTTAGTGGAAAAATGGGAGTAATTTAATGAATACAAAGGAAAAATAAATCTACTCCATGCTAATAGAACAAATAGAGATAACTAAACATGTCAATAAAATTTGGGAAATGAACCTGAATAGGAATCAATGGAAAAAAATCTTTCAGAAAATATGGTGTAAGGAACTTGAGGCTAAGATAGCCTATTTCAGATGGCTATTAATATTGTAGAAACTATCTTTTAAAAGAAAACATGATGGCATTGATGTTTGTAATTTATGCAAAACACCTGAAACAATTAAGCATATTTTTTTATTATATTTTTGCTAAGGAAATCTAGAACATGTTTTGTAACAAACAAAATATATGGGGAAAAAATGGTGAACCAATGCCTAATAAGATACTATTTAATCATAATGTTTTTTTTAAGCAAAGAGCATATAGCTCATATATTAATATTATATATAAAATAAAACTTACAAAATATAGTCTATCATCATGTGCTTCATATGAGAAAAGATTTCGCTTTATTTTGGCATTGCCTCTCCACTAACATCTTATGGGCCATATGGAAAGCATAGAATGAAGATAGGATTCAAGGGAGGAGGAGGTAGCTTACTGAGTCTTACAAGAGATTCATTATTTATAATGTTGCTATGCAAGTATATATCACAGTGGAACTTTCAAAAGAGAATTTTTGGAGGTACCTAGAGAACAAGGAGATAAATATTGGTATCCTAGAGGTCAAGTATGGACACACTTGGAAAGAGGGGAACCCTGGAGTTGATGTATTTCTAAGAGCTTTACAAGAATTCCAGAAGGATCTCATGGAGGGGCCAAGTAACAAATCTACAAGGCACAAAGCAAAGGTGATATGGCACAAGGGCACTCTAAAGTGGAACAGGTTGCAGCAGAGGTATTCTTGTCCCTAAAGAATGCAAATAAAGATAAAGTTTGCAAGTGTGGTAATAGGATAGGATAACTTCTACAATTTGGGGCAGTGTTGGTAGATAGTTTTGTGATTACATATATTTCTTCTGAAAATATGAAGATGTATATCTGTGATTACATGTATTTTGTACTGAAACTATGAAGATGTATATCTGTAATTTTGTATACAATGATACATGTATAGGGTGTTTTAACAAGGTATAGTATTGTCTGAGAACAAGACTGATGAAATGATGTAACAGCGGTAGTCTATAATCTATTTTTGTTGATTCCATTATACTTAATACAAAAAGAAAAATATAAAAAGGTTTATCCAATAGGTTGAGCTTAGGTTAAAGAATTATTTTCTCATTGTGGAGACCCAAGTTCAAATCCCAAAGGGACGTCTAATTTGGAATTCTAAGTTATGACTCTTGGTCTTCCATAGTTGGCTTATAATGTGGAAGTGGTTTCTAAATAAGTAGATTTCTAAATTCTGCCTCTTTGTCTTTCATAGGTGGTATCTACTATGGTTTCTTAGAAGAATCTAGTATTAGTCTCATGGTTATGCTCGCAAGATATTTTATTTATCTCATGTTGATACTCATATGATAAAAAATAATTGTAAAAGATAATCAATATTAAAAAAATGTAACAGGGTTTCCTAGCACATGTGTTTCTATGAGTGTACAGATAATCTAATAAATGTGGTAGAATTTTAAAAATATTACAATCTTTGCAATAATTATTTTACTTTACACATGGATTTGTGCAATTCAATAATGGATAACTAAGAATGCCCTATTTGTGATGCTCCAATCTTGATGCATATTAATTTTTTGGTCAACTATTCTACATTTTATCTTTCACTACAACCTCCTCTTGTTAACTAGACTTTGTAACCCATTTTTATGCATCGCTAGAAGTATATTTATTAAATCAAACACATTAAAACAATAAATCATTAAATAGCTATTTCCAATCCAGTCTCAATTTTGCTCAGTTCATGATTTCATAATACACGTGGAATAATAGCCATAAATCTCACATCTAATATTTTGGCATGTCCCTTGCACCCACCTTAGTCTCATTGCAATGGTGTCTAATTGACTATATTAAGGTATTAAGATAGCTAGTTTCTCTCAACTTAGTGATAGTATTTGGAGTTGAATCAACACTTTGGTTTTGGCTATCATTTTTCTTAATTATTCATTTGATTTACTCTAGCATCTAGGAACACCCTCTTGAATTTAAGTTCAGCTCAAATTATAGGAAAGAAAACCCACTCTCATTGATTTGACCATTGAAATTTCATGATATGTGATAAACAAGTTTTCTATTTATGATGACAACCCTTACCTTGAATGTAAAATTTTATTCTAGGAAGTGGAGAAACAATTTTGGGACCCAACAAAATGGTGGTTTTGTTGGGGAAAAATTATGAAATACATAAAATTATTATAAAATCATAAGGATATTAGTTTTGGTTGTAATAGTACATTATTATCAAGGAAATATTTTCTTCCCATCCTAGGAAGTATTGACTTTGTTGTAATAAGCTCAATTTTATACAACCATGGATAGAATACAATGTGTTGATCAACCTGCATAGGGAGGTAATTCGACTAACACAAGAAATCAATGTACTAGATGAAAACAAAAGATGGAAGTGGCTCTTCTAGGAAAAATTACCAATGGAAGGTAGGTACCTTGGGAAAAGTTAATGCCTTTGTTGACTTAAGGGATTAATGCTCAAAAGGAGAAGTATCAATGTGGATGACTATGATATGAGATGGAACAATGCACCAATTGGTAAAATAGGTAGGGTTCAACCTAGAAATATAGATGTGAGAATATTTAGCATGCATGATCAAGGCATAGACACACATTATATTGACCAATAATAATTTTCATCTACGAGTTCTCATAAGTCCCAATATAATCAGACCTTCCATAATGGTCAACAGATACAAAGTGATGTTGCAGAAAGAGAAAGGACATTAAATTATTAGATGGATTCAATTGACCAAGTGTTGAGGAGACAAGAAATTAAAGTTGTACATGATCAAATAGCTTAGGCCCATGCTCATGCTACACAAAAAAAAAAAAAAACACAACATACACCCAAGCCTTGTTATCAAAAATTCTAGGACCAACAAGGAGGAGACATGTAAAATGATGTCCCTCATGCTCACAGGAAAACCTCAAATATTTACACCATTTAGAGAACCTTTGAGAGCTAAAAGGTATAGGACACTTTTTTTTTTTGGCATCCCAAATTATCCTAATCCAATTCCAAATAAAATTATAGGGAAGATTCTAAAAATTAAAGAAACAATGTAGTGATGGGAGAAGAGTACCTAAGGTATTTAATCAATATCACTAATGAGTATGAGATAGAGAATGAAGATGCAACATGATGAAACTTTATGTGCATTCTCTAGAGGGGATTCCAAAAGAGTGGTATAGGAATATCCCAAACAATAGCATAACTTCCTAGGAGGATTTTACAAGTGTTTTCTAAATGCAATGCATGGATAGGATTAAGCCAATTTTTTCCATCAATGAGCTCACAACTATCAATAAAATCATCAATGAGATGGTGGTCGACATCAACAGACACTTCATCCTCACGATAAGAAAGGTACCTCACTATCTCAAATCAAATGATTTAATGTGTCTTGTTCTATATTTTGGTGTCTTTAATTAAAATTTTGAATTATTTTTTAGAGATAAAGACCTTAACATGCTTAAGAAAACATATTCAACAACTATCAATATCAAGATTAATATAAGGGCATCAGATAAGACGTTAAAAAAGATGTAAAGTCGTCACAACTTGATAGGGTTATTATAAATAAACATCTTTCAACTAAATACAAACTAGATAATTTTATGGGAGCCATGAAATATTTTTCCTATTAAGCTGCAAGAAATGAAAATGGACTATTGTCTCAAGGTGCATCCACACTTTTAAATCAAGGTAAAAGGTTGCACGTAGATCATACAACATTGATTGGTTCAAAATACCACAACAAGATGATAGGGAGAATGTCCCCAAGCATGTAAACTTTAGGCAACATGACAATGACACACAAGATCCTCTAAGGAGGGAGCACATGAACTTTTAAGAAGAAAATTTAGAGTGTGAGTCTTGTTTCCTCACACACTATTCTTTGAATTGTGTAATTTCATTTTATGTGAGTAGGGATGGAGAATTTACTGTAGATATTTTTCTCCACATCTCACAACCACACTTTCCTTTGGTTCCTTTATCTTTTGTTCTTTTGTAATGCTTTGCGGCCACGCAGCCCTTCATTCCTTCTCCTCCATTTTTGTTCTTTGCATCAACAATTGGGCTTCACCACATGTCATGGCCCTCTCTCCATATAAAGGTGTGTGATGGCACCACATGGTGGTTGCATGGTCTTTAATAAAGAATTTTTATTTTAAGCGTGGAAGGTGACATGTGTCAGCATCACAGGTTTTCTTGTAAGCAACTCCAAGGAGGTCTCATAAATCCTCGCTCATGCACCATGTGTCCCGATCTATTTTTTTCCAAAAGGAGAGTATGCAGAATCGGAGGAAGTAGTTAAGAGCACTTTTTTTCAGTAGGAGAATATTGAAGAGCATCGGATATCCCCTGTAAATTTGTGGGTGCTTTTATATTTAGGATTTTTTCCTGCCCATATTTGCAAGAGATCGTTTTTTTGGCTGTGAGAGGTTCCCTAATTAAGCATGGAACCTAATTTTTTCTGGGAATTTGTTAGAAGGCTTTTATGACAGAGGTGCTTACCAATATTTCTCACTAGGCTTTGCATAGGGTTTCTATTGAAAGGAACAGGAATGAAGAATTTGAGTTACATTTAAATCGGTCATCACCAACTCAAAATTTATTACATTGTAAAGCTTATCTGACATGATCTAATCTTCGAACAGGATTTTTATGGTTGATGGTTTAATGCCACCATTTTTAGTTTTGTCTTTTATGGTTTAAGTGGTGGGAGAGATCTTTCTACTTTTTTTGCTTCCCTTATTCTATAAAAGGGAATTTACAAGCCTCTCCCAAGTGGTGGAAAAAATCTATTACAGAGTTGGTCACTACTCTTTTTGTAAGCAATATTTGGAAGATCAGTTATCAAGGAAGAGTCTTTTGTTAACATTCAACATTAGCATTTTGTATTGTTCTAAGTCAAAGTAATAGAAAGAGGAATACATCAAACTATATCTATTTGACCTTTATTGTGTGTTTTACTCTTTTTTGGCATCAAATTTATGTTTTGTGTCATTCATGTATGAATACAGTCTTAATAACTGATCATTTTTAGTTTCATCTTTTATGATATTTAGTATAGATCTACAATAAATTGGATCATGTTTTATATTCTTCCATTACTGTAAACAGTTTATGTTAAGTATCATACTATGCTTGTGAGTGAATAATTTTTGTAAGAGATTTGAAGCATTAGTGAGGGTTCTTCTTTTGGATGTACCATACTCTACTAAACCTTAGTGAGTTCTTCCCGCGATAAGATCTAAATGTTTGCTCTATGCTTATCTAAGCCTTAGGCAGTTCATTCTCTTCTCAACAATGAAGGGTATGTGACATTATGTGTTCATTTTTAGAGTTGGTACTCTAGTAGGAAGATTTTAAATTTTGTAAAAACTTTGGTGCATCACCTTAAGTAGTTTTGATTTTTGCATTCCTTCTTCCCTTTTCCTCCCCAAACAAGAATGAAGATTCGACTTCTAAAATCTCAAAGGTTATTCAATGGAGCACAATCTATCCCCCATCCACTGAATTTCCCATAAGGTTTTTCAGAGATTCATAAGCTTTTATGATCAATAGTTATTTTTCTAGCACATACAACGAAACCCGAACTTTCAATTCACCTAACCAGGAGAGTGATGCTTCTATTAATAGCTTAGCCTTAGGGAGGTGCTCAATAAAATTATCAGAGGATCTCCAAGACTATGAGACTCCACATCAATTTTTTTGACTCAACTATTGTCTGAGGCTCTTGATTACAAATCAAGCCTGAGCATTCATGCCGAGAATCCAAACCAAGGCATCCTTTAGAGGTAATTTTTTAGTATATCGAATTACCATCTATTTCTCCTAGGAGAAGAAATTATGCACATTATTTGTTACCTATTAGGGGAAAAAGAAATAGAGGCATCAGTACTTCCCCTACATCCCAATCCATGCCACCATTGGGTGGATTATTCCACATCATAATAAAATAAAATAAAGATATGAAGGACTTTATTCCCCATGGTCGATCAAGTACCTAAAAACTATGTAGCTTGGAATAGCAACAGCCCACTCATTCCTCCTACTCCTCTTGATGTATGGAAATTTATCCTCACCAACACTCTTAAAGCACTTCCAAAATTTTTAGGTGAGGATTCTAAAACTCCAGAGGAACATCTGCAAGATGTGGTGAGTGCATGTGTACTATTCATTATGTGAATGAGCAGAGCATGGCTCTAAGGCTACTCGTGGCCTCTTTCAAAGGCAAGGTGCAAGACTCTAGTATAGATCTCTAAATTTGAACTCTATTAATTGTTGGGTCATCTTGGCGATTGGTTCTTTGAGTTTTTTTCAAAGAAAGGAGACTATTGTCCCTATTATAATAGCTACTAATAATAAAGAGAGCACCCTGAGAGGTTGTTACAGATTTCAATACAAGGTTCCATAAAACTTGGAAAAGGATTCCTACAACTGCTCGGCCACCCGTGGGTATGGAATTTTTTTATTATCTAAAAGCTTACAATTTTGACATAGTAGTAATGATCCAATCCCTTGGAGGAAACACTCTACTAGATGCATATGACTTAGCAGTAAGAGTTAAGAATAACTTTATAGATGTTGGGAAGCTCCCACCTCAACCACCTTTGTCAATTTTTCTAGAGATATCAACACCACATGCAGGGGTCACCACTCCTAGCACATCTGCCACACCTCCACCTTCAATGTATTTCTACCACGATTCACAAGCAAGCATCTTTGGCTCTTCTTTGCTTGCTGCAGAGATGAATGATATCAAGAATTTTTTGTGGAAATTTTCAAATGAAATTATCAGTATAAAGCGACAGCAAGAAATGCCTCTAAAACCTCTTTCTCAAAGCTATCAAGGAGGTAAACCACCATTCCAACATAATCAATATTAGGGAGGTGCAAGAGGGAACAATCAGTCACAAAATTCAAGCATCATCATTCTAGTTCCCACATTGTTGCAAGCTTCAACATCTAATCCCAATGGAAACCTAGTTATGAGCCAGAATAACTTGGTAGACGATACAAATTCCTAGTGTTTTCCTTGTAACAATGCACACATGCCACGAAATTTCCCATGGGGAAACCTCCAGTAGAAGTTTATAGAATAGTGAAGTTAAGGCATCTCTCTAGATACAGGGGTGTATGACTATCAATCTCCCAGAGTTGATAGATTCATGCTCAATACTTAGATGTAGGGCATGTCACTAGAAAAAAAATCAGAGATCATTTTGGATCATGCACTTTTTTCCTGGATAGAAGGGGGAAAAATTATTTTTGTAAATGAGGTCCTAATGACCACACAAGTCCATTCAAACTACAATACCCACTCCAAGTGTATATTCAATGGAGAACCTATGCCTCAAGCACCACACTCACAAATACAGTAGCCTCTAGTACAACAAAAGGCTATAGAAAAAATCCCTAGTGCCTCTACCACTTTTCAAACTTTTTAGAAACCAAAGGAAACAATTCTTTCAAGCCAAATATATCATTGATTGAGTCACTAAATGTGGTTCATAAACTAAATAATTATCTCACCAATGTGTCCTTATGGGACATTTTGGCTATTCCAGAGTAGAATTCTTTACTATAGGATTCTTTGGAATAAGATAAGTCAACTCCGCGATCAAATCCAGTCCTAACGCATGACCAAGTGAAAGGAAAGAGACCATTCCAGGAGCCTCGGACTTTAGATGTTATAGCATTTGTGAACATCAAAGAAAATTCGGACAATAATGAGGTATGTAAACCAGATCCCACTCCTTTTTTCTTAACTCTAATCGTGGGGGATAAATTGTTGCATAATGTCATGATAGATTTCAGAGCTAGCACCATATTCATGCCAAATTTGGTGGTGGAATCTCTAAATTTAGATTATGAGTCCCTTGATAAGGGAATTATGCAACTTGATGGGAAAAATATCTATGCTATAGGCTTAATCAAGAACCTCCCATTGACCCTGTATTTATGCCCTAGCTTGATAGTCATCCAAGAGGTGATCATAGCTAATATTCCACCTATCTTTGGGTTATGTTTACCTAGGTATTCCAATACCAAAATAAAAGGATATATCCCTAGATTGGTCCCATCTAATCTTCAGGACTAAACATAATGTGAAGATGAAAATATTGTCAGAACCCCTACATGTCGAACACATTGCAAAAGATGATGTAATGAGCTTTGAGGCTGCCCATACATCCATTTCCAAGAACAAAATGTATTGTATGGAAATGTTAGGGGATGTGGAGGCTACTAGTGATCAGAGCATTGAAGAAGAAATTTTGTTAAATCAATTCATGGAGGCTAATCCTTTTGGAAATTTCCATGCTACTAGCCTAGGAACCTATGTAATCTATGATGAAGATCAAGTCACCCTGCAAGTGACAAAAATCCAAGAGGCTCGGCATGAAGGCTCCAACCATGGACAAGGCTTATATACACTACACTTTGATGGTGTAATATGTAGGGCTAGCTCGAGAGAAAGTATCTACCTAGTGTCCCTTAAAGGAGCGAAGACTCTCAAAGCTTTCTAGTTCCATTTTTTATGCATGAACAATGAAGTTGAGTATGAGGGGTTGATCCATGGTTTATATCTAGAACATCACATGGGCATTAAAAGGCTACAATTTTTTTGATACTTAGAGCTATTTTTTAAAAAATCAAAAGACAATCAAGCACAAAGAACGTGCAAATGTGGTCTTACCACCACATAGTATGGGACCTAATAGATGGATTTTGAATCCTTTAACATTCAAGTAGTTCCAAGGTCAAAAAACATCGTGAAGGGTATAATGGCTTCAATCATATCCAAATTCAAGACAAGTATTTGGTATAATGGTAAACTAGCATGCAATGCAAGTTATGGTCCAACCTATTATCCCCAACAATGATCAGAACTGGCAAGTTTTTGAAAACAATGCTCAGATTGCCACATTCATTCAACAGTCGAGTGAGTTCATGGAACAATTACAGCCCAAGATTGAAGAGGCCTATGAGAATAAAATTATTCAACTAAAGGGAAATAAGTTTCCAAAAGGGCTAATCACCTTTGAAAATCCTTTTGATTGTGAAGATGAAAGGAATGATAAGTGAAGATTCATCATAAATAAAGGGGATTATTCAGACCTCAATGTCGAAGGCAATCAGAAACTCAAAGTGGGAAAGGATTTTTTGCAAAGATACAAGGAGAGGCTAAGGTATTTTGTGTTGAATATAATAGAGTCATGGCTTGGACCTATGATGACCTAAATGGTTACGATCCTAGTATCATCTATCACACCATTGACCTAATCGAGGGAGCAAATTCGATCTGACAAAAATAGAGGTCAATCAATCCCAAGGTAGAATCCCTTGTGGTGCAAGAATTAAAGAGGTTGATTGAATCCAGAATCATATATCTGATCAATCATTCAAGTTTGTGTGGACTTCAAGGATTTTAATAGAGCATCTCTAAAGGATCACTATCATCTTCCCTTAATGTAGCAAATTTTATAAACAGTGGCGAGATCAGAAATTTTTTCTTTGTTGGATGGTTTTTTGAGTTACAATCAAGTGAACATAAAGGATGAAGACCAGCACAAAACAATGTTCACCTCTAAGTGGAGAATATTTTCCTATGCAAATATTTTATTCATCTTATCTAATGTTAGTGCCATAGGAGCAGGGTCTTCCAGCGTGTGATGGATGTCACCTTTAAGGATTTGATCAATAAGATCATCCTTATTTATCTAGATGACTTGACCATATTTTATAAATCCAAGGATGATCATTTTGATCATCTAGAAAAGGTCTTCCAAGATGCCAAGAGTTTTGGATTTCTTTAAATCCCAAAAAGCATGTTTTTGGAGTTCCACAAGGAAAGTTACTTGGTTATGTGGTATCCAAGGAGGGAGTCTCCATTGACCCTTAAAGGGTACAAGAAATAAAATAATTTCCATTATTAGTGAACAAGAAGGGGGTCCAATCCTTCTTGAGAAAATTTGATTTCATCAACAGGTTCATTTTTTACTTTATTGGGCTTGCAAGGCCCATTATGCTTATGTTGAAGAAAGATAAAGCTTTCAAATGGAATCCAAAGTGCAGAATTGATTTTGAGAAAATTAAGGAAGCTATTTCCTCAGCTCTGATGTTAGTTAACCTATATTTTTCTAAAGACTTCACTATGTATGTCTATAGTAGCGAGCACAACATTCTCGCAATACTCACAAAATTATGATGAAGAGAAAGGAGAGCATCCTATTGCTTTCCATTCAAGGACTCTCAGAGGATAGGATACTAGGTACAAATTTATGGAAAAGTAGGCATTAGCCATAGTAAAGGGTCTCAAAAAATTCAGACACTTCGTATCAGCAAGCAATATCATGATCCGTATAGCATGTCCTAGTGTAAGGGAATACATCATGGAGGGAGAAATTATGGATAAAAGGGAAAATTGAATTACTGAGATCCTATAATATGATTTTAAATTCTAACCCACAAAGGTGATCAAAGGAAGAGGGCTTTGCGAGTACTTGGATAGTGAACTCAAGCCCCAAGATGAAGAGGAGTCCACAAACAAGGTACTAGTAAATCAAATTGAATCAAAAGAGTCTTGGGTAGCAAACAGGATTAGCTACGTGCAAACTTGAAGGTATCTAGGTAGTTTCCCTTCTCATAAAAAAAAATTCTATCAGCTACAAGGCATCAGGTACATAATTAAAGGAGTGCTCTTCAAGAGAAATTTTGATGGCATCCTCTTCTATTGCGTAGTCGAGAAGCAGGAAAATAGGATCTTAGACTAATTCCACAATAGTCTTGCAGGTGGACATTTCTCTATTAAGACCACTACCTTAATAATAATGTGTGTGGGGTATTATTGGCCTACCATGTTTATAGAATACCACAATCTAGTAAAAAATTCCAATAATACTAATTCTTTGTTTCCAAGCGGAAAAATTTGGCTATGCCTTTGTCTTTAATTGTAATCAACGAAGCATTTGTGCAATGGGGACATAATTTCATCAAAATGGTTAATATTTTTTTATTTTGAAGCATAAATGGACACTAGCTACTATGGACTATTTCAATAGGTGGATAGAAGCGCCCCCCTTCAAGAATGCTATTGAGAGTGAGATCATCAACTTTCTTGAGTCAATAGCAAGGTTTGGCTCCCTTAAAACCTTGATCTATGATAATGCATAGGCTTTTGTAGGGGTTGAAATGTCAGAATTCAATTTAAAACACAAAATCTACCTCAAGACTTCATCAAATTATTACCCACAAGGACATGGACTCATGGAGTTCACAAATAAAAACCTATTCTAGTTAATAAAGTGGACTGGTTCAAATCATCAAAAGGATTGGCACAAGTACTTATAGGGAACCTTATGAGCTAAATGTATCACTCCAAAGCAGATTCTAAAGGATTCGCCATATAAATTTGTATATGGTAAGGAGGTAGTTTTTCCTATCTCCATGGAGGTTCCAGTTTTATAGCTACTAAAATCTTTGGAGATCAAAGAAAATGGCAGCATGGAGGTAAGACTAGCCGAGTTACTAAACGTCCTAGAAACTTGGGAAAAAGCATTTGACCCCATGACCAACCGCCAGTAGGTGGTCAAGAGGTGGTTTAATAAAAAGGTGTCTAACTCTAGTTTTGAAGAAGATTTAGTCCTAAAATATGATGAGTGGGCCGCCAAGCTAGGACAACATGCCAAGTTCGACACATTATGGAGGGGCCCTTTTCAGATCACAACATTCAAAGAGAGTAACACATTTGAATTAAAAGACATGGAAGGAAATTCTCTAGGGATACCTATAAATGGTATCCACTTGAAACCCTTTAATTAATTCTTGTCTCTTAGGAGACTTGCTTTATAATTTTTGTGCATTATGTTCCATATGTAAAAAAAATGTAAAATGCAAAATTTTGTGAAAGGTAACACACTGATACAAAAGGAGGAAACTATTTATTTATATATTGAAATCATTTACAATAAGTGAGAGGTGCTTTTATATTTTTGAAATCAATAAAAAGATATTTTTCAAGCTCTATAAGCAAAGAGCTAGTTATAAAGGAGAGTGTCCATAGAGAAAGGAGTGCATTTTTTAATAGAAGGCCTCAAAGATGCACATAGTTATAAGTAGTATGATAGTGAAAAGGTTGATGAAGAGATGACCCAAAAATGTTGAGTTTTGGAAACATAGGTTACTATCAAGCCAGGCATATGGGTAGTATCAGTAGCCCAAAATTTATCAGTTAGGACTCCTGCCAAAAAGGAAGAGAGCAGCTCTGAGGAGTCTAACGCGGAGTCATGATCTACCAATATTTCCACCACCATCGATTAGGGGGGATACACAAGATCCTGGAAGTCATTATACCACACCACACCATACATATGCTCCACATTCATTACCCTGAGTAGAAAGGAGGTGGTAGGGGTTGACTTCTCATGATGTCTTTCTAATGTGGTCGTTCAAAAACTAGAGAGTAGGGGAATCCATAGCACCATCTTTTCGTTGTCAATGTGCCTCCTCAGGTCCATCACCAAAGGAACACCAAACCCTAGGACCACCACTTCCACAATCTCCTCAAGCCCCACCAGGTAGTCATTGTTAAACATTGTCTTAGAAAGTGCAATGATATGAGGCTTCAACACATGCAATTCAAGCAGTGACACTACAAACCTAGACACAATTTCAATATTGACCCTACAATGGTTGACATTAAAGACAAAGTCCTTACCCAAGACTCATTTAACAACAACAATAACCAATAAATTCTTCGACTTGGTCATTTTCTTCAGCCTATCATATGATATTTCTCTGAAAAAGGCCAACTCACAATTATTACTAAGCAAACAAATAGGAGTGCCCATATTTCCTGTTGCAGTATGACCAACTCACTAGAAAATTAAGAATGATTTATGTGTTAAGAATGAGGCCCATTTATAGAAAATTTAAGCTATAGGTACACGAATAGAGATAAATATTGGATTTGATTTGGTGATATAAAAAATTTATTAAGTGGGAGGTCGGGTATGTATGAAACCAAGATTCATAGGCTTTGGGAAATTAATCCAAGTACTAGCATTTATGCGAGTGGTTCAGCTTTCTGCCAAGTGTCCTACCACCTCTACGCTTTCCTTCTAGCATCATCATGTGAAATGAACTTTGGTTTAGCCACTGCCCACTTGTGTTTAATGTGAAAATCTTTTCAAAGTTGTATTTCCATTTTCTCAATGCTATATTTCCTAAAGGGATGGTGTGTGGTTTGTACATCCTTTCCTTTCCAATAGGAGGTTGGCATTTCCCAAAAGACAGGTGATTAATTTGCATGTATCATCTCATTGGTGATATCTCAAAGGATAATTATGTCACTCATCTACATTTATATTAAATACAATTTGAGTGAGAAATGGGTAAGAAGCAAGTGGCAATGAATTTTTCTAAGTGTAAATTTTGAGCAAGGGTGTTGGATCTTTCATGTGCAAAAGCAATTTTTGAGCAAATTTCTCAACAAAATTTAGGCAAAATGGTAGCAGAGGTATCATCTTCTAATATGGGTGTTAAAGAATCCTCTCCCTCTACTATCTATGTTGACATATTTGGTAAAAATTCTTACTCCAGTGTGTTATTGCTGAAAGCACAAATATTCTCAAACATCAAGTTCATAAAGCCAGAACATCCTATCGACTGAGAAAAAGTTGAAGATTTCACTGATAATATCTATGATCCTCAGTTGCATGCCAACCCAAAAATCCTCCATAAAGGATCTTTCCAGAGGAGGGAGAAGTTGAAAGGAGAGATTGAATCTCTAGGAGTTTAGCTCTAGAATTGTGGCCTTCCACAGTACATGGTGTGTCAGGTACATCTATGACCTAAGTTGGTGGACGCTTGTGTAGCTAATTTCAATGCAAATGTCAGGGTTATCAAGGGTAAAAAGATGAAGGTCGTTATTAGTGAGGAAACTATCAGGGGTATGTTATGTATCCCATTTGATTCGGTGGTATTAGGTGTTGAATTGTGACAACAATAAAACAAGGAAAACAAGGAAAAAAACAAGAAAACAAATCATATCTCAAGTTTTTAGAAAGAAAATAGTTTTATCTTTTAAAAGGAAATTTATAATTTCTCTAAAGGAATAAAACAAGTTTTTTTCTATGTTAAGTGATGATTGTTATATATATCTTGGTTGCCTTGAAGGAAAAGTAAGAGTTGAGGATTCCAAATTGCAAGAGCAATTCTTGAATTGTAGATTGCAAGAGTGATTGTAAGTTTGATGTTATTATAAATTTCAAGAGCATTAATTGTTGAGATTTGTAAAATTACAAGAACAATTATGATAGCAGCAGCTATGAAGCTTGTAATTGTTTCCTCTGAGCAATAAAATTACCAATACCTTGCCCCGCGGATTTTTCCTTGATGTTTTGTCAAGGTTTTACCACGTAAATCAACTTCTTATGTGTTGTTTTTTTTTCATTTAATTCTTTGTATTATTTATTTTCAACTAATTTGTGTTGCAATATTTTAATCTTCTGGGTTTATGCTTCCGCTTCCATAACAAGTGGTATTAGAGCGATTATTTTTTTGCAATGACTATATTAGGATTTGTTGTTGAGTTTTGCAACATCAAATGGCAAAGGTTTCGAATGCAAGGTTCGAGGTGGAAAAATTTAATGGAAAGAATAGATTTGAGCTATGGAAGCTTAAGATGCATGATTTGTTAATGTAGTAGGGATTGCACAAGGTATTGGTAGGAAATTCAAAGAAACCCATAGATATGTCTGATGAAGACTGGGAAGATCAAGATATGAGAGCTCTTAGCACAATTCAGTTGTGTTTGGTAGATGAGGTTCTTTTCAATATTGTTGGAGAGGTAACAACAATAGGCTTATGGAGAAAAATGAAGAGTCTTTACATCACGAAATCCTTAATGAACCAAATCTACTTAAAGAGGAAACTGTATAGTTTGTGAATGAGGGAACGTATAAAAATTGTCGATCATTTAAATGTTTTCAATACTCTTATTTGTCAATTAACTAGTATGGGTGTACAAATCAAAGAGGAAGACAAGGTGGTTACACTATTGTGTTTGTTGCCACAATCCTAGAATCATTTAGTCACTTCTATTAGCTTTAGCACAACTGACACCCTTGAATTTGATTATTTTTTGGGGGATTTATTGTCTGAAGAGGTGCGAAGGATGTCTAATACACAAATATCCACACCAAAAGCAATGGTGGATAGAGAACAATCCATAGAAAAAGGAAAAAAGGGTAGAGGAAGATGGTATTGCAGTAAATCAGGACATCTCAAGAAAGATTGTTGGAAGTGGAAAGAAGATAATAAAGAATCCAAAATGAAACAAATTTTGCTGAGACAAGTTCAGGTATGGCTGATGAAGTTTTGTCTGTTTGTGATATCTTACAAAATCATGAGGGATCGTTGTTTGATTATGGTGCTTCTAATCACATGTGTCCACATAGGAGTTGGTTTTCTACTTACCAACCTATTGATGGTGTTGTTCTTATGGGAGATAATACTTCTTGTAAGACTGTTGGGATTGGAAGCATTAAAATTAAAATGTTTGATGCTGTTGTAAAGATGTTAACAAGGGTAAGACATGTACCAGAATTGAAAAAGAATTTAGTTTCTCTGGGAGTTTTGGATTCTAATGGTTATAACTTCTCCAGTCAAGGTGGAGTACTGAAAGTGTCAAAGGGTAGTTTAGTTGTCATGGAGGATACTAAAGTTGGAAACCTTTACAAGCTAAAAGGGATTAATGAGTTAAATAAAGCAATGGTAGTATCTGATGAGCCTACTTGTTTATGATAATTGGGTCATATGAGTGTGGAATGGCTAAAGATACTATTAGAGAAACTGAGGTGGAGTTTGGCTTCTCTTGGCTTGCAAAAAAGGTGGTGAGTGGGCATGAACATGTATCAAGTAAATTGTTGTCAAGGTGGAGATTGTTGGATTGTGACAACAATAAAACAATAAAATGAGGAAAAACACAAGAAAACAAATCATATCTCAAGTTTTTAGAAAGAAAACAGTTTTATCTTTTAAAAGGAAATTTTTTATTTCTTTAAAGGAATAAAACAAGTTTATTCTATGTTAAGTGATGATTATTATATATATCTTGGTTGCCTTGAAGGAAAAGTAAAAGTTGAGTATTGTTGATTACAAGAGTGATTGTAATTTTGATGTTATTGTAAATTGCAAGAGCAATTGTTGAGATTTGTAAAATTGCAAGAGCAATTATGATAGCAGCAACTGTGAAGCTTGTAATTTTTTCTCCAAGTAATAAAATTACCGATACCTTGCCCCTTGAATGTTTCCTTGATGTTTTGTCAAGGTTTTACCATGTAAATCAGCTTCTTATGTGTTGTTCTATTTTTCATTTAATTCTCCGTATTATTTCCTTGCAACTAATTTGTGCTTCAATATTTTAATCTTCTGGGTTTATGCTTCCGCTTCCATAACATTAGGCCTCATGGAAGGACAAGCTATGTTTCTACAATCATGAAATGAAGCATAAGAAGCATACTAAGACACCCCCATTCCCATTGGCCTATAAGTATTTTAACTTAGACCTTCAAGATGTCTTTTCTATGCTTTCTTTCATAAAAATCAAGATCCTCGTATCCGCTTTTCCCTGTCGTAAATGTCTGAAGATAGTTTTACAAAAAGATGCAACCCTGTCATAAAAAGAAAGATCCTTGCATCCGCTTACGAGTTTTAAGTGGGCCCTTCTCACTCACAGGTGTCGAAAAAGTGACTATCTTTTTCTCCACTATGTTAGTGCTCATGACAAACTGCTTAACAACTATCTCCTCCATAGTGCAGTAGGTTTATGGGACACATATCACTATCGAGTTCTCAGATTCAAAAATTAATTGTAAAATGCTAAGGTTGAATTACCCACACTCCCCTATAAATAAGGGAAAAGAGGGTCGCCTTAGGCATTGAAAGTTGGTTGGTTAGAGTCTAGAGTGTCATAGTGCATAGATTCCATTGAGTCTAGCATATTAGACATATTCTCTCTCCTACACCTCAAGCGATTTGGATGATCAAAAATCTATATGCAAACCACATGCTAAATGTGTCAATAAAAATTGGTAATAAAATCAAGCCTTCAAGTGTTTTTGTACATTGGTATCAGAGCCTATTGTGTTGGTAATGCCTGAAGATAGTTTTACTCTTAATATTTCTCTTAGATTTGGATCTGACGCCTCATGTTCTGAATTCTTTAACTCTAAATAACTTATCATCCCCAAAATCTATTGCATTTGTACTTTATTTTTCCTCATACTTATTGCCATAGTTCTATATATTGTTCACAAGTGAGATAGCGAAAGAATTCTAAGCCAAAGGTGAATCATTGTGGTTGGACCTAAACCTGGAAGTTGCAAAGTAGAATCATGAGTAGTTGTGGACCCACGGTAAGGCCGTAAATCTTGTATTGAATCCAAAGGAGAGGCGTGGAAGGGTGAGCAGTAAGTCAGAAAATGTCGCAGCACAAGGATTTAAACACACAAGTTCTAATCCATTTGCAATGGCTAGTCATAGGTCTATGAATTCAAGTAGCTCTCTCTCTCTTCTCTCATACATAACTATTTTGAGGGAAAAGATGAATATGTTGATGAAAAATGGAACTTTTAATTTCTAGAAGTCAAGATCTCAGATTTGTATCCTGAAAAAGGTATTAAGGCTAAAATGATGCACTCTATTAGGAAATCCAAATTAAATCTTGAAGTCTCTAGAACTAGAATTTGTCTTGTCTATCTTCCATTCTTACTCCTAGCTGATATTAAGTGATGGCATGAAAAATGATATTTCCATGTTCATTTTTCTTATATTGATATTGTCCATCCCCACTTTAACTATGATATAGGAGCAGAATACTTTGGTAGTCTTATTGACACCCGCTGTAGGATTTGGGACCAAGCCATTATTTCCCAATTTTGAGGTATCCTTACTAATGCCTCTGATGAATCCAAAGGCAGTGATGGCCAAATTTATATTTGACCTAATTTCACCATTAGCTTAGAAGACAAATATGTCAAGTATGCTTTATGTCTCCTATTGCAAGTCAAAGGTGTTGAGATTTAGCCTGATTCTGTCTATGCCACAATTGGTGGTAGATGTATCTATAGGTATTTGAATATGGTCTTTCCACCTTCAAATTTTCATGCTAAGGTCAGTTACCCAAAAGGTAACTCAAACATTTTAGATTATGGTAGACATATCAATCATGATGGGTTTGACATAGGATTCCCAGACATTGAGAAACTCATCAACCAGTCTCAAACTAGATTCCAAGAACTACCTACACCACCCCATATTTTGTAGTCAACAAAACCTCATGTGCAAAGTAGATGAGTTTCTAGTATTAACCTACAATCTTTACCTGATGAAACTCTATTTGAACAACCAGAAGTGTCCACTAGTGGCAGACCCAGTCTGTCAACTTGATCATAATAATTATCTAGAAATTTCCCAAAAACCTCTAATAAGCCATATATGGCCTACAATCCTAAAGAATCCATTGGATCATCTAGCCACTTTCCCTTGTATTGCCAGCCCTCAGTCAATCCTTATCCCTCTAAGGCTTCTTTAGTTGTCTTGTCAGATTTACGCAGCAACCCAAAATTGATGGATAGATTAGTCAAACAAGTTAGCCAAAAACTAGCCCTAACTCCTAAAGAAGAAGATAAGTTTGATAAAAAAAGGAAAATGGATTAAATTAACTAATATGGGAGAAAAAGATTGCATGATGAAAGAAAAAATCCCTCGAGTAGGTGCTGAAAAGAAAAGCACATATAAATTAGAAATGAAGGGAAATGAGCAAGAAGTAATAGTCTACAAACCTAGTAGATGGCCAACCCCTAAATATTTTACTATCATTAATCCAAACAAAAATATTTGGGGTAGGTATGAAGCCAGGATACATGTAGATCTAGGAGAAAAGAAAAAAAAAATTAGAAGCCCTGAGGAATTGGATAGCCCAATGGTTGATCCCTGCTCAGGAAAATATTGATGATATGGTTGTGGAAATTAGAAGTATAGGCAACAATTTTTTAAAGACTCAGATTGAGTTGAATAATGTTTCTTCTACACAAAACAAAGTTAGTTCTTTTGTTACAAAAATTGAGCAACACTCTTCTTCTATTATAAACATTTTTTCTAAAGTAAGCTACCCAGTCAGCCAAGCACAGCAAAATGTTAGAACTATGGTAACTAACCAAACTCAGTAAGATATTTACCTAACATCCATCTATGAAAATCAAAAGCATCATGAAAACTCTAGAAAGAAACATGCATAAGACCAAAAGCTACTCATAGAAGTTATAGATAGAAAGCTAGAAAATATTACACTAGTCACAAAGAAAATTAGAAAAGCACAAACTGGCCATGATAGTTCCTCTGAAGAAGGGAAAGCAAAAAAAGGAAAAGCTCAAGATCAGTCAGTTCCCAAACAAAAGAAAATAATTGTACAACAAAGGACCCACACAAGGAACAAAGAGAAAGAAGAGATAATTGAGTCATCCTCCAGAATTCATACACCCTCGACTCATGTACCCATGCCAAAGGTCAAAGAACATAGCTTAGCCAATTAGGAAGAGAAGGGAAAAATAAGAGATTGGTTGCAAGAATTGAATGTAGAAGAAGAACAGACAAAACTAGTGTATATGGATGAACTTGGTTATGCCAATAGAGAATCAGAAGAAGAAACATCAGATGTAAATAGTTTTGAGATGTCTTTAAGCAAGTCTGAAATTTCCCAATATTCTATAGATATTGTAAATAATGAATTTGAGGAATTAGATTTAGATTTTACTGGTTACAAACATTTACAAGAAACACAACCATGGGAGTCTACAAAAAATCTTGCAGACATGGATATAGAAATGAAAGATGTTATCATAGAAAATGCTAAACCAAAGCAAATGAGGCCATTTGCTACAAGCTAGTACATTCTCAACATTGATAAGATTGTGGAGCCATATGATACAATCTACACTTGGGAAGATACTTTAGAAAACATGTTTGACAAAAGTGGCTCATGGACTAAACTAGCAAAGGTTTTGTTAGAATTGTAAAAAATCTGGTGTTTTTACATATTTTTTCACCTCTAAATTTCCAGATTTGGTCTTACCGTATGCATACTTCACCCATATTTTGTTATCTTGTCCCATTGAGTCCATTGGGTCATGCATTTTTCACATTTTGGTTCATATCGGCATAGGTTTCCTATTGTCTCCCCGACCCATTGAGCGTTTTCTGCTTGCATAAGTCTATATTGCCTATTAGCAAGACTTATCATTTGTCACAACGATTGGATCTTACTTACAGGTGGTTGTTGGTGAGACCTTGGTTTTTTTTTGGCGATCAGGGATGATACACATATCAGCAAAGCAACGAGTTCTCTACAAGATGTCTCGTCGAAAGTTGGATGTTATGGCGACTATGGATCTTTGTCGACATATGAGGTGCTTTGTCTCGGTGAATGGAAAAGAAGCATGGTATGGTACTTTCGGTATAATAAGTTATTATTTGTATAGGGTTCCCCTGACATGGTTATGTCTTGCCGATGGCCCATGGTGTATTCTTTTTGGTGGGAAAATTTTGTGGTCCTAGTGAAGGGCATGGTGTCTTGTCGAATGCAATATGGTGGTGGTTTTGTCGGAAAAACTTATGGATTGTCACAAAGACATTAGGCTATATGGGAAGCTTTCGGTGTAACCCGATGATATCTCTATGATGTCTTGCCGAGGGGTAGAAGCTATAGCGACACACATGATAGGTGCTCTTTGGTAAGAGAAACAAAGAGTTATAGCGACATAACAAAAGGAAAAAAGTGTGCTCTCTATATGAAAAAAGGCTTTCGACATAATATCTCACCAACTGTGAGTAGCTATACCGAAACATAAGAAATGCAAAGGGCTACTTCTTGGTCTTCAGCATAACGAGCAGATAGTCATGGCAAAGCATGATGAACAAAGGAACACGGGATGGTAGCGATAAGCGATACGGTTGCCTTCGGCATACTTTCTAGTGGTCTCAGGGACTGGTTCACTGGTGATTAATAAAACTCTAATGTTGTTGGCCGACATGTGAGATTTTCCCGAATTCTACAGTGGCCGACATGAATTTGAAGCGATATGATTCCTAATGTTGGTGTATAAATATACACTCCCGAATGTAATGAACAGGATCATATTTTTTCATCATAGATAGTAGGTTAGAAATGGCTACAATAAGATAATTTTTCTCTTATCAAAGACTATGTGCATGTTTTCAAATGGTGATTTCAATTGAATCAGTTGGTGTGGCAGTTTATTTTTGGTATCAATTTTTTGTTGAAGTTTGTTGAAGAGTATTGTTGAAGCTGTCTCCAATTTGATTTTTCCTAGTTGTTTAAATTGGAATAACAAGTTTATTCTCATTTTATCTGTGCACATTTGCTACATTTGTGTGGTTAGTTAACTGGTTCTCTCAAGTAGAGATTAAATCCTTTTCGTTGATCACAGTAATTAGGAAGATTCATTTGGATTATTAAAGAAGAGCTCAGTAGTCATAATCTTGCATTGTTTATACAAGTTATGAATAGATCATATGCCTGCAATTTGATTTTCTGCCAGAATAAGTTTCCCACTTCTATTTCATTTGACTCTGCATACCCAACAAGGCACTGGTCTCTGCAATTTCATTATTTGAATTCATTCAATCTCTTTTTATCAGTTAATTAAGCATTCTAGGATTTAAATCGAAAGATAGTTATCAAGTTTAGTTTCATTTGTTCACTGCCATCTGCCATGGTGGACAAAGAATTTCAGAAGGATAATCATAAGATAAGCCTGCATTGTTCAAGAAAGGTACACCCACCTGGGTTTAGCAGCACCTAAAGAGTAGAAGGTTGAGTTCTCTTGGCCTTGTTTGTTACCCTAAAGTGTATCAAGAGATTGGCAGCCTCTTGAGGCATTCGGCCTGCATTTTTGAGAGCTAACAAATTAGCGACTCTACTGGGGTTTACATCAGAAAATTTGATTAAAGACCATCATTATAGAGTCATTGGAGGAAAAGTTGTAATTTGAGAAATTTCAGAAAGGGTGATTCCGCTGGGAAAAGATCAGAAATAATGATTTTCCTACTTTTGGAAAAGTAGGTGGCGACTGAAAGAATTTTTGCAGTTTTTTAAACATGAATGGAGGAGGATTTTAGTTTAGGGGAGGTCATGCTGGAGCTCCTCATGGTCAGCAGTATGTGCCATATTATCATACACAATACTATGGTCTGATGTACCATCATTCGTATCTGCCTAGTGCCCCCCCTCATCAGCATACAACTATGATCAAACAGTTTGATTTGGTAGGGATTCAATTATCCCCTTATCCAATGGATGGCGGTTGGAGAGGTATGGTACCTAAGTTTACAGGGAATGATGCAATCACTGCTGAAGAGCATTTAAGAAGTTTCAATACTTTCATCCAAGATTTGGATGTGCCATATGAAGATTTACACATGAGGCTATTTATGATATCACTAGTTGAGGATGCTAGGGATTGGTTCAACAGCTTACCGACTGTCTCAATTGATTCTCTTCAAGGATTTCAAGATCAATTCCTTGATCAATTTGGGAATCTAAGTGTACCAGATTATGCTCTTCGTGAATTATTACACATTCAGAAAGATCAAAGTGATACAATTTATGATTTCAATTGGAGATTCAATAAGTTACAGAATGAGATACCTCTTGGATCAAAGTTACTAGATTCTGTAGCACTAAGTATTTATTTGAATGCTTTTGATCCAAAGACAAGGTATGAGCTTAGAAATAAATTCCCAAGAGATTTGGCTGAAGCACAGAAGATGGCACAAGCAATTGAAAACAATAGGAAGGTTGTTGGGATAATCAGTAAAAGAGACATTCCTAATGTTTCTTAGCAAGTCAACACATATAGAAATGAAAGGTCGAGGCTGCATGAAATTCCTTATAAAACAGACTGGAAGGATAGCAAACCTATAACAGCTAGGCCTGGAAGTGAGGGAGCTTTTGATCCATTGAGCAAGAAGGGAACCTATATGTTAATTAACAATTAATTTTGTGATTTTTGTGATAAGCCACATTCCCCAGATCATTGTGTTGTAGCCCAAAGAATACAGGAGGAGGGAATGCAGATGGAAAACAATGAAGAAGATCACACAGTATATCTAGCTTCAGATACTTTTCACCATGTTGAGGAGGATGAGGGTGCAAGGCTTATCTCTTGCACAATAGATTATCACAGAGAGAGCGGTGTTTGTTGTGAATATTTTGAAGTTGATGATGAACCTGAGGATTTTGATCTGTAATCAAGGGATTCTTCTACCTCTTATGAAGATCAAGATGAAGAAGCAATGGGAAATGTTGATTCATCATATAGTAAGTATACAATACCTCTTGCTGCAGTTGAGAGTTATGAAGATATATATGATCATGATGGGGTTTGTACATTTGAAAGTGATTTCCAATTTTTTTCAAACTCATTGTATGATGAAGAGTTAAATGAAGATCAGATAATTTTTTTCCAAGATGTGTCAATAAGTAAGTTTCAGATATTTTCAAATCCATTCTATGAAAAGGAGGAAATAATTTTAGACAAGAAAAATGATGGAATAAATAACTGCACTAATAATATTTCTGATTTCCCATTCTCTTATGGTATTGAATTTCTTTTTAATGATGATAAAAGTGAAGAGCATAACTATAGTGATGGAAATTTTAAGACTTGTTCACTTGTCAGTGAACAGATTGAAAATTTGTTTACTCCTAAATGCTAGGGGTGTGCACATAATGATGATCTTGAGGTTTTGTCTCCAGCTTACTTTTGTTTTGACAGTGAAGAATATTTGTGTAAAAATTCTTATGACTCCCTATGTATTTCTTGGAATGATGCTGATACTTTTGGTATTGATCAAGAATCTACTTCCATTCAGGATGAGGTATGTGATTTTGAAATTTCTAAATCATGTGAAGAAGACATTTGTTTGCATGCCAAGGATGATAGAATTCTAGATTTGATTGGTTCATATGTGCCTAATATTGGTGATATGAGTCATAATCTAGTACTATATCCAAATGGTAGTGTCAAAGAGGTGCAGAAGGTTTCTGACTTGTTTTCCTCAACCAGCAATGATATGACAGATTTTTTTGTTTTTCAAGAGAAGCACTTTGATTGTGAAATTTTTATACAACTGGGAGAGTGTTTATAATATATAACAGTGAGAGAGATAATAAAAAAATTTGCATTAAACATGTATGCATTTTGTATGTTGGCAAAGACTTGTTTGATGATGAAGAATATAAATTACAAAATGGTGTAGGGATTTTGGGCCAAGTTGAGCATAGTGATTCTCTAAAAACTTTCAGGAAAGATTGCATCTGTGTCTTCAAAAGAAATTTGATGAACTCAAAACAAAACCAAGTATTTGACAGGGGAAATTATGAGATTGTAACAGCTCAAGATAGGAGAAGTTAACACACAGAGGATTGAGGGTTGCCAGTGCATGGACAACTCTTACTTGTTCTCTTTAAAATTATTTTCCATGCACAGTAGTTTAAGATCGTGGTTCACCTCCATTTTGCATTCATTTTGCATCCATTTCACTTCCATCTTGCACTCTCTGCATTCATTTCCATTGCCATTCATTCCATTGCTGCTCACTGGTTCATCATTTTGTGTCTAGTCTACTCACCCAAAGATTCTGGATCCTTGTAATGATCTAACTATCATTCATCCCCAAATGGAGCCACTGTTAGAACTATAAAAAATCTTGTGTTTTTACATATGTTTTCACCTATAAATTTCCAGATTTAGTCTTACCGTATGCATACTTCACCCATATTTTGTTATCTTGTCCCATTGAGTCTGTTGGGTCATGCATTTTTCACATTCTGGTTCATATCGGCATAGGTTTCCTATTGTCTCCCCAACCCATTGAGCGTTTTCTGCTTGCATAAGTCTATATTTCCTATTAGCAAGACCTATCATTTGTCACAGTGACTGGATCTTACTTACAGGTGGTTGTCGGCGAGACCTTGGTTTTGTTTTGGCGATCAGGGATGATACACATATCGGCGAAGCAAGGAGTTCTCTATAAGACGTCTTGTCGAAAGTTGGATGTTATGGCTACTGTGGATCTTTGTCGGCGTAGGAGGTGCTTTGTCTCGGCGAATGGAAAAGAAGCATGGTATGGGACTTTTGGTATAATAAGGTATTATCTGTATAGGGTTCCCCCAACATGGTTATGTCTTGCCAATGGCCCGTGGTGTATTCTTTTCGGTGGGAAAATCTTGTGGTCCTAGCGAAGGGCCTGGTGTCTTGCCGAATGGAATATAGTGGCGGTTTTGTAGGAAAAACTTTTGGATTGTCACAATGACATTAGGCTATATGGGAAGCTTTCAGTGTAACCCGATGATATCTCTATGACGTCTTGCCGAGGGGTAGAAGCTATAGCGACACACATGATAGGTGCTCTTCAGTAAGAGAAACAAAGAGTTACAGCAACATAATGAAAGGAAAAAAGTGTGCTCTCTGTATGACAAAAGGCTTTCAACAAAATATCTCACCGACTATGAGTAGCTATACCGAAACGTAAGAAAGGCAAAGGGCTACTTCTTGTTCTTTGGAATAATGAGCAGATAGTCACGATGAAGCACGATGAACAGAGGAATGCGGGATGGTAGTGATAAGCGATACGGTTGCCTTTGGCATACTTTCTGGTGGTCTCAGCAACTGGTTCACCGGTGATTAATAAAACTCTAATGCTGTTGGCCGACATGTGAGATTTTCCCAAATTCTACAGTGGCCGACATGAATTTGAAGTGATATGATTCCTAATGCTGGTGTATAAATATACACTCCCGAATGTAATGAACAGGATCAGATTTTTTGATCACAGATAGTAGGTTAGAAATGGCTACAATAAGATAATTTTTCTCTTATCAAAGACTATGTGCATGTTTTCAAATGGTGATTTCAATTGAATCAGTTGGTGTGACAGTTTATTTTTGGTATCAATTATCTATTGAAGTTTGTTGAAGAGTATTGTTGAAGTTGTCTCCAATTTGATTTTTCCTAGTTGTTTAAATTGGAATAACAAGTTTATTCTCATTTTATCTGTGCACATTTGCTACATTTGTGTGGTTAGTTAACTGGTTCTCTCAAGTAGAGATTAAATCCTTTTCGTTGATCACAGTAATTAGGAAGATTCATTTGGATTATTAAAGAAGAGCTCAGTAGTCATAATCTTGCATTGTTTATACAAGTTATGAACAGATCATATGCCTACAATTTGATTTTTTGCCAGAATAAGTTGCCCACTTCTATTTCATTTGACTCCGCATACCCAACAAGGCACTGGTCTCTGCAATTTCATTATTTGAATTCATTCAATCTCTTTTTATTAGTTAATTAAGCATTCTAGGATTTAAATCAAAAGATAGTTATCAAGTTTGGTTTCATTTGTTCACTATCATCTGCCATGGTGGACAAAGCACTTCAGAAGGATAATCATAAGATAATCCTACATTGTTCAAGAAAGGTACACCCACCTGGGTTTAGCAGCACCTAAAGAGTAGAAGGTTGAGTTCTCTTGGCCTTGTCTGTTACCCTAAAGTGTATCAAGAGATTGGCAGCCTCTTGAGGCATTTAGCCTACGTTTTTGAGAGCTAACAGGTTCTTTATGTTGTTAGATTTCTCCCTAGAAAATTAAGAAACTGGTGGAATAATCTACCAGATGTAGGCCAAAGACCTCCCCTTGATGAAGAACATGATTATGCAAAAAAAAAAAAGGATATGGGAAAAAATGACATATTCACTGCTAGATTCAAAGAATTCAAGGTGTTGCTCATTGATCTCTTTTTTAGGGATACTACAAATCAAGCAACATAAGCTAATAAGATTCTACAAACTATGAAACTTAAGAATTTGGCTAAGTTTCATGCATTTAATTTTGTATTTGAAAAATACATGATAGTTGCAGATAAAATGTATGATTTAACTATAAAGCAGTATTACCTCAATTCCCTACCTTGTGGTTTAGTAAAATGGGTAGAAGACTACATAATAAGAAAAGACAACTTAATAGTAGAAAAATGTACTTTTACTGAGTTAAAAAAATTTATTGGCTATAAATTAGAAAAATAATGTTTGTTGGGCGCACTTCAAGCCAATAAAGATGAATACAATTATACTTGCAATCTCAAGGAATTTTGTGATCTCCCTCCTATTAACTAGTTGCATGATTTTACATAGCTCACATAGTCCAAGAAAAGAGGTTGTGGTAGGAAATGCAAGTGAAATAGATGCTCAAAAAATAGGTATGAAGGAAAATTTTCTATCAATGGGAAAAAGAAATATAAGGTGGTTCCTTATAAGAAAAGGAACTTCTCAAGAAAACCTCCACCATACTTAGGAAAAGAACTAAGTAGGCCCCAAAAGGCATGAAATGTTTTATCTTTAAAGGACCTCACTATGCAAGAAACTACCCTAAGAAGTTAAATCCTAGAACAAAGATCTATGCCATGTTTGAATATGAAAACCAGGATTGGGAAATAATAAATAGTAGAAATATTCCTCCTAAGATGAGTGATTTATATGAAATAATAGAAGTTGTTCCTGAAACAAGTTAAATGTTAAAATTTAAGGATCTAAAAGATAAAGCAAATTAATACGAAAGACAAGAATCATCCTCTGACCCATAATCTTTTGAAGATGAATATTATTTAGGCTCTCTGCTCAAACATACCTTAGAAGATGTCAAGTTAAAAATCTAGATTGAGAAATCTAAAGATCCTTACAAAACCACAAGGAAAAAGGAGGAAGGAAGAAGGTTGTTAGATAGTATTTAGAAAAATTGAAAAAGGTGGAGTCAGAAAAAGAAGAACTCTAGAAATAACTGAAGCAGCAAAAGAAACCCAAGTATGGGTCATCCAAGGAAATGAGAAATAAGGCTGCTAGGGACATTGACCATGGCTATAAAATTCCACCATGGCAAAAAAATAAACCATCTACTTTAAAACATTCTGAGAAAGGTGACACTGACATTATTGTTATTTTCAAAAAACTTGATTTTCTTCTGAATGATGTAGCTAACCTTAAGCATTCCCTGAAAACCTAGCAAAATGAAATCAGGAATTTTTTGTAATAGTAGGAGAGTTGTGGAAATCCTCTTCAAGGTTGATTAGCAAAATTTTGCTAAATCCAAGTCTGAGCCTAAAACTCGGCCAAAAGAGACAGAAGCGGAAAGCAGCAATGATAGTGGTAGTTTAATATAGGAAACAAAAAACAAGTCTTGTTGTCTATTGCTAGCTAATAATGGGAATTACATAAGAATAATTTTTTGTTTCCCAGGTTTTAAGAAATTTCCCATGGATGCTTTCATTGATATAGGATCTTCTAAGTCATTGGAAAAAATAAATGTCATTCCACCTGAATTTTGGAAGCCCATACTAGACCTTCCTCACAGCTATGCTATTAATGGAGAATAGATTCATATGGGAAGATATGCTCAAGATGTACATGTGGAAATTATGGAGAAATTTTTTGTTATAGATTTCATTGAATACAATTATCTTGAAGATGATGTTTTGTTAGGTTATCTATTCCTCACTAGGTATGAACCGCTTCAGTTTTGAAAGTACAAATTTCTTTTAAGGCATGAAGATGGCCAAATAGAAATTCCTACACTCAAAATTCTTAATCATAAGTTTGAGTGGTGTGAGAAAAGAGGGAAGAAAGAGTTAGTCAAAGAATTGACAGAATCATCTACCAAAATTTTTGATGAAATCAAAAACGGATTTGAATCTGAATTTTGTAGCATGAACCCCTTGCAGTTTTGGTCACAAGAACATGAGTAATGTGAAATCTAGTTATGTTTATAATTCCAATCTATGATCCCACATGAACTAGCATACTTGATGAGCTCGTCAGAAGTCATAAAAATGGACGAGCACTTGAATTACTTGAACAACACTTCATACGTCCTAGAAAAATTTCATCCTCTTGTCCAACATTTTTGGTAAACAAAAGAGTTGAGAAGGAAAGAGGTAAGAAGATATTTTGCATCAATTACAAACCTCTAAATGATATCATCCTTCCATATTATTATCCAATACCTTTTAGTGTTGATCTAATTAGAAGAGTTGCTAACAAGAAGTTGTATTCAAAGTTTGATTGCAAATCAAGTTTTTAGCAAATAAAGGTAAAAGAATCAAATAGATATAAGACTGTATTTTCAGTTCCACAAGGCTTATATGAATGGAATGTCATGTTTTTTGGTCTTTACACAACACCAACATATTTTTAGAGAAGAATGGACTAGGCACTTAGACATTTAAAATATTTTTGTGCAGTTTATATTAATGACATCATTGTGTTCTCTAATTCAGCTCTAGATCATTTGCAATATCTTGTGCAAGTTTTTGTAGCTATAAAAAAGCACAAAAAATGTTTATCGGCTAAGAAAATGGTAATTAGTAAAGATCAAATTGATTTTCTAGGATTGCATCTAAACAAAGGACAAATTCAGCTATAGCCCCATATTTTGTAATGCATTCAGGAATTTCCTGAGATTCTATAGGTTAAGAAGCAAATCCAAATTTTTCTTGGTTGTCTGAATTATGTCTCCCCATTCTACAAAGGTCTTGTAGAAGAAAAGAAAGAAATCTAGGAACACTTCAAATTAAATAAGGATGGATGGTCACTCAAAGCCACAAAGGCAATTCAGAGAATAAAATCAAAATGTCAAAACTTTCCTTCTCTACAAATTCTAGTTCCTGATTTAACATTAATTCTTTATACTGATGCTTCTGACCAATGCTTATATAGGACAAAGGAAATGGAAAAAGATGTATCTGCAGTTATAGATCTAGAACCTTCACCGAGATAGAATGCAGATACCATATCTTTGAAAAAGAAATATTAGCAATTAAAAAAGGCATTGAGAAATTTAAAATATTTCTTAAGCCAGTAAAATTTGCAATCAGAATAGACATTCAGGTAGTGAGAAGCCTGCTGAAAAAGAAGCCCAATAAGGACATTGCCCAAGGAAGGATTGCAAGATGGTATTTTTAATTTTTGGGTTATGATTTTGAAATTGAATGAATAAAAGAAGAAAATAATCCATTTGTTGATGCATTAACAAGAGAGCTTGTAGGATCAATATACCATGGCATTATTTTTAATGAACTTCATTTCTACAGGCCGAATGGAACTGCTATGTTTCATAGAAGAAATGGCAATGGAAGTATCACCAATGTGCCTTATTTTCCTAATAATTGTTATCTTCTGAAATTTGCACCCTGTTGAACCTGATGTTCAACAATTCCAGTGTAACATGGAAAGACCTCTAAAGTTGTGGGTCACTTATAAAAAAAGGTCAACCTCTAGAGAAGGTCAGCTTCCTAGTTGGGTATCACTACTCTACTAATCTGTTTGAGGGAAAAGGGAGAAAAACTGCTAAAAATGAAATGCTAAAAAACTACTAGGTGATACACCAAACTGCAAGGATATGAAAACTAGAAAAACTATGACACTTTATTTTGACAGGTAGTGGAGAAATACTTGCACAACCTATTGAAACATAGCTTTTGCATTAATATTTCACTAAGAGGACAGAATACATAAACTTGTAAATGGAAAATAAATTCACAATTAAAGATTATATGTATTTTAAAGACACTCTTAGCAACCTGTAAGAACAAGATTTTTTGCAAAAAAAGGTACAAATTAAGAGACAAAGTTATAAGGAAAAAGGATAATTTCACTAATAACTTGATCAATCTTCTTGACATACACAAAATCTGCAAAAATATGAAGGCAAAAATTCCATTACCAGCTATCTGCAAGGTATAAACTGTATTCCATATCTCAAGAGTTACAAAATATGACAAAATTGTAGCAAAAGACTGTACAATTCATAATGTCTCCAATCTACATAGTTAGAACTAATTACAATGAAGTCACATAAATGACTATATCCCTCAACTCCCAAAAAGATCCATTAAAATAGAATCTAGAAACTCTTGAACTCGTATGCTTTCAAAAAGCCCCAAAAATAGCAGTTGATTCTTCTCCAAAGAGGCACCAACAGGTTGAAAATTCCAACTTGACCTTGTCAAATATGATGACTCCTCAAAAATCCCTTCAAAAGCTCCAATTTTGCCTCAAGAGAAAATAAATGCTCCTATTATTTTGGAACATGTTGGTAACTACTCCAAACAACCCTAGATGCTTGCAAAAGCATAAACGAAGGTAAATCTTTGTGTTTCCTCAATTGACCAAGTCATCCTTTTTACATTTATTAATAACAATATGACCATTTAAGGTTTATAATTGCACCTTTAAAGTCATATGTTTTACACTGGATAAGTATGCAAATAAAACCTTATGAATATCATAATGCACATACAGGTTGAAAAGGCACCTAGGTAATGAGGTTGCATTTATATATTGATGTGGCATTGACATTTCTAAAATTGTGAAACCATAAAAGACATTATTTACCTAAGGTATGGGACACTTACCTTGGTCGTGGGGTCATTTATTGATTGCATTTGATTTTATAAATTAATGGCAAAAATTCCATGTTTCATCGGCCAAAAGAAATAGGGTAAAAACCCTAAGGCAAAGAATCGAGCCATACTTGTCAAAGATATTTCATTTTTACCAAGCCCAAAGAGGAAAACAATGTTGCCATCCATGAGGGTTTCA
Source organism: Sequoia sempervirens (assembly GCA_007258455.2). Taxonomy (NCBI): domain Eukaryota; kingdom Viridiplantae; phylum Streptophyta; class Pinopsida; order Cupressales; family Cupressaceae; genus Sequoia; species Sequoia sempervirens. Next base: position 123,168,287 of record VDFB02252616.1, read on the forward strand.
GTCGAAGCTTGGACAAAGATCTTTGTGAGTGACTTCCATGGTGGAAATTGTAGAAATAGAGGGTTTTCCTTTACATTCTTTGAGAGAGAGTCTCAGGTAACCTTTTTCTCCTAACGCTATGGTCTTTGATTTGTTTCACAAGGAAAAGAAGCTCGAAAAAGAGCTATTTTTGCAATGTTTAAAAGAATTGACCTCTTCTCTATTATTCCATGTATTTGCAGCCTAAAACTTGGACTATGAATTTATGTGGATGCATTAATTGTATTTAAATACCATCGTTGTACATTTTCATGATTCGACCCTGCATAAAAGTGATGTTTCTTGTCTCTTGGTTGTGGGCTTTAGCACCTCCATAGATTATTTTGAATTTTTTATATCACTGTATGGACTTGGGATTTTTAGTTCCCTCATAGTTGCGGTCTCACCATATTTCTTTGGGGTTTTTGCACTTCTTATGTGATGCCATGTAACTATAGCCAGCAGTAACAAAATTTTGTTTGCTGAGTCTAATGATTCCTGGCTACATGATTGCTTATTTTATGCTTATGTAAATGCCAGTAGATATACCAGCAAAAAGTGATTTTTTTTCTTTACAATGCTTGGTTCATAGAGTTAAAAGTATTTGTATTTGCAAAGCTACTTCTCTTCATGACATCGAATCTTTTATAATCCTGACAGTTCCATGACTATCACAATACCCTGCTTGCTTTTGGAATGATTGTATTTGAATCAGCTCCAAATTTAGGCTCTTGTAACCATGCAGTGGGCACAATCCTTTCATTCATCCTTATAGCCACATTTTAAGTGCTTTGATATGACTGTCCCACCACCCACCTTTTAAGTGTTTTGATATGATTGTCCCACCATAGTTTATACCATCATTACAGAACTCACTTATTTAAATACATTATATTGTTCAACTATCTTCCAGGCACTAAAAAATTGCTTTATTATAGGGTATCATAGACTATCATTTACTTACCTCCATCTATTGATAAACTCATATCTATCATTGTACAAGTGCCATTATATCTAGCCAAACTCTTTTTTTTTAACTTTCCTTTTCCACTTTGATTATGTTTCTTTCCTCTATCTATCCTTAAATCATAATGCATTGGTAATCATGACCAATTATCACATGGATAGTGCAAAGATGATAATCATCTCGAAATCCTTTGTCTTCATGATTCAAAAATCCCTTGAAACCCTGCCATTTGTGAAAATTATTCAATGGCTGTCAACCTTAATCATACATGGTGATAGCTATGCTTATCATCCAAGACCCAAAATTACTGCCTTCCTTAAGTTTTGTAGTCTATCCTATGAAAAAAAATGTCAATTATCCATTGGTCTGATTTGCTTTGTGTTCGGCCACTAAGTTGCACTGTTCATTGAAACTTGTTTTCATACTTTTCTAAACCCTGCCAAAATCCTCACAAGTCTGCCATTACAAACTACTGTTGTCATGTTTTGACAATCTCGTTCATAGTTTTAAAGGCCTGGAACCCCTTTATATGTCTATTTTTGTAACATTGAAATCTAAAATTCATGTTGCTTCATTCATGGATATAGTAATTGTCTTCATGCATTGCTCTTTTTCCAATACAATTGGCACCTTGACCATGTATCTCATTTGACACCCTTATTGCATTCTCAGAGAGGTAAGTTGTAATGTCATATGGAGGTTCTTCTTTTCATGACTATTCTCTCATGATCACCAAAATGACCATTGAAAACAGTGAACTATGGCACTCAAACTTTGTTCTCACTGGTACATTTTCTACTTATGAAAATTCTAAATACTTGCTCATCATTGTTATTGTTCATGAACTATACTCCATAGAGATGCTAAATCTGGATCTCACTATCTTATACAAAAGCATAATGTATTATTCCTTCATTGTCTCTCCAAATCTTGTAGCATTTTCCTAATATTTTATTGTAGCTTTGATTACAATACATGGAATGCCTTTCTCTGAAACATGATGATATTAGACGTGATGTATTATGCTTCCAGAACATATTGCTTTACAAGAAAAATAGATTTCTCCAACGTTCCATGCTATATTGATACTTGTTGAATGATCTTGCTATTTTATGCTCTTTTCACTGATTCAAAGAGTAAGTCTCTATTAGTGACATATTGTAATTGCAATCTACATTTCAAAAGTTGTTGTAGATTTTAAACACAGTAATCTAGATTGAATGCACTGAAGTGTACTTTAAAAGTTGTACATAAATAATGAGTTGGGCTTAACCCTCATGGGAGCCACATTTATCCCCACTCATATTTAATCTGATAAATGTTTATACCTGTAGTTGCACATGAAAAAAACAAGTTAGAAATAAAATTCCTACCTTACGTGTGTATAGTGTTCTTCTATTTTGGCTTTTATGGACACTTAAGATAGGCATTACATTTTGATGCATAGAGGAATTAACATATGTATGTATGGGTAAATGTGTATGCTCAGAATGCAACCTTTCATTGCTTAGAACCTAGTGTTCTAACCCATTTCTTTGCTCAATGCAAGCAGCCTGACACCAAGCACCTAGGGATCAAGGAGCTATAGGGAGCAAGACAAGGCAATCAGGAGCAAATTCATTACAATACCAGTCATAAAGGCAATGACCGGTTACCTTCTTTACATGTTTATTTTCTTTTAGCATCTACTCATTCATGTATACTTTAATTCTTATGTGTATCAAATGAGTAAGTCAATCTCACGGCTTACTGTGTGAGACACATGTATCTAATTACATTCAATAAAGATTACATTTTCAAAAAGATTATAAAATATTTTATGTCTCACTTAGTTGTATGAATGTAATACTTTTGTATTTTTGTAATCTTGTAAATTTGTTTCATTTGTATAATTGAATGTAACATATAAGGTTTAATAAAATTTACCATTCATTTTGAAACATAGATGGCTCTTCCTGATTGAACCTATAGGTGAAAATTTGATAACATTTTTGGTGACATCTACTGGATGTTTTCCTGCTAAACATCAAAAACTAGTGACCTAGACCCTTCCATTGGGCATGGAGTCACTTAGTAAACTCAGAGGCATGACTTAGAAGAACTTATCAAAACTTTTGTAACTCAGAATTGATAGTATGAATGACACCCTGACATTTATTGAAAACAAAAATGCAGGAGGGAAACTACTTAATTGTGTTGAAGTAGCACTTAGGGAATGTAAACTAGGACTGAAACACCTATCCTAAAGTAATCTAACTAGCAAAAAATCTAGTCAAACATAACCATTCACCAGCTCTGTGAAATAACTACCCCTTCTGACCAATAAAAGATGAATTGCAAGTTGATGATTTGCAGAAAAAACATGACAAAAGAGAGAAAATTCCCATACTAATTGCAGAACACTTGGAAGGACAAGGATAAATCCACTTACCATTTCAAATTGATCACAAAAATTGGTGTCTGCAAATGGATAAGTGAATAGATTATGTTGTTCCAATGTTTTAATTACATCAACCTTTTCTGGAACAATGGCACACTTTTCTCTCCTTGGCAATTTTTTAATCAAACCTTTAATTGGGCATCCTCTGGAAAGGATAAACTATTTGTTTTTAATGTTGATTTCTTTCTAAAAATCTATTTCTTCTCTATTTTTCACAATGGCAATATCATTTGAATCACTTGACTCAAATGTTAATGAAATGTCTGTTCCAGCTGCCCTACCAAGTTTGAGCAGAGTGAGAAAAGAGGGAAGAAAGATTTAGTCAAAGAATTGACAGAATCATCTACCAAAATGTTTGATGAAATTAGAAACGGATTTGAATCTGAATGTTGTAGCATGAACCCCTTGTAATTTTGGTTGCAAGAACATGAGGAATGTGAAATCTAGTTGCATCCAAAATTCCAATCTGTGATCCCACATGAACTAGCATACTTGATGAGCCCATCAAAAGTGACAGAAATGGACAAGCACTTGAATTAATCACTTGAAGGACACTTCATAAGTCCTAGCAAAAGTCCATTTTCTTGTCCAGCATTTTTGGTAAACAAAATAACTGAGAAGGAAAGAGGTAAGAAGAGATTTTGAATCAATTTCAAACCTCTAAATGATATCATCCTTCCATTTAATTATCCAATACCTTTTAGTGATGATCTAATTAGAAGAGATGCTAACAAGAAGTTGTATTCAAAGTTTGATTGCAAATTAGGTTTTTTGCAAATAAAGGTAAAAGAATCAGATAGATATATGACTGCATTTTTAGTCCCACAAGGCTTATATGAATGGAATGTCATGTTGTTTGGTCTTTGCACAGTACCAACATATTTTTAGAGAAGAATGGACCTGGCACTTAGACATTTAAAATATTTTTGTGCATTTTATATTGATGGCATCATCGTGTTCTTTGATTCAGTAGTAGATCATTTGCAACATCTTGAGGAAATTTTTTCAGCTATAAAAAAGCATGGAATATGCTTATCAGCTAAGAAAATGGTAATTGGTAAAGATAAAATTGATTTTCTAGGATTGCATCTAAACAAAGGACAAATTTAGCTACAGCCCCATATTTTGTAATGTATTCAAGAATTTTGTGATAATCTATAGGATAAGAAGCAAATCCAAAGGTTTCTTGGTTTTTTGAATTATGTCTCCCCATTCTACAAAGGTCTTGTAGAAGACAAGAAAGTGATCCAGGAACATCTCAAATAAAATAAGGATGGATGGTCACTCAAAGCCACAAAGGCAGTTTAGAGAATAAAATCAAAATGCCAAAACTTTCCTTCTCTACAAATTCCAGTTCTTGATTTACCATTAGTTCTTTATACTAATGCTTTTGACACTACTTGGTCAATTGTGATTATATAGGAAGAAGGAAATGGCAAAAGATGTATTTGTGGTTATAGATCTAGAACCTTCACCGAGACAGAATGCAGATACCATATCTTTGAAAAATAAATATTGGTAGTTAAAAAAGGCATTTAGAAATTTAAAATATTTCTTATGTCAGTAAAATTTACAGTCAGAACAAACAGTCAGGCAATGAGAAGTCTGTTGAAAAAGAAACCCAATAAGGACATTTCCCAAGGAAGGATTGCAAGATGGTATTTTTAATTTTTGAGTTATGATTTTGAAATTGAATGGATAAAAGGAGAAAATAATCCATTGGTTGATGCATTAACAAGAGATCTTGCAGGATCAATATACCATGGCATTATTTTTAATGAACCTAATTCCTATAGGTCAGATGGAATTACTAGTTTCATAGAAGGAATGGCAATGGAAGTATCACCAGTGTGCCTTATTTTCCTAATAATATTGTAGAATTACTTCTTGAAGCCTATTTCTTAGATAAATGGCTCAGAGACCTCAGGGAAACCTTTTGTTGGCATCATGGACAAGGAATCATGGACCAAGATGAAGAAAATGAACTTATGGAACTCCTAGGCCTAGACGAAGCTCCTTTTAAACATTGGTGTAGTTGATATGAAGCACTTCGTATTCACATTAAAGGATTCTTTGGGATGAACTAGTCAAAACATAGCAAAATGAATTTACTTAAAAATTTAAAATATGGCTTCATCAGCAAGATAAGTTTTGACCAAGATTCTTTTGAAGAATACACTGATTTGGTAGGTGTTAGGTTTAAACCAAACTTAGAAGAATTTCTAATATTATCCCATCCTTGACTTAGGGAAAGAATGCTTAACAATATGGAATAGTATTTAACACACTATCTAAGAACTGGATATGAATTTCCTAGAATAGAATTTTATGCCTTGGAATCCAAATGGAGGGCTAAGGTAAGAATTGAAAATATGGAGATCTATCTCAAGCCTGAATCATTAGCCAAAATAATTGAATTGGATTATGCTTATTCCCAGGATTATGTGGTGCAATTAGATTATGTTTTTCATGCCTTCTCTCACGATTGGGATATTGTTTTTACTCCATTATCTGAACAACTATTGGATCCTATTCCCTTTTGATGCTAGCACATGGGCATGTTTGTGTCGTGATGTCACCCATGTTAAGATGTGACAACAGGATGCATCCCTGTTATAAAAAGAAACATCCTCATATCCACTTATGAGTGTTATGTGGGCCCTTCTCACTCACGGGTGTCCAAAAAGTAACTATATTTTTCTCCACTATGTTAGTGCTCATTGATGAGACTAGTTTTTGGTCAAAATTTTTGGGTAGAATCTGTAGTCCATTTGTTGGCATTATCATGAACTTTAGCAGTTAAGTGTCAATATTTGCATAATGTTTCCCTCAAACCATCGACATTGGGTTTAACCCTATCTCTGTGAAGTTTTAATGACATTGGCATATTATGTTGATTATCTATATTGATTTTGTGTATGGTTTATGAATATTCTTTAAAGTGATTATAGATGTGAAATTATTATGCGTACTAACATTTCTATGTAGGACGCAATTTGTGGATGCTAAGTTGAGAAAGGAGACCGACAGATGGTCATGCAGGGGAATCATTCAAAGGAGTCAATTGAAGGATGACGGCAGTAGATTCCCCATGATAGTCAATTGCAACTGCCTTGTATTTGTGGCATTGAGCAATCACGAGCATTACTGTAGCACTGATTCCATGTTTGGGAATGAATGTCTAACTGGATTCCCTACAGACGTAACCGCTCTACCACTCTTTTCTTCATTTTCCCTAAATGGCATCCTCTCAGTTCGTGGGAGTTGACCGCCTTGTTTAGTTGGTAGTATAAATAAGGATTTGAATCTTCTTCTTGGAGGTTCTTAGTTCTCGATTGTTGTTGTTAGATGATATTGATGATGTATTAAGCATTCTCCACTTTTCAATACAGCCATGCTGCTACTCTGTTTACACATTTTTCAATGAATGAGATGATAGTCTAAGTTTAAGCATTTGAGTTTGTATTAGTATTAGTGGATACTCATCCAAGGGGGCCCACTTGGTGAGTAATTATTTCTTTAGAGTAATTAGTTTATTTACTATTTCTTGTTATGTACTTAGTTCAAAAAAATTCATCGATTGTTCCTACAACCACTAGAATTCTATTATGTGATTGTTCCTACAGCCAAAGCAGACAGAGTAGTTTCCTGTTTGTTCACCCAAATATTTATTCTTGTTATGCATTTTAGCTTAGCATAGTTGTTAATTGATGCTCAGTCTTTCTTTATTTCTTTCCAAGAATTTTTCTTTCCAGTATTATGTTTCCCTTAGTTGTAATGTGGACATGGCTACTTTGAGTTCCTAGTGCACATATAGTGCTAACCCATTTCAAGTTTATGTCCCTAGGTTGACAAGTAAAATGCACCTTCTTGATGATTGAGAGAGCTATTCAGGTTAGATTCCCAATCTTTGAATCATGGTTGTAAAGGCCTAGTTATTGAATCATTGTAGGAGGTCGATACTCATGATAGAATGCTTAACAGTTGTCTCCTTCATAGTGTGGTAGGTTTGTGGGACACGTATCACTATCAAGTGTTCAGATTCCAAAATTAATTGTAAAATGCTAAGGTTGAATTACCCACACTCCCCTATAAATAAGGGAAAAGAAGGCCGCCTTAGGCATTGAAAGTTGGTTGGTTGGATTCTAGAGTGTCATAGTGCATAGATTCCATTGAGTCTAGCATATTAGAAGTATACTCTCTCCTACGCCTCGAGCAATCTAGATGATCAAAAATCTATATGCAATTTTCTTGCTAAATGTGTCAATAAAAATTGGTAATAAGCCTTCGAGTGTTTCCACAAATTGGTATCAGAGCATTATGTGGTGCATTAACTAGTGGAGAAAAAGAGGATTATGTGGTGCAATTAGATTATGTTTTTCATGCTCGCTCTCAAGATTGGGATATCGTTTTTACTCCACTACATGAATAACTATTGGATCCTATTCCCTTCTGATGCTAGTACATGGGCATGTCTATATTGTGATGTCACCCATGTTAAGATATGACAACAGGACACAACCTTGTCATAAAAAGAAAGATCCTCCTATCTGCTTACGAGTGTTAAGTGGGCCCTTCTCACTCACGAGTGTCCAAAAAGTGATTGTCTTTTTCTCCACTAAGTTAGTGCTCATGAAATACTGCTTAACAGTTGTCTCCTCCATAGTGCAGTAGGTTTGTGGGACATGTATCACTATCGAGTGTTCGAATTCCAAAATTAATTGTAAAATGCTAAGGTTGAATTACCAACACTCCCCTATAAATAAGGGCAAAGAGAGTCGCCTTAGGCATTGAAAGTTGGCTAGTGTGAGTCTAGAGTGTTACAGTGCATAGATTCCATTGAGTCTAGCATATTAGATGTATGCTCTCTCTTGTTCCTCGAGAAATTTGGATGATCATAAATCTATATGTAATCTGTATGTTGAATGTGAATAAAAATTGGTAATAAAATAAATCCTTCCATTATTTCTACAAATTGGTATAAGAGCCTGTTGTGTTGGTAATGCCTTAAGATAGTTTTACTCTTGATATTTCTCTTGGATCTAGATCTAACACCCCATGTTCTGAATTCTTTAACTGTAAAGAAATTATCATCCCCAAAATCTGTTGCATTTGAACTTTGTTTTTCCTCATACTCATTGCCATATTTCTATATATTTTTCACAACTGAGATAGTGAAAGAATCTTGAGCCAAAGGTGAATCATTGTGGTTGCAGTCTAGAGTGTCATAGAGCATAGAGTCCATTGAGTCTAGAATATTATACGTATGCTCTCTCTTGTGCCTCAAGTGATCTGGATGATCAGAAATCTATATGCAATCTACATGTTGAATGTGTCAATAAAAATTGGTAATAAAATCAATCCTTCGAGTGTTTCCACAAATTGGTATTAGAATAATAAGTTGGAAAACTATCTTTAGGCATTACCAACACAATAGGTTTGTCTTCCCATTTGATTCAAGGGTATTAGGCCTCATGGAAGGACCAACTATGTTTCTACAATCATGAAATGAAGGGTGAGAAGTGGACTAAGACACCCCCATTCCCCTTGGCCTATAAATATTTTAACTCAAACCTTTAGGATGTCTTTTATATGCTTTTTTTCATTTTTGGTCTAGACTGAGATGATAGCATGCATTAATATCATATGGGCTTGGATTTTAAACTCAAGAAATAGAGGGAATTTTTTTGGCATGACTTTGTATAGATCATTGTAGAAATAATGGTCAGTCAGTTGAGAGAATATAGTAATACTTATAAGTTCAGGTACTCTTCTTTCCTTGCACATCTAATTTTGCATCAAAATCCTAGATATTTTTAGAAGCATATGGCATTAGACATTATTGATGCATCAGGCTTAATAAACCCAATTTCTATATGGACCCCTGTACTTTCAAGCACATAAGAGCACTATACTTTTGTTGATTTTTTCTTTTCTCCTACCCTTCGAGACCGATATCAATTTGAGAATCCTATCAGGTTTACACATGAGCATATTACATGGATGAGAGAGAGCAAACCCCTATATGATTATTTATATGGGCCAAATTTTAATTTTATAAGAATGCATGGATTCACATAAAATCCCTTTAGGCTACCTACTTGTGTAACAAGTAGGACTCTCACTTTCAATATGTTCCAACAATTATCAATTTTTGATGATGCCTTTAGGGCAGGGAGGAAAAATATAGCACTTTATAAACCCTAGGTCACAAAGGGTAAGTGTATGGTTGTACTAATGAAGATGAATTCACAAGAATTGTTGGCTAATAAGCTTACCCATCTTGGCATCAAAATTATTTGTGACAAATTTAAATATGATCCAAATGGATGTCTACCTCTAACCCATAACTCTCAGCCATATTGGGAATTAAAGAGAAATCGAACAGAGGTCAGAGAAGCTTCCTACGTTGACTTATCTCTCTTACCATCTACAAGGCCCCTATGGATTTCTTTTTACTGGATTATGGAAGAGTTCAATTCATAGGTCATGATTCATAAGACCCTATGAAATCAATTAAAATAAAGAGATTGGACTGAGAGGAATATGGTCAAATTCTAGAAATATCTGCAAGATCATGATTTGAACTCATTTTATGAGACTATCTCTACAGATATTACTTTTTATGAGATATATGATATTGAAGAAGGAGCATCTTCTGAGGTAGAATCTAAATCCCCACCTCTACGAGGTGAAGGGAGAAGCTTGTAGGAAAGGATTCATTAGAGAGGCGGGAGTAGCAATAGTCATCATCCACAAGTGCATCAACCAAGCTGACATAGACCCATAGGTCCAAAAGGATGTCCCCAAATTCTCAAGGATCTCAAGGATCATTAGGTTTGGCAGCCAAGGGATCTATTACAACCAATGAGCCTCTCACAAAGAAAAGAACCTAAGGATTAGATGTCAGGAAGGCCATGGAGAAAGAGGATGATGAAGTAACGATCATCGCACCACTTCCAAAAACTTTTCAGATGCAGGTAAGTTTCTCTCATTTTTCTCGCTTCTTCTCAGTCTCTGGCTTCTCCAATTCCTCCATCTTCCTCCACAATCGCTACTTTAACCCTCACTGCACAAGCTATACCTCCTACACCTCTCATTGTAGTTTTAGTTATCACTCCCTCGATTTCACACCTATCACTCCTTGATATTGCATCTGCTTCCACCTCTACAATCAACATCCTACTTGCTCTATCTAAGGTGCAGACTCCCATTTTAACTCATATATTATTCAAGTATCCTCACCCCCACCTTCCACTATGTTAATGGTCTATTCATCCATTTCTTCCCCTTTTACTACTATAAATCCCCTACATTTGATGCAAACATGACAAGGTATTCCACCTTTCTTACCTATGGCATTGAGCTTTCTAATAGCTTCCCCATCAAGCGAACCGATAAGGATTCCCTTTATCCCATTCCTTTCGATCTCACTGCCAGCATCCCAATTTTCGGATAGAGTATTGAGTCCCCCCAAGATTATCAAACTCAAATGGACTTATTCAAGAAAGATCGGGAGTCCATAGAAAGAAAAAGTGAAGAGAAAATGTTGCACGAGCTTCGGCTGCCTCTAAGATAGAATCAAGTTTTGATGAGAAGCTAGAGATTTTGATGATCATGGCCATGAATCCCATAACCTCTAAGCTTGAAGGACATATGTAGTATGGAGAATATAATATCTAGACAGTGGACCTCAATCTCGGTGATACTCTTCCACATGACAAACTAAGCCTTATGAAAGCTACACAAAAGATAGTGTTGACTGACTACCTAAAATAGGGGTAGAAGATAAAGAAAAGGGAGGAAATATTAGAAGATGTTAAGGCTACAATTGTGAGGCACAAAGAAGAAATCAAATCAAATGATGTAGATATCACTCACCTAAGGAAAGAGAAGCAAAACAAGATTTTGGGGGTGCCACAAACAAAACAAATAGATAAGGCTCAACTCCAAGCCAAGTTGAACGAAACATTAATCAGAATCAAGTATGAGCATAAGGAGAGAAAATTTAAGGTCAAAACTGCAAGAAATGGAACAAGAGTTGTAGTAGATATAGAACGAGCTCTTTGATGTGTCAGATTAGAAAAATTATGTATCTGAAGAAATGAAACAAAAGCTGCAACAAGTGCAAACAAAATTATCCAATGCTTCAGACCAGCAAAAGCGAGTGTGTGAAGAATTTGAAAAGGAAAAGGAAAATTTATAAAAGGAGCTAACTAATGCTCGTGCCCAAGCTATAAGTGAAATGGACTCCAGGGAGTTGGCAGAAAGGTAGCTCGATGAAAAAATGGAGGATCTATAGAAAATCTAGCAAGAACTATCTATCACCTCAAGTGTACAGGTGTAGAACCTATAGTACCTTCAATAGAAAGAAAATCAATTCCAAGAAGAGCTTCGTTAGGCCTAAATAGCAATAGATACAAAGAAGTGGGAAAATCATAATGTAAGGTCCAATATCTATGCCCAGGAAGAAGAATTGGTGCAATTGCACCTTGAGGTTTCAAGTGCTTCAAAAAAAATCAACTAGTTGAGAGAAGAAATTGGGATGAATGAATCCCAATCCCAGTAGGAACTAAGTATAGAAAAAGCACCAACGCAATAGGCAGATTTCCTCCCTATGCTACAAAATTGTATATTTCTTATTGGGAGAAGATAAAGAATGTGGTGATATCCCTACGATCTACTTTGAGGTTAATCGTAAATGCATAGGATTTAAGCCCTAAGGTGAGCCTAGTCATTGAGCAGATTCTACAATCAATCACTCCCAGGGTAGTTGAATCAGAAACCTTAATTGTCAAGCTTTACAAAGCTATAGAAGATACTTTGGAAAATGAAAGGATTTTGGACATAAGATCGGCTACCAAAAAGGCCAATGAATTCATCAACTGTAACACGACATCCCAAAAAGGTAAAAAATTTCATAGTGCTTTAAGGCTTAGGGTAAATAAAATGAGAGAGGAATTTGAAAGATTATTCCAACTAGGATTACCTTCCCCATTTTTTCCTGATGGAGCATTGTTAATTAAGGAAAAAAATAGGAAATATTTAGAGAGTAAGAAACACAACCAGTTGACCTTCTAGACCATGAGTCCATCACCAAGATCTAAGGAATTGAAGGCATTCTACATCCCCTTGTGCAACTCTACTTTCACATTGGATCTAAACAAACAAAATTGAGTAATGTCTCTTTTAAAGAGATATTTAATTTAGATCATGCCTTTGAAGATTTGTGTGCACTGGTACAACCTTCAGATGCGGACTTCCTACATTATGTGTTCCTCAAGCTTTGAAGCAGCACGTCTCTTTTCTTCTTTTTTACTATAGGTCACATTTTTGTTAGGTTTGTTCCTCTATAAGTGAAGACCCCCTAAGAGTTGCTAGGACTTAGGATCTTTTTCTCAACAGCTCGCAACCACTCTTTACTTTGGTTCCTTTGTCTTTTGTTATTTCATAAGGCTTTGCAGCCCCACGGCTTCTTTTCTTCTCCTCCATTTTTGTTCACATTAGTGGTCGGGCTTTGCCACTTGTCAAATGGGTGCACTTTCAACTAGGTTGTGACCCTCTCTCCATATAAAGGTGCGTGATGTTTCCATGTGGTGGTCGTAGGGTCTTTAATAAATCATTTTTCTTTTGAGTTTGGAAGGTGACACGTGTCAATGTTGTAGGTTTTCTTGCAAGCAGCTCCAAGGAGGTCTTAGAAATGCTTGCTGGCACACCACATGTCCCAAGATGAATTTTTTCCAAAAGGAGAGTATGCGGCATCAAAGCAAGCAGTTAGGAGAGCTTTTTGTTAGTAGGAGAATATTGAAAGAGTGTCGAATATCCCCTATAAAGTTGCAAGTGCTTTTATATTCAGGATTTTCCCTCGCCCATATTTGCAAGCGATCAAATTTTTGGATTTCAAAGGTTCTCTAATTAAGCATGGTACCCAACTTTTTTGGAGAATTTATCAAAGGATTTCATGATAGAGGTTCTTATCAATCCTGCTCGAAAAGCTTTGCACATGCTTTGCACATGGTTAATGTTGAAAGGAATGGGAATGAATAATTTGAATTGTGTTTGAATTGATCATCACCAACTGAAAATTTATTACACTATAAAGTTTGTCTAACATGATCTAATCTTCAAATAGGATTTTTATGACTGGTGGTTTAATGCCACCATTTTTAGTTTTTTCTTTAATGGTTAAGCAGTAGGAGAGATATTTTTGCTTGTTTTCTTCCCTTATTCTATAAAAGGGAATTTTTGAGCCTCTCCCAAGTGGTGGAAAAAATATGTTACAAAGTTGGTCACTACTCTTTCTATAAGCAATATTTAGAAGATCAATTATCAAGGAAGAGTTTGTTGTTAACATTCATCCTTAGCATTTTTTATTACTCTAATTCAAAGTAATAGAAAGAGGAATGCATCAAACTATGCCTATCAAGGAAGCTTTTATGAGCAATATTTACAAATGATGAGGATGGTGCTAAATATTGTTTATAATATTGATCAATTTGATGAAATTGTTTATGTTCAAGTAAAGGATGAATCATGTGATAAAGGTCTTGATATGAATGATAAACTTTTCCAATATGAATATAATTTTGATCTGCAACAATATAAACTTCTAGCCCATGATTTTGAGAATTTGAAGGTTTTCCTAAGATAAGAGGTACAAGAGGAAATGGCTATCAAATTAGGATATCAAGACCCCCATTGATGCAACAATAATTCAAGATCAAAGTGGTTATCAATTAATAAATAGGTATGTCCAATGTAGGGGCAATGAATAGATAGAAACAATGTACCATTTCTAGTAATTATGCTAGTAAATAGAATTTGAATGTTGATGATAAACCCACCTCCTAGCCAATAAATTTGCATATAAGGAAAAATCTAGAACAAAAACAAACTAAAAAGTGCATACCTGTAGAGGAGGGGGACCGGATGCTCTGAGACCCCAGGTCATGGGAGGGTGGGTCCTAAGCAACAGGCTGCCCTAATCTACCTCAAGCTTTGCTAAATTATTGAAAAGGTTTAAGCATTTAGGATCGAAAAGGAAGAGAAATTTGGCTACTACTTTCCTTCTACTAACCTAAATGTTTTAGGAGGTCAAACGAGTTGATTCCTAGAATTCAACCACAACTCAGATAGCCCACTACCTAAGGATGGTAGCAAAGTACACAGACTTTAGTGTGACACATTGGCATCTCAGTGGGGTGTTGGCGTCTATATGGACACAGGACTCTTGAGATAGATAAAAACACTGAAAATGTAACTATCAACCTGACTAAGAGGTTTTATGCTATAATAGAATGTAAAAAGGATACAATGACAAAGTACACAACAAGAATACTTTAACTAGACACGCTTGAATTGTCAAAGGAAGGATGGGAAAAAAGTATCTAACTTCATGCAACTTTATTCTTTGAATAGCTCCAATCGAGACGTACCTACACACAGAAGAATGGAAAAATGTTGGGTTTTTGTTTAGAGGACTCACTCAATCATTCCCTCACCTTGGTGTTTCCACCTCCACAAATAGATAGATAGCAGTGATTATATAGAAAGATGATAGCAAAAAGTATAGAAAAGGAAATACCAAGCAATACTCAAAAAACAATATGTTGCAATACAAATATGATAATGCAAAGGTGAATGAAAATGGTGGATAACACCTTCTCAACCATGTGCTCTCAAGTAAAATAGAGGAAGGAGAAAACTTGCAAGCTCTCCAAAGCTAACATTGTTGCAACAATAGAGAGGAGATCCCAAGAATGTAGCAATGTGCAGCTTCAATGGAGGCGGTGATGCTTGAAAGTGAGTGAGAATGTAGAAAGCAAGTGTGTAGAGTGAATTCAATCTAGAAGCTATCAAAAAGAATGAATGAATGGAATAATAGGAAATTTTGAAGGTAAAAGGAGGCAAAAATCCCCTTTGAAGTTGTTCAAGGGAGCAGCAAACATTGTAATTCATGTTGAATGGAGAAGTGTAACGCCTCTATGAATTCCAAAGGCAGGAATCCTGTCAAGATGGAAGTGTGTTGTGTGGATGTTTGTGCACTGCACTAGCATCCCCAAAAAATATTCCTCCACTGACACACAAATGAGTTGCCAAGTGGACAGGGAAAGGTGGTAGGTGTATGGATTACATCATTAGATTTGATTCTCTAAGGTAGGGGGTAATGTAAATGTAAAATTTTCCTAGAGGTGCAAATTCACATCATTACAATACCCAAAATCCAAAATCAAAATTTACAAGCAATTTGTGTCATTGTTCATAAAGAAAAGGTTGCCAATACTAAGGATTTTAGAGGTTATTGTGAATTAAAAATTCACCATGTCCCTTTGGGTTTTGATTTTTGGCTAAGTACCGACCCATGCCTTCAATGAATCTCATCGTCCCCCTTTTGGTTGTCATCATGGCCTTTTCCACATGTCTTCTCATCACTCTCCAAAGGTTTTTCCTCCTTTCTCTTCTATCGGCCCTCGAAATTCTCCCACATGTCTTCACCGCAGGCTATTCTAATTGATTTCTTTCACTTCCTCATTGGCCCCCGCCTGCATGCCACGTAGCTCCTATTCACATAATGGTTTGGTGGGCTCCACAAGAATCATCTATAATAAACAACCCGCTATGTGTCATCTCAGTGCAACTTTTCAAATGAGAAAAGGGAAATCAACCACGGGAAGTGAAAGGCTACCACGCGTCTCTTCAGTGCACGCTTCTTCAATGCAGGAATGTAGCAGGAAAAAGGTTGCGATATGTCGCCACATGTTCTAACTACCTATCCTAAGGGGTGACACTTTTCTACACAGGACTCTGTTGGACCACTACCATCATTCACAAGGGATGCACCTGAATGGAGGGCGACCAAATGTTGTCTAGAATATTTTATGTTACAACGGCCGAGGGAGATCATTGTCTTGACATCATTGCTCAGATTCTAAATATTTTCAGTCATTTCTCGTCAAGTGGTGGAAGGCTTGCTATAAATACTGCTCTTTTCTTCTGAGGAAGGGTTCCACATTTTCGAGGGTTCCAATGTTCAAGGACACAAATTTTGAGATTACATGCTATTTCACTAGTTTTTAGAATTACAAGATTTTTGGAGAGATCAGGCCTTTGTATTGTTTAGATTATTGCAAAACTCAAAGACTGTACCATTTTCCAGCCTCTCTATTTCTTATGCTATTGATAAACTCTATGTTGTTCCATTATTGTTTGAATGGTTTATTTGTCGTACTTCTATAATTTGAATGCAAGTTTGCAGGCTTAGACCATGTATTTCGACTCTTATTTTTGGAAAATGGGCGTGATTATTATTTTATGTCATTAAATGAGTTTTTCATACTACAATCTTTAATTTTTGTTATTCTAAGATATGGAAAATTGTTAAATAGGCCCTTAGATCATATCCAAAAGATAGGTTTATCGTGTCTTTCATCTAAATTATGGGGCATCACCTTAGCTAGATCTTTTATTTCTATATCTACTTTTGTTTCCATTTCCAAAACCACATTTACAGAAGAAGTTGGCTTCTTTAAAAATTTGGAGGTCACTCAATTTAGCACAATAAGTCCCCCATAATTTGAGTTTCTCACAAAGGGTTGTTACCTTGCCAATTTTTGGCATCAACAATTTTTCTTTTTCCTGGCACACCCGATGGGACTGAGCTTAATGAATCAAATTTTTAGAAGGGTGTATGAGACATCGGCTTATTACCAGGTCCCAAACATCAAATAATCCTAGTTTTTTAGTACCACCATTAGGGACAGTACAACCCACGACCCAATTAGTAAATGTTCCACTTCCTCCTCCCTTTTCGCTAGACATGTTGCCTGCTCCTAACAAAAATGATGTGGCATGGGATGTCAAAATTCCCCTTGTTACACCAATAGTTCCTGTCATTTGGGTTTCTATCCCAATTTTTTCCTTAAAGGCTATACCTAAATTCACAAGAGATGGCTCAAGAACGTCATTCGAACATTTGCAAGATGTTCCAAATGTATGTCTGGTACATGGGGTTACAACCCAAAATGTGGCTTTAAGGTTGTGTGCCGCCTCTTTCAGGGGTAGGATACTGGATTGGTACCACACATTTCTGGAAAAAAAATTTAGTACCTAGGATGAACTTGGAGATCCTTTTTACCAGATATTTTCAAATTAGGGAGACCAATCATCACTATATTATCAACTCTCGGTCATAAAGAAAGCCTGCACGAAGCCATGGCTGACTTCAATGCTCAATTCCATACAAGCTGGCAGAGGATTCAAGTTGATATCTGCCCATTTCCTGATCTGGCATTCATGTTCTACTTGAATTCTATCAATCCTGACATTTCAATGATGATCTAGTCTCTCGGTGGAACCACACTATCGAGTGCATATAGCGTCACTCTTAAAGTGGAGAACAATTTGATAGACATTGGGAAGTTGTCACCTTAGCCTATCATTCCCATAGTTCCAAAAATATTGGTTCATGCTCAGGAGATGCCTTCTACCAGTACACTGGCTCCTCTTCAATCCATGTACACATATTCAAGCACACCGCAAAATGTTGCCTCCACATCTGGCTCTTCAAAGGAAGAGATGGGTGAGTTCAAGGAGATGTTGTAGACTATTGTTAATGAGATAACCATTATCAAGCACAATCAAGTCATACCTCTGAAGCTTACTTACTAGAATTATCAAGGTGAAAGGTCCTCTTACCATCAAAACTAGTTCCATGGAGGCGCTCATGCCAATCCACAGGCCCAAACAATAAATCAAATGGTATCGATACCCAATCTGTTGCAGAGCACTAATCTAAGTTCGAGCAGAGAGATGACCACATGACAAAACAATTTAGCAGATGACACCAATCCCTGGTGCTTCCCTTGCGGTGATTCACACATGCCCCAAAACTGCCCACATGGCAACCTACAACAAAAGGTGGCGAAGCAGCGCAACCAAGCTACAACATTAGATCTTGGAAGCTATGTGTACACCTCTTCGCAAATGCATAATGTGGTACTCATCACACAAATGCAAGGGATGTCACTAGAGCAAGAAGCAAACATCACTCCTGATCATGCTCTCTTCTCATGGATGTAGAAAGAAGAAGCGGTATTTTCCAATGATGCATCCACATCTAAAACACCAAAAGTACAATCTAACTACAACACTCAATCGAAGAGGAGATTACGGGTTAACCATTCATCCCACAACTAGTCAATAAGCAACCTAAAGGTACTCCTGACCAATCACCTAGTACCTTTGGAGCATTACCGCAATTCCCACTGCAAAAGGAAATTTTTATAACAAGAGCCAAGGAGCAGAAACCTTTGAATCCACCACCATTCAATGTGGTGGAACAATTGAAGAAATCCTCCACTAATGTGTCTCTATGGAATATTTTATCCATCCTAGAACAAAAGACGCTAATACAGAAGGCTCTCCGGGAAGATGTAAGCGCAACAGCAATGGAGCAGTCCCCCAAAACAAGGGTTGTTGATCAACCATCTTCAGCCAAAGTTCTTACAAATAGCACACTAGAAGCCCCTGCTAGGGTAAGAGATAAGTCGAAGCCTCAACCCTTCTTCTTAACTCTCATTATAGGGTAGAAATTATTACACAACACCATGATTGATTTTGGTGCTAGCACCACAGTTATGCGTAAACAGATAGTTGAAGCTTTAGAACTTAGCTATGAACCCTTAACAAGAGGAGTGATCTAGCTTGATGGAAACAGAGCCAAAACTATAGGTGTCATCAAAGAACTTCCCTTGACCCTATTCGCTTGCCCTAGTATCACAGTTTCGCAAGACACCATGATCATAGATGTTCCCCCCATGTTCGGCCTCTATCTATCCTAAGAATTTACTTCAAAAGTGGCCAGATATTTGTCCCTAGACTGGTCACATTTGATCCTTAGAACCAAGCATGGTGCAAATATGAAGATAGAATCTGAAGCTTTACATTCAGAACATGTACCTAATGAAGCCATGATCAATTTTGAATTCGTGCACACCTCTATCACCAAGCAAGAAATGTATTGCGTTGAGCTACTAGAAGATGAAAACTTGACCAAAGACAGGAATGATCAACAAGATGTTCTTTTGAGTTAGCATATAGATACCAACCAAAGGTGGTCAAAGCCTCAAAACCATGGATGTTGCACTTTGATGGAGCAAGATGCAAGAATGGTGCAAGAGATAGGATATGTTTAATGTCTCTACAGAATGAAAAAACATTGAGGTCTTTCCACTTTCAGTTTGCTTGCTCAAACAATGAATCTGAATACAAAGGACTAGTGCAAGGTATCAGCCTTGCGGAATGGATGGGCATAAAACAACTAATGGTGTTCGGAGATTCTAAACTACTAGTCAATCAAGTCTGAGGAATTTTTGTGGCCAAGAATGTCTACATGTGATCCTATAGACATTGAGTTTGGGATCTGATTGAGGTTTTTGAATCCTTCAACATTCAGATGGTGCCCTGATAATAGAATACAGATGTGGATCTCATGGCATCAATCAGATCTTAATTCGATCCCACCTTCGATCTCATTCACAACAAACACTCTATACAAGTGATAGTCCAACTGGCGATTCTAGACAATGACCAAAGCTAGCAGGTGTTTGAGAGTGATGAACACATTGCCTCATTCATCCAGCAGTCAGGAGAATTTGTTGATCAATTCCAACCAAAGATTGTTGAAGCCTATGAAGGACAGATCATCCAGTTGAAAACCAACAAACTCCCAAAAGGATTGGTCACTCTCAAGAACCTTTTCGATTGTCACGATGCAAGAAATGGAAAACAAAATTTTGTAGTAGACAAAGGTGACTATGCGGACCTTTGGGTCGTAGATGGAAGAAAGTTCAAGTTAGGAAGGATGTCCTGCATCGTGATAAAGAAAGGCTTATCGATTTTTGCAAAAAATATGGAGTGGTGGTCTAGTCATATGATGATCTCAGGGGATATGATCCCGATATCATCCAACATACAATAGAGTTGGTGGAATGTACAAATCCTATTTTCTAAAAACAAAGACCAATCAATCCCAAGATTGAAGCACTAATGGTGCAAGAATTAACAAAGCTAATCTAGTCAAGGATTGTCTTCTCAAGCAAGCATAGCACATGGATATCCAATTCAATCTCGATCTGAAAATAAAAATGGAGATATTCTCCTATGTGTGGACTTTTGAGACCTAAATAGAGCATCCCTGAAAGATCATTACCCTCTACCTTTAATGGAGTCAATCTTGCAAACAGTGGCAAGATCAGAGATGTTTTCCCTGTTAGATGGCTTCTTTGGTTACAATTAGATCTGGGTCAAAGAGAAGGATCAACATAAGACAACATTCACTACCAAATGGGGAGCGTTCGCATACGCTAAGATGTTGTTTGGCCTCTCAAATGTAGGAGCTACCTTATAGCGTGAAATGGATATTCCTTTCAGTGAATTAATCAAGAAGATTATCCTAATCTATTTGGATGATCTAATGGTGTTCTCCAAGTCCAAGGATGATCATTTTGATCATCTTGAGACGATGTTCAAGAAATGCCAAGAGTTTGGGATATTCCTAAACCCAAAAAAATGTGTCTTCGGAGTACCGCAAGGAAAACTACTAGGGCACGCAGTGTCTAAAGAAGGAATTTCAATTGATCCTGAGTGAGTAAAAGCAATCAAACAGCTTCCCCTCCTGGTCAACAAGAAAGGCATTCAGTCCTTCTTGGGGAAGGTAAATTTTTTTAGCAAATTTATTTCAATTTTGTAAGAATAATTAGGCCAATTACCCTAATGTTGAAAAATTCAAATGGACAAAAGAAGCCAAAGAATCCTTTAAGAAAGTCGATGATGTTATCTCTTCCACTCCTGTTTCTGGTCAACCCATACCTATCAAAGGACTTCATAATTTATGTATTCAATAGCAATTCAAGCTTTGCTACTGTCTTAACTCAGAAGGATGACGAGGGAAAGGGAGAACATCCATTTGCATTTCACTCCCGAACCCTAAAGGAATATGAAAAAAAACTACAATTTTGTGGAGAGGTAGGCATTTGCAATAGTTAAGGGGCTCAAGAAGTTTTGACACCTAATCTCCTGCAATAAGGTGATTGTCTATGTTGCACATTCTAGTGTGCGTGAATACATCATGGAGGTAGAAATCACCGAGAAAAGATCCAATTGGATCACCAAGATCCTCGAGTATGACATTGAGGTTAATCCTACAAAGACTGTCTAAGGAAGGGGACTATGTGAATACCTTGAGCATGATGAAGAAGTGGCCACTGAAGAAGAATAACCAGGGTTGGTCCTAATGAACAAGTCAGAATATGAAGGTTGTTGGCTGGTAGATAGAATAAGATTTATGCATACAATAAAATATCCATTGGGCCTTCCTTCTTAGAAGAGGAGATTCTACTGGCTACAAAATAGCGGATTCACGCTCATTGAATGGATCATGTTCAAGAGAAATTTCAATGGCATTCTATTGTGATGTATTACCATAGAGCAAGTAAAAAGGATCCTTGACACTTACCACAATAGTTCCACGGGCAGGTATTTTTTCACAAAGACAACTGCCATCAAAATCATGTGTGTGGGGTACTTTTGGCTGACTCTATTTCATGATTCCTACTCCTTGGTAAAAACTTGCAAGGAATGTCAATTATTTGCAGGAAGAAGAAATAATTTTGCAATGCCTCGCAATCTGATAGTGGTTGATGAGCCATTTTCATAATGGGGTTTGAACTTCATCGGAATGATCAACCCAGCATCCAACGCAGGACATAAATGGATCTTAACGGCCACATATTACTTCATGAGATGGACCGAAGTTGCGCCACTAAAGAATGCAACAAAGGCAGAGATAGTAGATTTCCTAGAGGAACTGGTGAGGAGATTTGGTCCACCCAAAACTATCATCTTTGACAATGCTAAAGCTTTCCTAGGCTCCAAGGTAAGTCAATTCGCACTTACAGCATATTCCTTAAAACATTGTCAAATTACTACCCGCAGGGGAATGGCTTAGTCAAATCAACAAACAAGAATTTGGTCCAACTCCTCAAAATAATTGGGTCAAAATACCAAAGGGAGTGGCATAAGAACCTCTAAGCAGCACTCTGGGTGGATCACATAACTCCAAAGTAAGTCCTCAAGACTTCACCATATGAGCTAGTTTATGGAAAAGAGGCATTATTGCCTATCTCTATGGAGATTCTAGTGTTGCAATTGCTAAAATCCCTCGAGGTGGAGAAAAACAGCGCAATGGAGGTGTGGTTAGCCGAGTTGCTAGAAGTACATGAGAAAAGGGAAAAGTCCCTAATAGCCCTGACTAACCGTTAGCAAGTGGTTAAAAGGTGGTTTGTGTTGGCGTAAAATCTAACACCTATGGAGTGCAGGTTTGTACGGATAGCTATGTACACTATGCAATGAGTGCTCTTCAAATTAGGAGGGGAAGCTCCCTCGTTGTGCTGGAATGCATGGAAAAGAAAATTAATCTAAGTCCTATCTTTTTGTTCTCAGCTGGAAGAGGCACAAGGTTAAGAAAACCAAGAACTTTGCAGCTAAGGATTTTCTGGTTTCGCAGATTATTAACTACAACTAAGCTAACTACTTTAAATCTATCCAGTTTCCTCAAGAAAACAGAGCATGAGGAAATGGAGCAGGGATGATTATAGACGATAAACGTGTTTACATTCTCTACTTGAAGGCAAGGTGGCACATCTATCAGCTCAATCTAGACAAGTTTATTGGGCACAGAACAGATTTAAGAATTTACCATGACAATCTCATGAAACCCTATGTGGCATAACAATTGATAATAATAGTAAAGACTTCACAAAATAGATTTATCATCACAATCTCATGAAACCCTATGTGGCATAACACTTGATCATAATGATAAAGATTCACAAAATAGATTTATCACCGTAATTTCTCAAAACCCTATGTGGCATAACGATTGATCACAATGGTAAATATACATAAAACAGATTTATCATCTCAATCTCTTGAAACCCTATGTGGCATAACAATTGACCTCAATGGTAAATATGCACAAAAACATAAAGAATTCACCATTACAATTGCATGAAACCCTATGTGGCATAACACTTAATCGTAATAGTGAAGACACGTGAAAAAATACCAAAAGAGCAATATTGAGGGCAAGGTAGGTGCAGCATATATTTCTCTCTCAAGCAAAAGTTATTTACAAATGAGCAAAAGCTCTTATTTATATACATCAAGGTGTAGGGAACCCTAAAATCACCTTGAGTCATCTACAGTTCTTGCAATGCATGCAAGATTTGCTGCCAAACCCTAATGAAGTAAACTATACAGTCAACTGGAAACTACCATCAGTTAACCGAAACACCTAATCTAAAAATGGACAATTGTGCGAGCATGCACGTCCTTATTGAAAGCGAGTTAACTGGAAGACTACCATCAGTTAACGTAAAACCCTAAATGAAACTCCAAGTGTGTAAAGCTGATCTCATAATAGATATGCATGTGATGAAACATCGAGTTAACTTGAAAGGGTAACGCCAAGTTTAACTCCTGCATATAATGTCTATCCTGAGAGGTGGGAACTGTTTACTATGTGTGATCTCGAGCAATCAATCCCTCAATGGCTGTCAACTGCATCAGCATCTGAATGTCAGCAACTTGAGCAATCTTGGCAATCTTTGCACACTCAAACTAGCATTTCACTAACTGGCAACTTCGGCGGCTCCATAACTAAAGTGATAGCCAATATCTTTTCTGCAGCTTTATACAAATCGGTCTCAGCTTTTCTAACGAAATCATGAATTAAGACCGATTTGGTCTTGAATTCAGTCTGTGTGTACTGTACTCTGAAAAACTCGCTGACTGTGAACACCTATATTCTGACAACTTTTCTGGAAAACTAAAATAGCCTTTCGAAGAGTTATTTTCGAAAAACTGAGATATGGGTTTTGTCCAGAAAAAGATTCTAAGACAACCCAGAATGTCGGATTTGCGAAAATTTGACTTCTACTCGACCATGCAAGGAATTTTCAGTTGAGAAGATTAGAAACTCGAGAACTGATGCTTTGGAGTAAATTTTCCAAAAATTTGGCACATGGGTTTTCTCGAGGAAGCTATTCGAATCAACCCAGATGATTTGTTTTGTCAAAAGTCGCCAATTCTTGAAACATGCGAAAGAATTTAAGACCGAAGATAGAAGTTTTTAGTGCTTTGCTTCTGCTAAAATCGCCATCTTGTCTGAAGTTTGCTGATAATTTTGACTTTTACCTCCAAGGAAAATGTTTTGATGTCTTCGCCAATGATTGTTGATGAAGAATTTGCCTTTGGTTTGCTAAAATTCGCCTTTGCTTGAGAAATATGAATTTCTCTTGAAAATACGCCTTGTGAATGAAGAAAAATGAATTTTGCTTGAAAATACACCTTTGCTTTGAAGAAAAACGAATTTCTCTTTAGCTTTGTGAATAATAAATGAAGATGGCACCATGCTAAAAGAAGATGAAATTCGCATCAATCTGATAACTGCAAGAACTCAAAACCCTAACAAGAATAGAAAATCTCTGATTGGTTGCCTTTCAGTTGAACTACCACTGACTGGAAGTTTGGATTTAAATAAATAATAAAATATTTATTATCATGCAATTAGCAAAGGCGCCAAAAATAGAAAATCGCCATTTTTAATGCTAAAATTGCAAAATAAATATTTAATATTTTGAACTTCAGTTGACAATTCGAATGAAGCTTTATGATTCATTGTTAGGCTTCACCGATTCTGAAAAGTCATCTCTTGAGCTCATAGGCGTCCATTTGCTCAAGATACTTCACTTTTTATTAACTTCCTATTTTATAGCTGACAGCAAAGTCACGACTGGCCAACTTCGACACTGATTTTCGGGTGACTGGGAGATGCTGAGACTGATCTGGAGAATTCATCGAAAAGCCTACTGACCAAGGAAGAAATGTCTGCTGGGAGACACAACTACAAAATCCATCGTTTAACACCTTGAAAAATTAGGCGCCCCTGATTAAATTGCTTTACAGGTTCCAGACTTAGCCATTTTCCTAAACTGCCATCTGACACTTCAAATGGCTGTTGACGGTGAACGGTGAACCCTACTGACAGGAAACAAAACTCACTGCATGAATGGGGATATTCTGCATCCAAAAATTGTATGCACGACACCTGAAAGTTGTGTTAAAGGCCTCAAAAGTAAAAGCACCCCTGGCTCTTAGTTGCACTGATGTCATTTTGATGAAAATCAAACTTCCATCCAAGTACCCTACTTTGACCACTGATATCTGGAGCTGGGATGACCCGATTCAAGCCCTATCTGTTTTAACGGACAGCCAAAAGGACCTACAAGGGAAGTCTCTGGAGGTGACGAGGCAAGAAAACTGCTTCTAAGACCTCAAAATTTCTAGTGCGTATTTTAATTAAAATTACCGCTCTAGACTTAGCCATTTTCTGGACATCATCACTTTGCAGTATTACACCAAAGACCTCGCACGTACGAGTGACTGCCAAATCCCGAAGGCTAACGGCTAGGCTCGTTGGATAGATAAAGTGATTATGCTCAATAGTTGTGAAGACTTTGAACGCGAACGGGCTCATCTGACTGGCCTAAAGGCTAGGCGCCTTTAGACTATGAAAATACACTGAAAATCGTTTGTTGTTTCACCCGTGAAATTATGTGCTTGGTAGAATCTCTGCTACGACCACCTGGAATGTTGGATCGACAAGCAGAATGGTGCGTTGCGAAGCTAGGCTAGAATATTACTGATGTTAGGAAGACTCTATCTGCAAATTTTTCCATCTGGAGGGTCCTTTAAGCCAGCGCCCCTGAGCTGTACTTGCACTGGGAACAAACGGAGAAGCTCAGAAACGTGAAAACTCCATTTTAAGTTGATCTTTGGATGACTGTTGCCGGAATTCTGGGATTCGGATGACTATGTTTGATATCTCGTTGGATAAGCAGACTAGTCGTAAACCAATTGACTGTATTCGCCATCAGAAATACCAAAATTTACCCCCTCTATTAGATGGGCGCCCTTAGGCTAGAGGCGCGCTTTTGCCTGGAAAAGACAAATTTCTCACATTTGGAAATTTAGGGATTTCAACTTCTGACGCTGATTGCCGAAGCTGTGGGTCTCGGAAAGTTTTGCTAGATAGCTGAACGGATAGCCAGACTAATTCTGAAGAGATTGACTAGATACTTGAACACTTTAAACAAGATCTTGACCTTCAACAAGTTGGGCGCCCCTGGGCTATACTTGCACTTTATGGCTTTTCCTTTGAAAAATCTTCATAAATTGACCATTGAAAACTCTGTTTCGATCATTGAAATCATCATGTGCAATGTGAAACGCCGTCGTGGGATGCTCCTCCATCATGAAAAGCTCCATTCTGAGTCTCTACCTCAGGTTCTGATCAATAAAACTGGCTTTGACTGACAAAATATTGACAAAAACCCCATGCTTGATATTGCCCAAAACTGTATTTTACAACATTTTAACAAAGTTTAGACTTTTTAATGCAAAATGCCTTGATGAAGCAAAAAATTTGGTTTGGGTACAACAGTTTGACAAGAAGATGTTCAACCAAGGCCTAAAATGCGAAGACTTGGTGCTAAAATATAATGAAAGGGCCCCAAATTCAGGCTAGCGTGGAAAGTTTGACAACCTCTGTGAAGGCCCATTCAGAATAACTCAATGCAAGGAGCACAATACATATGAGTTAGAAACTATGGAAAAAGAAGCACTCGGAATTCTGGTCAACGAAATTCACCTGAAGATATTCAATTAAGATTTCTTTCCATACCCATGTAAATATGTTTATATTTTTTTCCTTTCTTTCCCTTTTATTTTGTTGGCCGGTCTTTTTATTTTATCCTGTGGTTTGAGGAAAAAGGAACAAGTGACCCATTATTGCTAAGAGTAAGGGAAATGAACTCATAGCTTAATAGAACAAAAAATTA
This sequence comes from Sequoia sempervirens, assembly GCA_007258455.2. Lineage (NCBI taxonomy): Eukaryota > Viridiplantae > Streptophyta > Pinopsida > Cupressales > Cupressaceae > Sequoia > Sequoia sempervirens. The sequence continues at coordinate 123,195,672 of VDFB02252616.1, forward strand.
AACACCCATATGCAAAACTAAATTCATGCATGCATGCTAAAAAAGGAAGATGGCCCAGTTGTAGAATCCAAAGGAAAACAATGAAAAGTATATTATATTTTGTTTCTTTTATATATTTTAAAAAAATCCTTTTTAGGCATGTATACAAAAAGGGACTAATTACTATGAAATTTTTTTACAGAAAAAAGAAAAATATAGGTCTTCAATTCACGGCATGAGCAGTAGCAACAGATGCATCAATGGTAGTGTCCACAATATCCTCATCAACAGGGGCATTAGTAGCAGTAGCATCATCCAATGGAGCAAAGGTAGGTGGAGGGAACACCAGGTTCCTGAAGTCTGTGTACCAGTCGATGTCATAAAATAGCACCACATTGTAGATGTGAAACAGGAAGTGGTAGGCTTGAGTTACCCTCTGGTGGTGTTCATCTCGCGTTTGGAGGTGAAAGCCACTCAAAAATGGCAGCCACGACACAACCGCATCCTCTTCTATAAACCTTTGGAGGTCGCTTACAGTCAGAATTCCCCCACCACATGCATCATTTGCAACGACCTCATCGAGGTCATTTAGGTATTTCTTGGGGAAAATTTCCTTCACCGGATAAAGAATCAATGGCTTGGTAATTCCTATATCTAGCATGGAGGTGACAAAGTGTGAGCACACGCCAGTGTTAACTCGATACTTTTCCTCATACTAGAGGCAGTCCTGTCCCAAGACCCATTTAATGGCTATGATGGACAACGAATGCTTGTTCTTTGTCATCCTTTTTAAATACCTAGTAGAAATCTCGCCTAAGAAGGCAGTCTATGACTTGTGTAACACTGGCCTAATTGGGGTGTTCATCTTGTCAGACTTTCTGTAAATACCTTCAAACTATCCCTGCAAAGCACCTAAGCCTAGCCTATGAGGATGCTACACAACTGCAAATACTAAACTGCTAAACCAATTACCTAATACCAATTTTACTCAAATCGCTAAGTGTGATTTCACTACTGCTTAGATGCCTATTTATAGAAAAAGTGAGGAAAGTCATGGTAGTTTTCTTTCCATAAACATGATGTTAATCAAGTACCAACTTGAAAGTTGTGCCCAAGCTTACTATAATTTCCCACCCAGTTGTGTTTGTTGAGTACGGTTTGTTGCGTACAAAACTAATAAGAGTTAATTAATTAGCCTAAGTTGGTGGTAGCAGTCGGCGATGTTATGCACGGCCAAGGACTAAGGTGTCATCCTCCAAGTTTTTATGTTTCCCAAGGTGGAACTCATATCTTTTCAAATGCTAATTGCATCTTTGGCTTAATCATTCCTTCTAAGATATTAATTTCCAACGCATACGAATGCTTAAGCTGCTAACAAAGCGTCGACTCAAGTTCCAAGAAAATCACGTTATACATACAGTTGCTAATTATATTTATGAATTCTTGTCAAACCAAAATGGCAAGTAATTAATCTCGCACAAGCCAAAGGATTGGCAGTACATGCCGCATTAAATGCAAAAAATGTGGCTCTCATCTACCACTTTAAGAAAATATCGCCATGATATTGCGTGCAAAAATTTAAAACACTTAAAATTTTTCTTTTAAGAGTGCTACTTAAAGCAGAAAGCAAAAAATTTTAGAGCATTGAGAGTCAAGGAGAAATTGTAGAAAAATTGAAGCTAAAGCATAAAACTTCTCACAAATTAACAAATGGCAGAAAGTTCAAGCCAAGGAGGTAGGCCAATGGCGACGCAAAGATTAGCTAAGGCTCTACGAGGAGTACCAGCCATTAATGTCTTTGGAGATATTTCATATCCTACATTGGGTATTCCTAACAAGCCAAAATGGGAAAACACAAGGCAGTTGGACAAGCCCAAAATCTACAGAGACCGGAGCTTAGTTCATGAAGATTAGGATAATGTTCATGATCCCTTTCTTGCAAAAAACCCTAAAGGATTGAGGGAATTTGGTTGTGCACGAATGAAGGTGTCCAAATGGCCATTATCGGCTGCAAAAAAAGTATGGTTCAACGGGTTTCCTCAATATATGGTCCTATTTGTGCACTACTACCCAGAGTTGGTCGATGCAGCCATTAGGCATTTCAATCCAAGTACTAGCACTATTGAGGACCAGACTCTGTCAGTTAACATCAATCTGGCTTCCATCTGGAATATGCTATGCATTCCAAACCCTATGAAAAGAGGGATGGAGGTGGAGATGTTTACTCCTAAACAGGGAGATAAAATATGGAACACCAAGGATAAGGCTCTGGAATTTTACAACAAAGAAACTGGAAGAATTGAAGCAGAATGCAGCAAGCCACCAAGAATTCCTACTCTGCATGGCGCTTTCAAAGAAGACCTACAAGATGCCTTTTCAATGATGGAATTTTTTTCGGTCTAGACAATGACCAAGAGGTGCACGCTTTTCAATTGGGCCCAACTTTCCAATTCCGCAAGAAAAAATCTTACTTCTTGTATGATTTTGTAGAGTACCTTGTAATGAAGATGTTAGAGAAACTTAACAAGTACCTAGTTGAATGAAAGTTCAAATTTTTCTCTTATCTTGCTTATATGTTTTTATATCAAAACTATGATTTCTTTGCTGGGTGTATGGAGTTGTCTATCTTTGATGAAAAGAGGAGGAAAAAGCCAGTTTTTATTTGGACACCTCTCCTCTCTTCTACCTTTGATTATTACACATTTTCGGATTATTTCTTGACTCCAATTTTGCAAGATTTACTGGAGGAGTGTATTAATTGGCTCACCTTGACTCAGATAGAGTTTATGCAGAATTTCACTCCCATATGTGATTGGTTCTTTGGGGCAGATTTTACATTCATCCAAATGCAAGGTTTCACTAGGGAGCCATTTTGCCTTCCAACATATGTAACTAATCGAGTGTTGTCCCTTGAATTATACTGGAAAGTGTGTATTATTGATATTACCTTTTGAGCAGAAAAAGAGTCAAGAGGAAGGGATTCTTCACTTGTCTGCAAAGTTTCAAAGCAGTGGCCATGAAAAAAAAAAAACACACCCACTATTGTAAGATAAGATAGCTCACTTAGGGTTGGTAATAATTTGTGATCATTAGGATCACAACCCTTTCAATGATCTACATTATGATCATCTCAAGGTAACCCACAGCCCTCGGCCTTACTGGGAGAAAAAGCACAGCCCGCTTCAGGATGAGGATAAATTTTTGTTTGACCTGATTCATATCCCCATAGAAGAGAACAGGCCACCATGGAATAGGTACTATTTCATGGTAGCGGATTATAATGAGAACCTCAAAATGGGAAAACCTTTATACAATCAACTGAGAAATGAAGAATGGACTAATGAAAGGATCAAATCCTTCTGGATATATCACTAGGAAACAAAATGGCTTGATGATCCTTATGAAAGCATAAAAAAGGATAAATAGTTTGATAAGCTTTGGGATGATGAGCACCCTGCTTTTGACTCAAGCAATAGCAAAGGCAACCACCCCAATGAAGGAGAAGAACAAGCGGAAGAGGAAACTGAGACATCAGTGTCCTCTGCCCAACAGAGAAGGAAGTCTACAAGGCAGTCTACCTATGTCACTTCAAATGTGTGACTGAATATGTCACAAGCCTCACAAACACTTACCTAGGCCTCAAGAACATCAAGAGTGCCCCACCAACAACAACCACAATAGCCAAAAATTGTGGAGGTAAAAGACTCCTCGCCCCCTAAACGATAGCGCACGGAAGCTATCTTAAGAGAAGGATCACAAGTAGTCACCACAAGCCAAGTGCTTGTAGAAAGCCAAGAAGTTGAAGTAGTTGAACAGCCAGCGACAAGTGGAGCACCACCAGCACCCAGTCAATAGGTAATTTTTGCTTCTGCTTTTCTTACTTCTCAATCTTTGGTATCCTATGTCATTCCCACAACACCCATTATTACAAGTGTTGGCCCTGCTTTTTCTGCCCCTACCACAATGTTTGTGGGAGGTTTCTCCCAATTCACCCAAACTAGGAAATCTACCTTAACACCTTCACAAACCTTAACACCGGCCACCATTGCTCAATCTTTCCTCTCCTCTCTTGCTAAAAGCTCAGCTACCATTGGCACCTCTATTGCCTGTGCTACCTTGGGTCTAACCCAGCATGCCCAACAAACAGACTCGATTATGACCACCCCATCGCCGCAACACATGATGAGCCCTTCCACCAGTTCGCAAACCAAACTATGGAAGGTTCCCTTTTTCTCCCTGAAAACTGTCAATCTCTCATCAAAGAAAGTGCAAGGGCCCGCTACAAGAGTATTTCCTTTTCCATTTCCTTCTGGTACACCAATTGTTGGTAGACTATTTCAGTCACCAATTGAATTCATATCCCATGGAGGAACCACAAAGAAAAAGTGATCCCTCAAGATCTAGAAGCAAAAAGAAAAGGATGATAAAAAGGAGGTGGAGTCCCAAATATATACAGTTTTCAATGAAGAACAACAAACACTGAATTTCACCACCATGTACCTGAATGTTGTCAAACCACAAGGCGAGATGCTATCGGGCAATTACGACATGTATGCCATGGGGCTTGATCTGACTACCACTCAATTGCAGGATAAGGTGGAACTCATGGAGGAAACATAGTAGGTGGTGATGACTGACTTAAGTTTGGTCATCAGTTGAAGAAAAAGGAGCAGCTAAAGCTAGTGAAGAAAAGGATCAGTTTTTTGGAAACCAAGGAGAAATCACTAGAAACTGAAGTTGTGCGCTTGTCTGAAAAAGTGTGAAAAGAAGAGTTGGAGCAGAGAAAACTCCAAGAAGATCTCAATAGGTCCCAATCCATCGGCCCCACACAGCTCAATGAGTTGTGGGTGAAGAATCAAGAATATTAGAGCCAATTGACCTTAGCAGGGAAAATTTTGTAACAAAAGGATAAAGAGTTGGCAAATCAACACGATCTATATGAGCAAGAATTAGAAAAGAATCATATGAAATTTTAGGGCCAAAAGGCCCAGTTAGAAAAGGAGCTTCAAGAGACAAAGTCCTCTGTTGATACAGAATTGGAAAACCATGCCTAAGTTAAAGGGAATTGGCATAAAGAAATGAGTATCTTCAGGGAGAAACTAGCATCCAAGAAAAGGAGAAATGTGGAATTAACATAGGCCATTAACTCAAAGGATGTGGAGATCACCTCTCTAAAGAGCTCTCTCTAGGCCTCCTCTATGCAACCAGATCTCATCCCATTAGCTCGTTAGCTATATATTTCTTATTGGGGAATGGTTAAAATATTTTGCCTAACACTGCAGCCCATGCTCCATTTCATCTCAAAGGCATCAAAATTAAGCCAGGAGGTTCATGGAACAATTGATTAATTCCCACATTTCATCTCATAGAAGGTTTTGGAAGCAAAGAATTTTCTGACCAAGCTATATTCGGTCTCTGATGAAGACATGGCCAAAGCAGGGATCGAAGACCGAGATATTGCTACCCAAATGGAAAACAGGTTCATCCATTGCCACTCAGCCTTCTACTGAACTAAATCCACTGTAGTTACTTTGAGCCAAATAATGGATGGCATGTGGGAAAATTTCTCCTAGCTGAGCGAAATGGACCTACCGTCTCCATTTCTTGAAGATGGGTTGATTTCCACGGTTGAGAAAATTGCAGAAAGAATTGAAAAGAAAGAGCAAGATCCAACCACTTTCCAGAGTTTTGGCCATCCTCCTACTGCAACAAACATTGAAGGTATTATTCATTCTCTTGCATAGCTACTTTTCTATTACGAGGCAAGGGCCGGCTTACCTGCGACACTACCTTATAAAGAAACGCTCGACTTGAGCAGAGCATAGGAGAATTTGCACAATATAGCGAGACCATCCGAAGATTATTGGATTCCCCTATAGGCAGCCCTTTCCAAGCTCTAATTTCATCACCAATGGATGGCACTCTAGTCTGTGAACCAGAGAAAATTTTGGGTTCCTCGTTCCTCTATGCGAAATTCCCCTAATAGTTGCCAAAAGTTGTGAATTCAAAATTCACCATGCTCCCTTCAGGTTTTTATTTTTGTCTAAGTATCGACCCATGCCTTCAACAAATCTCATCGGCCCCCTTTTGGTTGTCACCGTGGCCTTTTTCACATGTCTTCTCATTGGTCTCCAAATTTTTTTCCTCCTTGTTCTTCTATCAGCCCCTAAAATGCTCCCATGTGTATTCACCACAGGCTATTCTAATTGCTTCCTTTCACTTCCTCATCGACCCCCACCTGCGTGCCACATAGCTCCTATTCGCATAATGGTTTTTTGGGCCCAACTGGCATTGTCTATAATAAACAACCTACTACATGTCATCTCAACGTAAGTTTTCATAGGAGAAAAAGGAAATCGACTGCGGAGTGAAACACTTCCATACGTCTCTTCAGCGCACGCTTCTTCAATGCAAGAATGTAGTGGACAAAAGGCTATGATATGCTACCACGTGTTCTAACCACCTACCCTAAGGGGTGACACTTTTCTACATGGAACTTTGTTGGACCACTTCCATCATTCACAAGGATGCACCTGAATGGAGGGCAACCAAATGTTGTGTCTCGAATATTTTCTGTTACAACGGCTGAGGGAGATCATTGCCTCGACATCATTGCTTAGATTCTAAATCTTTTTGGTTTCTACTTGTCAAGTAGTGGAAGGCTTGCTATAAATACTGCTCTTTGCTTCTGAGGAAGGGTTCCACATTTTTGAGGGTTCCAATGCTCAAGGACACAAGTTCTGAGATTACATACTATTTTACTAGTTTTTAGAATTACAAGATTTTTGATAGATCAGGCCTTTGTATTGTTTAGATTATTGCAAAACTCACAGACTGTGCCATTGTTTGGCCTCTTTGTTTCTTATGTTATTGATAAACTCTATGTTGTGCCATTATTTTTTGAATGGTTTATTTGTCATACTTCTATAGTTTGAATGCAAGTTTGTTGGCTTAGATCATGTCCTTCGACTCTTCTTTTTCAGTAAATGAGCATGATTATTATTTTATTTCATTGAATGATGTGTTCATACTACAATCTTTAATTTATGTTATTCTAGGATATGGTAAATTTCTAAACAGGCCCTTAGATCATATCCAAAAGATAGGTTTATCATGCCTTTCATCTAAATTATGGCGCATCACCTTAGTTAGATCTTTTATTTTTATATCTACTTTTGTTTCCCTTTCCAAAACCCCATTTACAGAATAATCTAGCTTCTTTAAAAATTTGGAGGTCACTCAGTTTAGCACAACAAGTCCCCCATAAACTGAGTTTCCCACAAAGGGTTGTTACCTTGCCAATTTTTGGAATCAATAGTTACAAAGACATGTCATCAAACCACATTGTTGGACATGTTAAAACTAGAAAGAAGTGAATGGTAATGTGGTTTTTCCTTCAAACCAAGTGGGGCCTTACATTCCATATGCCAGTGAGTTAACCATAGCATCAAGTGTGCCTTTGCCAAAATATACTCCAATTGACATTGGGAAAATCCTTAGTCACATAAGGATATCTTTACCACTATTTTTGGCTCTTATAATTTTACAATATAGTTCAAGTAATTTATCTTTCATCTTTTTTTCTATTCCTTTATTAACACAATGTTCCTAATGAAGAGGAGAGTGTAGAAAAGGAGAAAACTATGGAGGTATACCTTGGTGCTTGAGTAGTAAATATTCATTTGAGTGTTGACCCCTTTTATACCACTATGATAATAAATCAGATGGATACTCCATAACTACATGTTGGACTCAAGTGCATCTATTACTTCCATGCCACTATAGGTAATGAATGATTTGGTATTTCCAATATCAAAGTCCTATGGCAAGTGCTTTATTATAGACTCTAGAGAAGTGAATGTAATCAAGCTAGTGAGATATATAAAATTCTAGTTGGTTTATTACCCTAATCAATCCTTTTTTATGGATATTATAGTAGTAGATTTCCCTACTAAATGGGGTATTTTTTTTGGAAAAAGTGGGTAGCATCTACTGATGGGAGAATTCATAGTCATCTTTCATATGTAATAATTCTTCTACATGGTGAAAACATAAATTTATGCAGGGAACAAAGGGTGCTAGGTAATATTGAAGATTGCTACAAGTCACTTTATGAGGTAAATCTATTTGAAACAAGCATTGATCATATGATAAGTTGTTTTGATAAATTAAAATTGAATAGGATGTTCTTACGATGTTCTTTGATGGATCATGTTCAAGAGAAGGTAATGGTGCAAGTATCATTTGTATATCTCCAAATGAAGAAAAATATAAGTTATATTTTATGCTAACCTTCTAGTGTACTAATAATGTTGTTGGCTATGAATCCATGTTGTTGGGGTTAAATATTCCTCAAAAATATGGAATTATATGCCTAAGAATTTGTGGATATTCAAAGCTAATAGTGTAGTAGGTGAAAGGTACATATGTATGCAAAGAAACAAAGCTACAATCATACAAAAATGTTGTTTGGGATAGCATGGGTTTATTTGATGCAATTGGAATTGAATGGATAGATATAAATGAAAATATTGAGGTAGATGCTCTTGTAATTACAACATCAAGGTATGATTTGGATTCATATATTATTTTGTATTATTAGAGCATCAAAGTTTTAGCTAGACGAACCATACAAAAAATATGAAGTTGGAAATTATTTGATGATAGCTAGCATATATACAGGTTCATGAATGGTATAGATGAACTTAACAACTAGTTGATTGACTGGTAGCCAATGGTGGAGATATGGGAAGGAACATTGTTTGGGAATGAAATGGTATAAGTTAAAATGAATACTATACTATTCTCAATGGATTAGTTACCTTAGAGAAAATATTTTTAGTGGAGACTATTATAAGAACAAAGACAATTCAACTCATGAAGATGATGTGGAGGGCATAAACCTAGGAATAAATGAAAACCCAAATAGAGCTTACATGAGTAAAATTATTAAGCCAAATGAGAAAAAAATGTTGATTTCCATGTTGAGAAAGTTCAAGAAGTGTTTTGCATGGTCTTATGAAGATCTTCAGACTTATAGGGAAGATTTGTTTCAACAAACTATCCCTTCAAACATATGTCAAGCCTTTCAAGCAAAAGCAAAGGCCTATTATCCCCACCTTAGCTTCCCAAATGCAAAAATAGTTAATGAAGTTAAATGAAGTCAATATCATCATATCCATTAGACACTTGAAGTAGGTATCTAACCTTTTCTCAAAAATAAAAAATAAAAGAGAGATAAGGTTGTGTTCTGAATTTCAAAAATTCAACCTTAAATCACTCAATTAAAATTACCCTCTCTTGAGCATGGACCATTTTTTGCATCATGTCACTAGATTAGAATTAATGTCTATGACATTTGGTTTTTCAAGCTACAATTAGATGGTGGTTAAATATTCTTAGCAACAAAAACCATCATTCACTACTCCATGGGGTACATATCTATCTGTAAGGATGCCATTTGGATTGAAGAATGTAGGGGTCAACTTTTCAAAGAGAAATGGGAATGGCTTTTTCTAGTCTCATTGATGAGATTATTGTGGTATACCAAGATGATTTGATTAAATTTTCAAAAGAAAAAGGTGAGTATTACAAACATCTTGAAATTGTTTTTAAAGTATGTTTAGAGTATGGAATTTTCTCTAAATCCTAAAAAATATAAATTTGGAGTTGAGGAAGGCAATCTCTTGGGGAAAATTATGTTAGAAGATAGGGTGAGAATGGATCTAGAATAATTCAAGGCCATTTACCTCATTCCTCCACCCAAATTTTTCAAGGGAAATAGTCTTTTTTTGGTAAAATAAACTTTGTTAGGATATTTGTTCCTAAATTTTCTAAAAAAACTAATACCAAAGATGCTCAAGAAAGGGCAATCAATTGAGTGGAGTGCGGAGCCAATTGAATCCTTAGAGGATATTAAATAGCCTATCTCAAAGGAACCTATTCTAGTAAGTCCTAATTATTCTAATCCCATCCATTTGTTCTCTTTTTCATCCTTTTACATTAATGTTGTTGTGTTGTTGTAAAAGAATGAATAAGGATATGAGAAACCAACATCAGTTTTTAGTAAATCATTACAAGTAATTGAGCTAAAGTACTCTAAAATAGAGAAGTGTTCCTATACATTGGTCAAAGCCATGAAGAATATTAGGTCATATTTTGTGGGTGCTAAAATTATGGCATATGCGCCACACCCAACTATGAAAAATATATTTATGAAATAGGAGGCTTCAGGTAGAAGATGTTGTTGAATAAATAAAATCCAAGAGTATTACATGAAGATACAAGTCAAAACTTGTTAGAGGCCAAGGCTTGGCTAATTTAATGGATAATTCCAACTTAGAAGCAATGAAATTAAATGAGTTAAATGAAAATGATGATGTTTTCCCTTTCCTGTTGAGTGGTAGTATATGGTATAAGGATCTAATTTTTAATCTTTTGAACATGAATTATTCACCATACATGGATGAGAATCAAAGGAGAACCCTCAAGTTGTGGTCTCAAATATATGTACTGATTCAAAATGAGTTGATGTGGAGGAACCATGAAGGGGTATCGTTGAAGTGCCTAGATGATGAGCAAGTTGATACAATGATGAAGGAATGTCACCATGGTATATGTGGTGGAAAATTCAATACTAAGACCATGGCACATAAGATCCTAAAATTTAGATATTGGTGGCCTACATTGTTCAAAGATGTAGTGTAGATGATTTAGAAGTGTGATGTCTACCAAATACTTTTAGGTAAGCTCGAATTTATTGGTGCATTCTCTTGTTTCCTCTCATATTTGAAGCAACATTTTAATAGTGGTATATTGGTTTCATTGAAGAAATATAAGAGAAATATAGTAATTCATATAAGTGGATCCTTATGGCCACAAACTACTTCACCAAGTGGGTTGAGGAAATTCCAACTTGTAATGCAACATATAAGGTAGTAGTAGATTTTTTGATAAATAACATAATCACTTGGTATGGAGTAACTACAAGGATTCTAGTTGATAATGTTATGTGCTTTAGAAATCAAGTTATATAAAACATGTGCTATAATTTTTGAATAAATTTGGTGCATTCCTATCCAAACCATCCTCAAAGCAATGGATAAGCTACGACAAGTAACAAAAGCTTGATGAAAATTATTTTAAAAAACTAGACCAGAATAAGAAGAGGTGGGATGATAAGTTGAATTATACTCTTTGGTATTGATAGATTTACTTTCAAATGAGTCATAAGTAGAAGTCCATTTGAGCTGGTATAAAAAGCAGGACCAATAATTATTTTGTTTGGAATTGTTTATATACCATCTATTGTAGGATATAGATGATGACCAATGCAATGCAATTTCAAGGAGAGTCGTGGCATTTACTAAATCAAATGAACAAGAGAGAGCTACAAAGGATAAAAATTTGCAACATAAGAAAATAATGAAGTGATTTTTTGACAAAAGGACATCACCAGATATTTTCAAGTTGGTGATATGGTTCCTTTTTAGAATTTCAAGTTTGAAAACAAAGGAAAAGATGGAAAATTTGATCCTTTATGACTTGGGCCTTATGGATTGTTTGAGAGATACAATTTTAATGTGTATCATCTCATGGATTTGAATGGAAAGCTACTAGAGCTACTCATGCACTATCAAAATCTAAAACATTTATTTTCATAAGTGATGAAATTTATTTTTTAATAAGTTCAAAGCTATATATTTCATGTTTTGATATTTCATTTACCAATTAGTCTTGAAACCTATTATTCATGATAGTCTCTTATTTTCTAGTCGTGTCTCATGTTTTGTTAATTCAAAATTTTGTGGTTTACCCAAAGATCTGGATCCTTGCAATGCCTATGAGAGACTCTCGTCCCTAACAAGAGCTATTGTTAGGGTGTTGATAAAATTGTAAAATATTTTCTTTATATTTCATGTCCTTGTTCCTTTTTGTGCCTTGCTTCCCTATCTTGTTCATTGTTTTGTTTTCTATCAAGCCTTAGGTCCCAATGTGAACTTTGCATTTGGATTTTTTTCCTCTTTCCCATTCCCTCTCATCCTTTCTTTCCTACTTGGCCTTTTTTTTTATCCCTATCGATCTTTGGTCCTCAAAAATAAACTGGAACCTAAGGTTGCAATTCCCTATTCCCTTCCTACTCCCAACCAACTTTCTCTATGGACTCCAAATTATAATTTAGATTTGGAACTTATGCTTTAGGTTCCCTAATTTGATTCACCACCCAACTCTCACCAATATTTGTGTCCCTCTTTTATGTTTCTTCCCAAAGTCCACTCCTCGCTATTGTCATGCATTTTGTTTCCAACTAGGCTTCAAGCCCTAACTAGAACTTGGAACCTACTATTATTGTTTTGTGTTCCTTCACATGGTGTGACACTCAATCTCTTATACAAATCCTTGGTTCTAAGTTCCTCTTAAAACATGAACCCTAACATAGATGTTTGAAAACACTAAGGAAATGTAAAGAATGAAGATGTGTTAAGTGTCAGATTTTTTGGGTAGTTCCAGAACTTATTTAAGTTCCCAACATGTGTTTGGTTCTTGATGAGCTTCAAATACTAAAGCAATTGAAAATTTCTTGATGGACCTCGATTCCTAGTAAGCATGTAGTTATTGGTGAGCCCTTGGAGGCCAACAATGTTTCATGGTTCCTGATAGTGCCCGATGCACTAACAAAGTCAAGAAGTTCTTAATGGGAATTGAATCTTGTACATGGGGGAAATGAAGAATGAAAGAGAAAGGATAATTCCAAAAATTGTAAGCTACCTAGAACCTAGAACCTTCCCCAAGCTTCTAAGTTCCCAATCAATCTTTGATAAAAGATACAGTATGTTAGTTGTGGAAAATATCTTATGGTTCTTGAACATCCTTATGAACCTAAATTACATAAATAAATAAAGGGAACATTGGAACCCAATAAAATTTTATTTTTCAAATGGTTTTGAGTGCAAATGCAATGGTGTTGTTCTCCCTCACCTATCTAACCACCATTGATGTAGGAGAGCTCTCCCAACTACCTGCATTTGGTCTTTCATGTTGTCCATTACTCTCCTAGCTACCTATGGACCTCTAGTAGTTTCCTTTCAATCTAAGATGCCCATTTTGGATGGGAATACTTTTGAATCATGGATTTCCAATTATTTGTTGTGTTGTAATCTAAATTTTGGATTTGCATAGTTATCTAGGGATATTTTTTCCTTTTGAAGGATTGGCTAGTGAATATTCTAAATAGATAGAGAAGGTTTTAAATTTTTTTAGGGTTTCAATCATTTAAAGTTCAATTATAATAATCAAATAGATTTTCAGAAGAGGGTATTGCAGTTTCATGGGTTTCTTATCTCTAATGTTGTGAGTACAATTTCAAGTACTATTTGTAAGATTTGGATATGGAGATAGACACCCAAGATCTAAAGGCCTATGAAAAGAACAAAATACTCAAAAGATCAATATGACAAGAATAAATTGTATTACTATCAATGAATGAAAAAATAATCAATGTACAATGTGAGGGAAACCATTGGTTATATAGCCAAGGTGAGTCATAAGATTTCATAAGATTATGACAAGTGTTTTAATCTTATGATATGAGACTACTTATCATAACTACCTAGGAAATGATAAAATATAGACATAACTACTTATCATAACTTAACATGTGAATATGTCCCCTAAGTCTCTAGTAAGTGAATTAACTAGGTACAAGACATTTATTCACACCAACAAGCCCTTAAGTGTAACTTAGGGAGAAGATTATTATGCAAATAACATAAATATGGGTTCTGGCTACGAGGCCATGTTAGGTAGCCTTGTAAAAATTTAATGCAATCCCTCATAAATGGGAAAAAGGTAAAATCTAGTGAGAAAAAACTCCTCCCCAAAAGAGAGAAAAAATAAGAAATTTCTCTCAAAAAGATGAGAAGGAAAAAACCTCAGTCAAGAAAAAGTTCCCCCGATAAGAGAGAATGAAGGTAAAGTGACCTCCCATTAAGAAACATCTTGTTCCCCCAAGAGATCTTGCAAATGGTGATACTTACTCTCAATGAAGGGTTTTGTGAAGATATCTGCAACCTACTTAGTTGTAGCATAATACCGCAAAATAATGACCTAATCTTGTATTAGCTACCTAATGTAATGCATATGGATCTTAATGTGTTTGGTTTTTTTATGTTGAACTGGGTTCTTCGAGATATAGATGGCACTTTTATTGTCATAGTGAAGGACCATGGGTCATGGAATGGTGAAGCCAAACTCAGTCAGAATATTTTGAAGCCAAATAGCCTCGGTAGTGGCATTAATAGCTCTTTCATACTCAACCTCAATTGAAGAGAGAGAAATAGCATGTTGCTTCTTACTCTACCAAAAAATAAGGCCAAAAACATGATGAAAGTTGTAGCCAGAAGTGGACTTATGATCATCAATATCGCCAACCCAATCATATTCTATATATCCAACCAAGTGGAGTCATGTACCTAGTGCATAGTGAATCCCATAATGTGGAGTACCCTGTATGTAATACAATATGTGTTTGGAAGATTTCCAATGAAGACCATGTGGTTCCTACATGAAGCGTGAAACCATGCCAACCACAAAAGAAATATCAGGTGGTGTGTGAGTCAAGTAGATGAAGCTCCCAACATGCTAGCGATACAAAGTGGCATCAACTAGTGGAGTTGAACACTTGGCCTTAAGTTTGACTCCTAACAGAAAGGGAGTAGGTGCAACCTTACAATCAAACATGTGGAACCAAGCTATAATATCAAGAGCATACTTGGGCTAAGCAAGACTGATCCTAGAAGAGGACTATGTGATCTCAATCCCGAGAAAGTGGTGCAAGGGGCCCAAGTCAGTCATAGAAAACCTATCATGCAAAAGAAGATTTGACTCTAGAAATGATGGATGATGAACTCCCTATAATGATCAAGTCACCAAAATAGAGAAAAAGAAGCAAGTGAGATTCATCTTGTCACAAAATCCTATCGAGAGAAGAAAGGATTCCATTATTGCATACCAAGCCCAAGGGGCTTGCTTGAGGCCATAAAGAGACTTCCACAACCTACAAACAAAAGAAGAATCTTCAACAAATCCATGTGGTTTCTCTATGTAAATTTCCTATGTAAGATCTTTATGAAGAAATGCACTCTTCACATCTATCAAATGGACAACCCATCCATGAGCTACAACAATGGCAAGATTCAAGCGAATGGAGTTCATCTTAGCAACAACGGAAAATTTTTTCATGTAATCAATACTAGGAACCTATGAGAAACCTTTGGAAACAAGTCGTAATTTGAAATTTTCCATTCTTCCATCTGTTGTATATTTGGTATGATAGATCCACTTACATCGAACCATTTTTCTTCCCTTAGGAAAAGGAACTAAGTCCCATGTGTGGTTCATCATCAAGGGACTATACTCTTCCTCCATTGTTAAATCCCACTAAGGAATTCTTGATGCCTCCATAAAGGATTTTGGATATGAAGCAATAGAAATTTAGACATGTGGAAGATTTTGATGTTGTGACCAAGTCCTTCGAGTGTCTAAAGGTCCCCAACAAGATTGTATGTTGACTTGAGAATCTTTCGATCCCAATGAGTTCATGAAGATGATGGGGATAAACGATGAGAATCCTCAATCTTAGAATATGTACCCTATGAAGGTGTTACCTTGTGAGTGGGAGGTGAGGTAGAATCATCTGAGTCCACTATGGAGAAAGGATGATGAGGATTAGAGGTCAAGCTAGGAGAGCTTTCCTCAAAATGAACACTCCTCTAAATGAAGAGCCCATGTGTCTCTGGATTGAAAATTCGATACCCTTTAACACTATCTAGATATCCAACAAAGAAGAAAGGCCTGCTTTGAGGTTCCAAAGCCTTTCGCTTCTCTAGAGGAATTTGTGCCCAAGCTAGAGAGCCAAAAACTCAAAAATGTTGCACAATTGGTTTCCTACCACACCAAGCTTCAAAAGGAGTCATGCCTTTCAATGCCTTATGGGGAACCTGATTCTAAATGTGAGTAGCACAATTAATGGCTTCAACCCAAAATTTTGGACCAAGAGAATGAGCATAAATCATGCAGCTAACCATTTCCTTGAGGGTCCTTTTTTTCCTTTTAGCAACACCATTTTGTGTTGGTGTGTATTTAACTAAATTCTAAATATCTATCCCTATAAGAATACAAAATTACACAAGATTATGGTTCACATATTCTCAACCATTTTTAGTATGAATAATCTTGTTATACTTTCCAGATTGCATCTCAAAATGAGCCTTGAAAGTTTGAAACTTGTCAAACACTTCATTCTTGTGTCGAAGAAAGTAGACCCAAGTGAACCTAGAGTAGTCATCAAGGAAGGTGAGTGCGTAACGAGCCTTGTTGAAGGACAAAACTGGAAATGGGCTCACTAAATCATTTTGAATCAATTAAAGAACTTATAAAGCCCTCCAAGACTTCCCTTTATCAAACTTCTCTTCTAGATGCTTACCCATAGCACAACCTAAACAAACACAATTTGAAAATTTCATGTGAGGGAGACCTGTGACCATATCCTATGAGCTAAGTTGTTAAAGATAGTGGTACTTAAGATTTCCAAACCGCTCATGTCATAAATTACTCACCAAATCTAAATGAGTGAGTAGTGTTGTAGAAGGAGAACGTGGCATAAAGTGAGAAAATTGACATAGATGAGACTCATGATTGGTCTTTCCCACTGCAACCAAATCATTATCTTCAAGATATTTGATCACAACTATGTCTAGAGAAAACTCAACTTTCTTTCCATTCCCAACATGAGTGATTTGATAGACTGAAAGAAGGTTGGAACACAAGTTGGGAACACAAAGAAAATTCTCAAATGATCCATCATCCAGGTCAACCGAACGTTTTCCAATAACTTCCACTTGAGTATCATCACCTGTAAGAATGTGTGATATTGTACAAGGCTCCAATGAAGAAAATTGTTCTCTATCAGAACCCATGTGATGTGTAGCACCCAATTCAAGTAACGAGTGTTGTGACGATCTTTTGGCTACAAAAAGTGCCTATCCTTTTCCTTTCTTTGATTGTGAAGAAATAGGAGATACTTCCATTTTGTAGGAAGATGGAAAATTTATGTTATTGTTCTCGAGGAGATTAGTCAATTCATCAACTTTTTTAGCATGGCAATGATGCTCATCATTACCAAATTTCTTGCAATATGCACAAGTCGATTTCTCCTTCTTCTGTGAATTCCCCTTCTTGGAAGAAGATGAAGAGTCTCCTTGTTGAGGAGAAGAGGATTGTGCTAAATCTTTCTGTGGTTTGTTCTCTAATTTTTTAATAATTTCGTTCTTCTTCATAGTAAAATTTTCAATGTTTTCGGCTTAAGTGAACAAATCTCAAAGCCATGACATAGAGTTAAAAAAAACTCTTCCAATAAAGTAAATTACATTCATAATTGAAATAACCCAATTTCCAATTTTTCATTGCAATCCAAATTAATAACACAAATATTCCAATAACATAGATTTCCTAATGAACAAATATGTCTTACAATAATCAATAGAGATTCCATTCCAATATAATAATTTCACAAATTATAATATTCCAAGAATGTACACTATTACAACCACAACTCCACTGAGCTTTGGAGCATAAGATATAGATGGTCTAGAAATCCGCTTTTCAAAACCTTGGTCTTTTCTTTCCTGCTAAGGAGGAGAAGCATCACTCAAGCACTTTTCCTCCAACCATGGACTCATATTTTGTCCCCCGCACATATATCAATGATAGATGACCCTACCCTTCAACGAAGGTATTGGTTGGGTAACCCTATACAACATACCACTCTGAGCTTAGTGTTGTATCAAACATGACTAGGATTTATAACCTACACTAGGTAGCCCTCATGCATTTAAGTAGACACGGTGAACTGACAATGGACTCTCGACTTCACACTAACTAAAGTGGATACTTTCTACATTCCCACTACTTTGGCCAAAGTGTTCTCACTCAATATAATTGAGCAATGGTCTACCATTCACCTACACTATGGCAAGCTCATTTTGACTTAATGCCATTACATCTTTGCTCAGGAAATCCCTCTCCATGGGAAAGCTACTCCCCAAGATAACCTATCTCTTAAACACAACCTAAGGTAACACAACCCAATAAGAAAAGTACAAGTTATCTCCCTTCACTGGACAACACTCCTAGGAGTAAGCTACTAGCCATCTAGCATAATTAAATATCTAGCTATGAGTGTTCCTTAAGATAACCATGTTAAATCATATCTATTATAGCATTAATACTTTTGATAAACATCCCTCCTATTATGGAGTAAATACAAACACATTGCATGGTCTCAATTGAAGAATTGTCATATCCAAAAGATGATTCCATTCGATAGTTTCACCTCTTTGACTAGAAGGGTTTAAATTAGGAGCCTACTCTTTTCAATAGGATAACTATGTATTCAAGTGTGTATTGACACTAATCAATAAATAGCTCTAACTCACTAGGTTCACTAAACCTCTCAACCTTGAAGTAACCCACTAGTTATCTATAATTAAATAACTAGCTACGAACAACCCATGTTCAAACATATCTAGTATAATTAAATACCTATGTCAAGCAATCTCTTTGACATGTCTACTATATTTAAATACCTATGTTGAATAGTTTCTCCTATCATGGAGTAATTACAAACAATTCACAACAAAGTAAATAGTTTCCACCTTTCTTTCAAAGAAAACAATACTTTCCTCTAAGTGAAAATGAAAACAATACTAGTTTAATCAATCAAGACATAGCTCATTCAAAAGTAGAATAAAAAGTAGAATATCCTCATGCATGTGTTTTAGCTTTCTGATTCAACTGACAACAATTACAGCACCTTTAGAACAACAACTATCTTGATATTTATTCTCCAACAAAGTCTCACAAAACTAAACTCACAAGTTGGCAATTGCTCCTTCTCAAAATATAACTAAAACTCTCTTAAATCTCAAGACTCTCTTTCACTATTTGTACAAAATATTGCAAATGGAAAATCACACCAATAAGTAGATTTGATGCACAAGAAATAACACATAAAAGAGTGAGAATGAGGCATCCCAAACAATGAACTCCTTGCTGCTATTTATATAGCAAGCAAGCAACTATACTGCCTATAGTTTAGGCATGATAATGATAGCAGAAAACATGCAAAGCAACACCTCAAATACAACTTAGAAAGGTGGTGAATAAGTAAGTAAAGACTCGGCTTGATTACTAACAGATCGACCCACTTATTGACAGCAATTGGAAAAAAAATCAACTCTCCATGTGATAGAATTCAACTGCAGACTTCTATGATAAGTAGAACACAAAGGTGACATGATTTTACTATCAAGTTAAATAGTCAATAACCAAAGCTTGCCACCCCTATTTGCATTGACTTATTCCATGTTGAGTATAGACTCATAAACTCAATTGATTTCGACAAATTCATTTTTTGTTTGGGGTATTCAACAATTGTTTGATTAATCACAGCAATATGTGGTAATGTTGTTTGAGCAAGTCCAAGATGAATAAAGGCGTCGACCTCTCCCATATCAACTTAAATGTTAAAGCAGTTTGCAAATTTAAGAATGACAGCAAAGATATAAAAATTGTCCCATGAATACAGTTGTATTCACTTCAAAGTGTTAGCTTATTTAAGTCGCCCATGATTATCGACTTCTAAGCCAATATGTTTAGCATTAAAATTGGCTGCTATTTATTGTTTGAAATAGTCAATTTCAAAGTAAATGATGTTTAAATGAAATACCACATATAAATATATATATACCTATGTATGTATATATGTATATATATATATAATAAAATACAATCACATATATATGTATATGTTAATATATATATTTACATTTATATATATAAGCTTGATAGGCAAGCTCCTCATGTTGCCTATTAACCTCCTGTTGATTTTCAATTTCTTCAAACTGCTTTTGGAAATATAAAGACATATTCTCCAAACTCATCTTATCCAAATTTTGAGGCTCATATGAAGAATAAATTTGTTGATTGGAGATAAAATAACCCTCCTAGGGTTGTTGATGGGCATAAGCATGTCGTTGCTAAACTTGTGTAGGGGTGGGTGGTTGGTAGGCCAATTGAGCTTGCTGGTAACCCGCTACCACATAGTTATTTTGAGGAAAACTAACGGTATCTTCAATAGGGTATGACTGATAAAAAGATGCAGGCACAATACCTTCATGAAATGGTGAATGGTAAGACATACTACCATGAAACCAGCTACTTCGGGGATGGATTCACCATGTATGTTAAAAACTTACCTCCAAAGGCAGAAAGTACTGTTGTACACACCAAACAGTAGTAATACATGGTACAAAAAGGGACTGACATAGTTAGTTCTCTATCCCACCGGGTGTTCCAAAACTATTATCACCTGAAATTGCACCCTTGTTGAACCTGATGTTCAACACCTTAGTGTAACATGGGAAGACCTCCAAAGTTGTGGGTCACTTGTAGACAGAGGTCAACCTCCAAAGAATGTCGGCTTCCTTTGGTGTCACCTAACTACTGCTCTTTGAAAGAAAAGGGAACAAGGAATGCATAAAATAAAACTAAATACTATGGTGATACACCTAAACGTTACTTGGATTTGAAACCAGACTTCATACACTTGCTTGTAATGACTGAAGATGAATTTGCACAACTCACTTCTGTATATATTTTTGCAAAAGTGCTTCACAAACAGGTCCTGGTGCTAAGATTCCTAGAAGGAAAATTAATTTCACATCTAAAATTCATTTTACATCTTTTGACACAATTTGTAACCTACAAAAACATACCTCTACATAAAGGTTCTAAAATCTGAGACATTACCTCACTAAAAGCTTGATCAATCAGCTGACTGAACACAAAAATGCAAAGAGAAAGTACGCAAGAGCTTCAAATCAATAATAATCAAGGTCTTTACTGAATTTCATCTCCAAAATTGAGTTACAAAAGTTTTCTAATCTGAGAAAGGACTATAGAAGTCACAGACTTCAGAAAAACATCAGGATAACTCCTTTACAAAGAGGCAAAAAATGCCTTATATACAAAAAGATGTCAGCCCCTTAGGGCTTTACAAAAATATTAGGTTCAAAAAGATTTTCCCTTAGATCTTTAAATGAAATTAATTCTGCATTAATCCATCTTGGTGCAGATCTCCGACATTACATCCTCGTGTCCCTCTTCAAATCTCCTTGGCGAGCTGCTTTCAATGCTTTTGAGTGTTACCATAAATGTTGATCGACCCTCACCAGTTGACATCCCAGCTGTCCCTGCGGTTTCCACCCCTTCTGTTGCTGACGACACCTCCTGAATATCGAACTGATCCATTGCTTTATTCCCAAAGTGAATCCACGTTGCTTATGTTTCGTTGATCTTCACCACGGGGGTCAAACTTCCACGGCTCGCTTGTAGCTCCTTCTGATTGGTTGAACTTGTGCCATGTAGATTCCCAGATGGTCAAAGATCACTTCATCAAAATCGCATGTCAGTAAGACACTAATTGTGTCTCCCCGATGCGAGTACACCTCATAGCAACTATCGGTAGGACACGCGACAATCGGCAAGAGTTCATAGCGATCTCAAAAGTCATATCGATATTGCCACTTCATTGCCTAGTTATCCGCATTCGGAAAGAGCTCCTTTAGTCTATAGGAGGTCATACTGATGTTCGTGAGTTATACTGCTGCACAAGATGTCGCCGAGACCATCGCTATCGAGAAAACATCATAGCAAACACAAATCACTTTCCCCGAGCTCGAACCTTTCTGCTTTGCTGAGACTCCCACCTTGTCGGCAAGACCATATAGTGATGATGCCTCCTCTCATTGAGACTTCATGCAATCGAAGAGACATCATCCTGAAGCAAATCATTCCCCCCGATGCCACCCCGGTGAACGACTATTGGTAGGACTTCCTCGGTCGGGGAGAGATAGGAAACTCATGGCGACTAAAAAGTCTCAGCGACCTGAGGATTTTTGAATGAATATAGCACAACAGCCAGTTGGCAAGACATCCAGCCGGTCTCAGTGACTTTCTTCCTCATGAGCTTTGTGCCAAATCTGACTGAGGTAGGCTTTCCAATAGATGTCCCTGTAAAATAGCATCAGATGAAAACCTTCCCAATGAAATCTAAAGACTTGCACGTTGGGCTCAACCCTTGTGGGAGCCACATTTAATCCACATGCGGAATTTAAAACATAATTTCCCCTGATTGAGCCTGTAGGTGAAAATTGGGCAACAGTAATATTAAATACTAATTACACAATTTGGGGTGTAACATACTTCCCCCCTCTTGAATCATCGTCCCCGATGATCTATAGCACTTTCATACAGATAAAGTCAAATAAAGTTTTACTTACTATCCTCAAAATTTGTAAGATTTATAAAACATTCATCCTATTTGTTACACCTAGACCTTGCATTGAGTGTCCTTGCTACCACATAGGGAAATCTTGTATGTATCACACATACTCTCTCAAAGAGCTTACGTGTTGTATTCATAATATCTTTTATGTACATCGAATGTACATTACTATTTGAACACATGACACCTATTCTAAAGTGACTGGAAGGAAAATTCTCATTGGTTAATGAATTCATCCTTAGTGTAATCCATATAGATAAGGAATGTTGGTGCATTCTACACTACACTGTGTGTCCCTTCCTTTTCTTTGGTATTTACACCTTGGAAAACTTAGAATCCAGGTTCGCCCATCTCTTACTTATCTATTTACTTTAGCCAAAAGTAATGATCTTGACCACTTGTCCATCTTGAGCACAACATTGCTCTTGGAAATTTGTCAATTCCGATAGTGATTCATACTTAAGCTTTGTATCAACAAA
Source organism: Sequoia sempervirens (assembly GCA_007258455.2). Classification (NCBI taxonomy): domain Eukaryota; kingdom Viridiplantae; phylum Streptophyta; class Pinopsida; order Cupressales; family Cupressaceae; genus Sequoia; species Sequoia sempervirens. The sequence goes on from VDFB02252616.1 coordinate 123,218,535, forward strand.
TTTTCATTGATCTCTTCGATTTATTACTCCTTTTGAAAAACAATCAAGTCTAAGGTTAACCCTATTCCCTAGCCTATTTCAACCTAAAAGAGTTTCCAAAATTTATTTCCATATAATGGATCAAACCTCAATGTTATAAGTTTGCAAGTACTCAACAAATCATTCAAGATTTGGTTTTCCTCTTTTGCTTGTTTGGCTCCAATAATATATTGTGCATTTATTCATAAGAATGTTCGTAGTATGATCATGGTCCACACAACCGTATCATTATTTTCTTTTTCCCAACTGATACTACCTTCTTAGTAATTCTAAGCAACCTCACACAATATATTACTTAGGACTAAAATCCCATAAGTCAAGTTTGCAACCACGTTGGTTACTTTGGTGAGTTTGTCCACCATAACATTATGTCAGTTCTGCTGACATAGATAGGTTAAACTATCTTGTGTTCTACCACTCTCCTTCCAGAATCTCAAGAGAATACACATGTAGTGCCAATGAAGACATCCTGTCTTAATTTTTTGGCACACTAGACATTATCTTGCTATATATTCAGCAACATCTTACTCCATCTTTTCCAAGTTATAGTGGTTCCTTACTCGACAAATAACTCTATCACCTCAATGTCCTACCTCTAACATCAACTTTCCCATTTCGTCCCTTAATTCTCCAAAATTATGGGTACATAGGCTCTTTTTTACATCTCATAATAGTCTATTCTTTGACTAAGTGAAAACCTACCTTGGAAACTCATGCCACATTTAACTCCCAACTAATAATGGTTAGGGGTTTTGTGGAGATAAATCCCATTTATCTTAGGACATCCATTTTGTGGATTTCTTCTATCCTCGAATTATTTCCAAATATGTAATCCATCTTTCAACTCAATCTAATTTTCCCAATAAAAATTAGTACTAATTTCAAGTATTAATCCTCATCCAATCATGTTGGTTCCTGGAAGATATAAAATTTAATTGCATACCTATTTACCAAGCATGAACTTCTCTTGTTAGCTTAAGTGGTTCACTTAATCACTTAGGTGAGTCGTAATCTCAATGTACCCTAATCTTTAGATTAAGTCCTCAACCACGGCTATTCTAATTACATAGGTTACTGTAACCCTATATGTTCCAATCAAGACCAAATGTACAACTCAACCTAAATAAGTTTTTTCCAACATATAGGTGTTAATGAGTAGTCTAGTACATATTCCAACTGAATAGGTAAAACTTAACCTAAGGTTTCTCTCTTTAATGAAATGAAATTCTCGTCCCAAATAGGTTGTTCCAAACCTAGGGTTTCATTCGAGTATAAAATATGATCAAATAATTATTCCAATAAAGATATTTTGATGTGGTTCCCATAAAAACACATTGTATCTTACATACCTTCTCAATGGCTTTATAGCTAAGCCTTTTGTTCCCAAGGTCCCTTAGCATAGTAAGTTGTAGTGTCCAGTCACTTCACGATGTTGATATATATTTCACAACATGTAGTATTACTACCTATGTATAACATCATTATCTAAATTCCCCGTATTAGGTTTATAGGAGTTTAGAGACACTTTCATTCAATTCATGAGTAATCTAGATCATCCCTTGTCTATCTTATAGAAAATGATCTTCCCTTTCATGACCAAGTTATCTGCCTATCCTTCCCTTAAGGATTCAATGATAATAGCAATTTATTTAAAACAATCAATATATATGCAAGGTATGGTGTGTTAATAGGTCACAACTCTTGACCTTTACACTATTTCTCTCCAAAATTCCAATACCTTATCCTTGTGGTCATGAAGTACATGACTTATTTGTCATCATGACTTACTAAGAAGTCAAAGTTCTTTCAAATCGAAAAGCATATCCATGCTTTTCGTTGGGTGGCGTACTTAATTTGAGTTACATCTCTCTCTTCCTTTTCCCATTAGTGTTTTCACAACATTCAATCAACTAGAAGTTGTTCAACCCCTAGCAAACATTTTTCTTTCTCAAAATTATTTTCATTTCTTTTTGTTGGCTTTCTATTTCCTTTTCTTTCCTTAATGGCATTCCTTGAATATACTTTTTCCCAAAGTTAGATTTTTTGTTGGTTTATAATCTCATAGATTCAACATTTTAGATCATCCAATAGGAGATATAATGAATAATCAGCAACTTTACAAGCTAACATTCATAGTTATTCTCTTTTCAATATCCTCTTTGTGGAGGAATATCCATACTCACAAAGCCTCTTTTGTTCATGTACCTTTCAACTTAGAGAGTTTTTTCCTTACAACTTCTATTGGTTTGACACATACCATCATACTACATTCCATTTCCTTTTGGAACCTCTATCATATATTGGTTTCTATTGACACGTTGGTGAGTTCTACTTATACTCCAACCTATTTATGTACTATCCATACCTTTGTTAGATCAATATGATTTACCTTTTCAAGCTTCTTTCGCACACTCACCTTTCCAAGTGACTTTTGTTCCAACTCTTGGTAACTTGTTCTCACATAACCTTTAGAGATCCCAAGGTTGTTTGGTTCCCTTCTCCTCATCTTAATCAAAACTCCAAATTTTTGTCATCAATTTAGGTTGGTGGAAACATATCCACTTTGTTGATTACTTCATTTATGATATTTTCCCTTATTCCTAAGGTATTGTCTTCCTTCTTACAAGTTCCTAGCCTTGCACAAAAATTAGATTCAATTCAAGATTTCTCCAACCTCTTGGATACCTCCTTCATTGACTTTCTACTTTGATCCTTATTCCAACAATGCATACTCACAAATTTGTATAATTCTTCCTAAATCCAAGAATCCTTGACTCTTTGAAGATATGGGTTGCTTAACAATAAGGGAGATTTTCTCAATCTTCTCTATCCCTCATAGTTTTATATCTATTTCGTAGGATGAAGGTATATATTGGTTATTCTTCCTAACCTTCCTACATAACCCAATTGCATAATCTTCTGCAATCCTAGGGGATATAATAATAATTCGTTGGTTTAGGAGTTTCCACTCCAGGGACGACTCTTAACTAGTCCCAAACGTAAGCAAGTTTCTAGGAATCTTATCTTCCTTTTAATTTCTCCATGTTCTTTTCACTTTCCATCTTGGCATAAGAACATTTCATCGATTATCTTTTGATTAGTTTACATAACACTTAGGTAATGAGCTCATAGGTTTCAATGTTGAACCTGGTAACTCTGATACCACGTGTAACAACCCCATTGCTCTTTACAGTAAAATTTCCAATGTTTTCACCTTAAGTGAAAAAATAATGATACCATGACATAGCGATAAAAAAAATTCTTCCAATAAAGTAAATTACATTCATAATTGAAATAACCCAATTTCTAATTTGTCATTGAAATCCAAAGTAATAATACAAATCTTCCAATAACATAGATTTCATAATGAACAAATATGTCTTACAATAATCAATAGAGATTCTATTCCAATATAATAATTTCACAAATTATAATATTCCAAGAATGTACACTATTACAACCACAACTCCACCAAGCTTCGGAGCATAAGATATAGATGGTCTAGGAATCTTCCTTTCAAAACCTTGGTCTTTTGTTGCCTACTAAGGAGGAGAAGCATCACTCAAACGCTTTTCCTCCAACCATGGACTCATATGTTGTCCCCCGCACATCTATCAATGATAGATGACCCTACCCTTCAACGAAGGTATTGGTTGGGTAACCTTATACAACATACCACTCTGAGCTTAGTGTTGTATCAAACATGACTAGGATTTATAACCTAAACTAGGTAGCCCTCATGCATTTAAGTAGACACGGTGAACTGAAAATGGACTCTCAACTTCACAGTAACTAAAGTGGAGACTTTCTACATTCCCACTACTTTGGCCAAAGTGTTCTCACTCAATATAATTGAGCAATGGTCTACCATTCACCTACACTATGGAAAGATCATTTTGACTTAAGGCCATTATATCTTTGCTTAGGAAATACCTCTCCACAGTCAAGCTACTCCCCAAGATAATCTATCTCTTAAACACAACCTAAGATAACACAACCCAATAAGCAAAGTACAAGTTCCCTCTCTTCACTAGACAACACTCCCAGGAGTAACCCACTAGCCATCTAGCATAATTCAATATCTAGCTATGAGTGTTCCTTAAGCTACCCATGTTAAATCATATATAGTATAGCATTAATAATTTTGATAAACATCCCTCCTATTATGGAGTAAATACAAACACATTGCATGGTCTCAATCAAAGAATTTTCATATCCAAAAGATAATTACATTTGAGAGTTTCACCTCTTTGACTAAAATGCTTTAAATTAGGAGCCTACTCTTTTCAATACGATAACTTTGTATTCAAGTGTGTATTGACACTAATCAAGCAATAGCTCTAACTCACTAGGTTTCACTAAACCTCTCAACCTTGAAGTAACCCACTAGTTATCTATAATTAAATTACGAGCTACGAGCAACCCATGTTCAAACAATCTCTCCAAACATACCTAGTATAATTAAATACCTATGTCAAGCAATCTCTTTGACATGTCTAGTATATTTAAATACCTATGTTGAACAATGTCTCCTATCATGGAGTACTTACAAGCAATGCACAACAAAGTAAATAGTTTCCACCTTTCTTTCAAAGAAAAAAATACTTTCCTCTAAGTACGAATGACAACAAGACTAGTTTAATCAATCAAGACATAGCTCATTTGAAAGTAGAATATTCCCATGCCTATGTTTTTGCTTTCCAATTTGACTGGCTACAGTCACAGCACCTTTAGAACAACAACTACCTCAATATTGATTGTCCAACAAAGTCTCACAAAACTAAACTCACAAGTTGGCAATTGCTCCTTCTCAAAAGATAACTAAAACTCTATTAAATCTCAAGACTCTCTTTCACTATTTGGAAAAAATATTACAGATGGAAAAGCACACCAATAATTAGATTTGATACACAAGAAATAGCGCAAAAAAGAGTGAGAATGATGCATCCCAAATAATGAACTCCTTGATGCTATTTATACAGCAAGCAAGCAACTATACTGCCTATAGTTTAGGCATGATAATGACAACAGCAAAATTGCAAAGCAACACCTCAAACACAGCTTAGAAAGGTGGTGAATAAGTAAGTAAAGACTCAACTTGATTACTAACAAATCGACCCACTTATTTATAGAAATTGGAGAATAAATAAACTCTCCATGTGATAGAATTCAATTGCAGACTTCTATGATAAGCATAACACAAAGGTGGCATGATTTTATTATCAAGTGAAATAGTCAATAACCAAAGCTTGCCACCCATTTTTTCATCGACTTATTCCATTCTGAGTATAGACTCATAAACTCAATTGATTTAGACAAATTCATTGGTTGTTTGGAGTATTCAACAGTTGTTTGATTAATCACAGCAATTTGTGGTAATGTTGTTTGACCAAGTCCAAGATGAATAAAGGCATCGACCTCTCCCATATCAACTTAAATGTTAAAGCAGTTTGCAGATTTAAGAATAACAACAAAGAAATAAAAATCGGCCCATGAATACAGTTGTATTCACTTCACAGTTTCAACTTATTTAAGTGGCCCATGATTATTAACTTCTAAGTCAATATGTTTAGAATTAAAATCGGCTACTATTTATTGTTTGAAATAGTTGATTTCGAAGTAAATGATGTTTAAATGAAATACCAAGTATACATATATATAATATATATGTAATTAAATACAATCACATATATATACATATACATATATATGTATATGTTAATATATATTTATATTATCATAAGATAATAAATCATGTATATATAATCGATATAAAAGAGTATATCAACATAGCAATCACATTGTTATAATAACATGTCAATTGTGTATACATATATATATATAGCATTAAATAATTACCATGCATATTATATATATATATATATATATATTTATTTATTTATATTTATTTATTTATTTATTTATATATATATACATATATATACATACATACATACATACAAACATACATATATATACACATATATATATATATATCATGCCAATCAAGTAGGCATACATTCGATATACAAAAGAATACGACAAGATAGCAATCACATAGTAATAATATGTATTATTTGTTTGTATATATATGTATACACACCCCTCTATTTAAGCATTTACGCTTATGTGTTTATTTACATATATACAAACATATATATATATATGATCTATCAAAATGATATTCAATGATCCATTCAATACCTGAATGATCATGTCCTATGTGACTATGACATCATATTAATAGTTTGTAAACATATATGCATATATCCAAATACACAATCAACCACACAAACAAGCACAATAGGGTAAGGAAGGACTCACAAGCTCAAAAAAATAAACATCATCCAAGCATTCATTCAGTAGTAATCAAGACTCTTACTAATGCAGAGACATTACACTAAGGATGAATTATCTACTTCCCATATGATAACCTAACTCATTTATTCTATTGTGGTGTGTGTAAGCTCAGATAGGTTACGTTATTGGTTACTCGACCAAGACCTTCTCCTGATTGATACTTCCTCTCCGCTTGGAGGAATGAACATCTACCTACATCCACATTCTCAAAACATGTCCAAGGTAGTCAATTATTCAACAAAATATGTATTACACATAATACATCTCCATAGTTAGAACATTAGTTCAATAACCATCTAATCACATAAATGTATTGCTTCATATAATATAAAATGAGATGACATTCATTCATAAAGTAGTGATAAAAAAGTGCACACACCATTTATTCATCTAATAGATTCACATTTTACCCTTCATAGTAATAGTAAATAGTAATTACACAATTTGGGGTGTAACAAATTGCTTATGTTTCTTGCTAGATCCTGACCCATGTCCTGCCACCAAGACTTGTGACTTGGATGACTTGAGAATACCATAGTGATCAAATTTGTTTGTTCAAGCATTAACATCTTTATAAATGAATCAAATGAAGGTGTATTATATGCAATTCCCATAGTCAACCAATGATTTTGGATACTAGAAACAAAAGCTGCATATTTTGAAGGAAGCTTGTCCAACAAATGAAGACCAACTATGCATCCTTCTTATCAATAACACAATCTTTGAGTTTTGCTCTTGGTTCATTAGCCTTATTCACACAGTCTTGGATTGTATCAAAATTATTTGGATCTAGATTACTGAGATTATTATCAAGTTTGTATCCCCTAATCTCATCAGTTTTTCCATACAATTGAGCAAGTTTATCCCAAGCTTCCTTAGTTGTTTTACACTTATCAATATGAAAGATAAGATTAGGAGAAACATATTTCCCAAGTGTTCCAAGACCCTTAGTACTTTTAATGAGCCATTCACTTTTTAAATTTGGATCAATTGGTTCTAGAACGGATCCATCAATGTAGTGAATTAATCATCTTTTTCCATTAGTTTACTCCATGCATTTATTTTCCATGTTGCATAGTTATGTGGAGTTAAAAGAGGAGATTTAGGATGACCCATTGCTGAAATTTGAAAAGCACAAGAGAGAAATCAAAGCACAATCACACAACACAATCCCCCCGAATTCACTCAATCAACAAACCCCTCCCCCAAGCAAATGATTTGGAACTTTATACTTAGTGCAGTTACAATTGCCACTTGCAAGAAATAGATAGGTGGTTTTTTTATTTCAATGCTTACAATTTCCAAAATAAGGCTAGATCAAACTATGATCAACATACAAAAGATCAAAACTATGATCTATGTAATACAATAGTCAAAATAAGCCAAATAAGGCTATATGTTGAAAGTGTAATTTTTTTCATAATGAATACAAAACAATAGCACCATTGTGAAGTTCTAAAACAACTATGCACTTCTAAAAAAATTGCATCAAAAAAGGAGTTTGTATGAGCTCGAACGGAGGCCCGGAAGTTCCAAAAATGGGAACTACTCAAAAAACTTGTGAAAATTTCAATTTTTTGAAAAAACCGTGCATCAAAATCAAAAACAATTTGCACCAGCACATAGAGCGCAAAAAAAATCCCAAATCAAAAAAAAAACTTAGAAAAAGGAGTTAGTATGGCTAAGTTATGGTCGTTTGAAAATTGACTTCAAAACTGAAAACTGCATCCGTGAGGGGTAGAAAATTTCTTAAAAGGTTGCTGACTCATGCTAACGTCATCATTCTAGGAGGTTAAATTTGATGAGCTAGTGGTCATCATAGAGGAATATACCTCCTCCTCAAAATATTCTCCAATTCAATATATGCACAAAATATTCACTTTTCCAACAACTTAAAATTAACATCCTTGTGAACGTCATAGTCGCATTGCCCAATGATAGAATATTTTGTGAATATTCTCATGCTAGATTCTTATGTCGGAATTTTTCGGTGAATGGCAAAATATTCTACAAGAATCCACCAATTTTTTTAAATGTATAAGGGGCAACAGGGGACCCGGCCACAGGCCACATGGCACCCGTAGGTACCATAGGGTACTTGGTATGTATGCAGGCAGGTACATCTACAATACATTGTATGTGTAGGGTACTTAAAACTTTTTATTTTTATTTTTATTTTTTTATAAATAAAAAACTACAAATGAAATATAATTGATTTTTTACACAATTTTTAATTTCTAGAAAAATAAAGTATTTTTTTATTTTCAAAATATAAATTGTACCACTGCAATAATGATGCTTGGGGGGTCATATGGCTCCCTGGGAAAAAAATTGCCTCGACAAACAAATTCTCCAAATTTGATGATCTGACAGTCAATCTTAGGGTTTTTGGCCCTTTTGAGCACAATGGGGATGTTCTTTTTGGCTAAAAAAGTTTCGAAGCAGTAGCTACCCTCTGGATTTGGCAACCACCTGCAATCTTCAAATCCTTGTAGATTTGGCCTCCAATGTCAAACTGGGAGGAAACAAAATGCAGATTTGACTTTCTCAGGGACTTTGGATGCAATGGTGAGCTCAAATCTAATGCAACAAGCTCCCAATATACACTTGCAATACAAAGTCAAAAAGGAACCCCCTCAGAATCTAGTATTTCTATCACAACATTCTAATTCTCCAAATCATCCAAAGATGCAAAAGAAGAGTACAAGAGAAGAGCATACTCAATGCTTCAAGAAAATACAAGATTTGCACTCATGATCTCCTAAAAGACTAACCAAAGGCACTCAACTTGCTCTGATACTATGTAATATTTGGCTATGGAGATAGCCACCCAAGATCTAAAGGCCTATGGAAAGCACAAAATACTCAAAAGATCAATATGACAAGAATAAATTGTATTCCTATCAATGAATGCAAAAAAAATCAATGTATAATGTGAGAGATGCCCTTGGCTATATAGCCAAGGTGAGGCATAAGATGTCATAAGATTATGACAAGTGTTTTAATCTTATGATATGAGACAACTTATCATAACTACCTAGGAAATGATAAAATCTAGACATGACAACTAAGTCTTCTAGAAAGAATCTTAGGACCTAAGTAAACTTAACGTGTGAATATGTCCCCTAAGTCCCTAGTAAGTGAATTAACTAAGTACAAGACATTTATTCACCCAACAATATTTTTTAATGTAATAGGGTTCCTCTTACCACAATTTTGCTATGAGTGAAGTTAATTTGACAAATGTGGTAGCATTTTAAAAATATTAAAATCTTTGTAATAATCATTTTACTTTACACATGGATTTATGTAAATTCAATAGTGGATAACTGAATATGCCTTAACTATGATGCTTCAATATTTATGTATATTAATGCTCTGATCAACTATTCTATATTATCTTTCATTACAACCTTCACTTGTTAACTAGACTCTATAACCCATTGATAGGCACTAATCTAGGAGTATATTAATTCAATCAAACACATTAAAAGAACAAATCATTAAACAATTGTTTTCAATTTAGTCCCAAATTTCGTGTAGTTCATGATTTCATAATACACAAGGAATAACAATCGTAGATTTCACATCTAATGTTTTAGTTTTCATGCCTTACCCCCACCTTGCACTCATTACAATGGTATATAATCAACTATATTGAGGTATTAAGATAGCTAGTTTATCTCAACTTAGTGACAATCTTTGGAGTTGAATCAATAGTTTGGATTCGGTTATCTTTTTCAATTATTTATTTTATTTACTCTAACCTCTAAGAACACCATCATGAGTTTAAGTTGAGCTCAAAGCGTAGGTTAGAAAACCCACTCTAATTGATGTGACCTTTAACCCTCCGATTTGTGGATGAACAAGTTTTACATTCATGACAACAACTGTGGCCTACAATGTGGCTTTGAATGTGAAATTTTATTGCAAGTGAAGCAATAGTTTTGGGACCCGACAAAAGCAACCTCAAAGTATTACACACTTATAAATTGCATATAGTCCTTATAGTTGAAAACACATGGTTATGTAGTAGAAAATATAGTACTCCTACACAAAAAATAAAGAATCCCTATCGTAAAAATTACACAATCTTCTTGTAGCCAAAATACACAATCCATGTCACACTTTTGGAGTAATCTATTTTCACATGAAACTTAACCTGTGGCAACTTAGAGAAGGATTGTAGCAACCCATAGATATTTTGTAGCATAGCTACAAGACTAAAGCCCAAATGAAACTTATAAACCCTCATGTGGTAATCCTTTAAGAACAAAGTCAACATGAAGCTATAAAAAATAAAACAAACCAACAAAAACAGGGAAACTAGAAACAAAACCAACAAATATTTTTGGTGATATGAGATTACCTGTAGACCAAGATGTTCTTGCATCACTAACAAAATGAGTTATTGATGCAAATAATACAACTATGTTTTCTTTTTCTACCTAAGTTAGCTAGAACATTATTTCACCTGTAAACTCCTCCTATCATGCCCAAAATCTACGCACAAAACCAAAATTTTATGACCATCCTTACTCTATTTTTAGATGATACAAGATTGCTCATGAAATCAAATTTTTATGCATCACAATCTAGAAAATATCAATAGTGTCAGAAAGAATGTTTCAGTGGCTTGACAACCAAGCTTGCAATTCTTCGCTTTCCTTGTAGTGATTGCAACAACCTCAACTCTTGATTTCTATTTAAAGTATATTATTATCATCTTGCAACTCTTCAATTCCTACAATCTTGGCCTTTACCATGGTCATTCTCTTGCAACGACAAAACCCTACACTTTTCAACAAATTTTGGAGACTTAGAACTTAATAAGTTACTACACACTCAAGCATAAGGAAAACTAATTTGATACCACATGATTTGTAAATGTGGGTGGATATTCCACATGATTGTCATCAACAATAGATAATTCTAATACAACATTACACCAAATCTAAGGTCCGATATACAACACAAATACTAGTATGAATGATGAAATTTTCTTAATCCACTTAATGGAAATAGCCCTAACAACCATTTCACAAACCTAGAACTCCTCACATGCACATACCACATGCTACAACCATTTCATAATAGCAAGAAGTCGGCTAGAAGCTAAAAGAATGCTTTAACTACTTACAATTGAAATAAAACAAGCAAGAACATTTATAGCAAGAATCGGGACATAATTGTTTGATCCGCTAAAACCTAATTTGGGAATAAAACTCCAATAATGAATCCACTAAATTATACTTTTAGTTTTAGTCCCTCTTGGACAAGGTCAAATGCTAATCAAATTTAAATCATCTAAACACCTTGTAAATGTCCTTTGCAACCATTGTGTGAAAGGTTTGAAAAGAGACATATTATCAACTAGTACTCGACATTTTCAACATAGCTAATACAAACTTCATCTTTACTCCTTTTAGGTTATGAGCCCTAAGATTCTTGCAAATGAAATAAGAAATGCCTCTCAAATGCTTCCTTGCCTCTATCAAAATGAAATGCAAAGTATCAACTAGTGCTCTTTATTCTCAATTTAGTGTTAGGAAAGGTGTCTCAACCTTGCTCCTAATGTTAAAATTACAAAAAGTGCATTTGTTTAATATAAATTAGAAAATCCAATTTTGGGCTACAAAGTTGGTTTTGGGCTAAAATAAATATTCTTAGTTATTCAAGACTGCCAACAAGGTTGCATTTTGTGTAGATCTCTTCCAGTACATCGTTTTTTTATTAAAAGGCCCAATCAACCCATTGAATCTAAATTTATGATCTTTGAAAGCTTGCATAAGAAATATAAAAAGTAGTTGGATGCATAAAAGAGCTATAAAAGGGGGTTAAACTTATGATGTGTTATATGACACATCATAATATCTTTGATTGGAGGATGATCTAGGTGTTACTTTTTTGGGTGGTTTTAGCACATGGGCTTATAATTAGTGTTTGATGGTTTCAAATTTTGTCTCCTATATATTAGGTGCTTGAGATGGTGGTTGTATGTAAAGTTTTGTAAATATGGTTAAACTATAAGAATTTATCCAGATCTCTAGTAGATGATGCTCATATGAAGGCTTGCTCTACAAGTATAATGTAACCATGATTACTAAATAATACATTGAGATGCTTTGGAGTGGGGCTTTTCTCTCAAAAGGGTTTTCTCCACAAGCAATCATGTTATGGTATATTATTTATTTTATGTTTAAATGTGTTTCTACTTTATGTAATTGTTAAAAGACTCAAATTTGCACAACACTCCTTAGAATATTAGTGTAGGAAGATTTTTTGTGTACCCTACTTCCTTTCACTTAGTTAATAGAAACTTTGGATCTACTTCTCTCAAGCAATGACCCCTGATATTCTTGAAATGAAGTAGAAAATGACTCTCAAATGTTGTTATGCCACCATGGCTAGAAAATGCATAATCCATGAGTAATCAATGTGTAAACAAAAGTGTCAACTACCTTGTCTATAGTCGTCCTCCCTTTGTCTTCTCTTATACCCTTTACTTGTAAGTCCCAATAATTATTATAACAAATCCCTTGGTAACCAATGATCACCAAGAAATGTTAAACCCTTTGCCTCGCATGAAAAAATCAAGCATCCTCCAATTCTTTGATAGCCATCACTAAAAGAAATAATGTCTCCCACTAAAGGAGAAAGAAGACCGTCAATGTAATCAATTGCCACAAACCAATTTACCAAACAACCTAACAAATGGACATAACCTATCACGACTTCATGGTGAGGTGAAAAGTCACTACTCTAAAGAAACAAACAACTCACCAATAATTGTGTTCAATGCCTAACAACTTCCAAACTTTAAAAAACACATCATTATGAAGTCAAACAACTACCTAAAAGGGACAAAACTACCCTCATCATACTTCTATGATGATTGTGACAAAAAGACTAGTTGCATAGTCAATAGAGCTACTCATGCAACAAGAGATACTTTGCACAACAACTATGAACTAAGTGTGTGGTGTTTAAGGGAATTTGCACAACTACTAAGTTCATTTTGCACAAGATCGCTAGCACAACAAAGGCTTCTTATGCAAGAACTAAGATCTTTTTGTGTAGCCACTAAGATACTTTGCACAACACCTTGATGGTCCAAATATCTGATGAGTTTGATTTTTTGGATCATCTAGTTGCCTTGAATTTGGTTTATGTTGAAAGATGCGAATTAAAATAAACACGATAACAACAATTTTCAAATTGCAACTTACACACCTTATGCAGTTGATGACTCCTCAAAACAAGGAGAAGCGAGAGGGGATTACTCCAAAGATGGTCCATCTATGTGGACATTAGGAACGCTAGTATGTCGAGGCGAAGTACAAATGTTGAACGACCATCACATGAGTAGTCCGAAGGAGATTTGATGTCGAAGGCAAAGCTGGCTAGCAAACAAAAAAAACATAGGTGTTTGGGACTCACCAATGCGAATCAATGGGTCAATAGGAATAGTACTCACCAGAAAGTAAAGAATTGTTACTTCTAGTTGACACATAAATTTAATTAGATGAGTTGTGGAATTTGGTTAAACACTAAGGACTATTAGTTTTAAGATATTATGCATAAATTCACTCTCGTTATTTACAAGGCCTTTATCATGTTAGTTTATTTATTCTTATACGGCGACATTTCCAAAATTCCCTTCCCTCAAATTTATTGAACTTATAACTTACCGAGTATACTATGTGGGCAATTCCCCAAATTACGGGATTAGTTGGAGATATAACACATCTTTATTGAAGCTCGAAACCTTGTAGTAAAGAGTCTCCAAGTTGCACCCTCGTAAGTTCGAGTTGCCTTGAAATTGATGTTTGCTAAAAGATGTGTCAACACAGAGGCAGCGACAACTCCCTACAACAATAAGTCCACATATAACTTATCGTAGATCTATTTTCAATTGGCTTCGAGTGAAGAATTGTTACTTAGTAGATTTAACACATAAGTTTAATCGGGTGCATGGAAGAATTTGGATGCAGCACAAAGAACACTGTTTGTTGCACATAAAGAAGATAAGATCTAATGTCAGTCGATGAAAATGAAGCTGTATACAAAACAACGATCCGTGTTTATGCATCTGAAAAATGTAGGATCTAATATCAGTAGATGGCAATGACTTTGTATATGCAACACAACGAACTCTGTTAGTTGCATATAAAAAGATAAGATCTAATATCAGTCGATGGCAACGAATGGTTACTTAAAAATGCCGATCATTTCCTTCAACTGAGTTGTATTCTTCAATTACGAATTAAATCTTAAATTTTCTCATAATTCCTCATATTGCGGCTTGACTAAAAGTGATTTTTGGGTGCACAAACAAATCCAGAATATTCTTTCCCCATTTGCATACCTAGTTGGGGTATATAATTCACATCCTACAAATAAGTCATTATTAGAATCGTTTGTTGTATCCAGCTCATTGTTTTGCTAATAAATCATATCATTCTTTTTCCAACTGTCTATAATCCAAATTTAATATATGATTGACTATTTATAAGTGAGTGGGTGAAGAAACCAACCTCTATTCAACACGCTAAAGATTAAGAGTTGATGCTGAACTTAACAAGTTCATATAGCACCATGGAAGGCATAAATATAGCAGTAGAGATTCATTTACCGGACTATATAAATAAGTAAATAAATTAGTATACCTCTTGAAATAAGAGAGTTTTAGGTTTACATCGAGTATTTAACAGCACTCTTTAAAATTTTCTGATGGCATAAATTGTTCCGTACATGAATTAGAACTCATATCATAATTCAAAACTCTTGGTAGGCACGATAGACTTAGATTGAAATTCAATCGCGTCCATATCATAGACTTGGTGTGACCAGTAGAAAGGATCATTTTGTGAAGCGATCAAAAAACAACTGGAAGCCCCACACCACACATTGACTACATTCATTGTGAAGCTTTACATCTTAAAGGAAATTGGGTGTTTAAATTGATGTACTTCCGAAACGCTAGGACAGGTATATATCGGTAGTAAGTGTAGTAACATATTAAACTCAGAAAAAAGAACGTGAAACAAAATGAATCCACTACATCCATTGCTGGCTCGTGGTGCAGAACAACATTTTGGACACGCAAACTTCTAATGGTCAAAAAAATGGATACATTTAGAAACTTCTGAATATCAAAATCATCTTCCATCCGAGACAACCAAACGTGCGACATACTATGCAGACTTTCTATAGGCAAACAGCCAATGAGTTGTTTTAATCTTGCAAACGTATACAGCAATGCTCATGTTGACATTTGGTGCTACAATATCAATGAGAAGCTTTCGCAGATCTCATTGTAATATCACAAAATGGTATTTACAGATCTCCTGTGCATGTACATACTCTTAAATGTGCAAACCTAAACACAGCAATCAAATTCTGCAATTCTAACAAGTAGATACAGGACGTGTCACATCATGAATAGCTCGGTAGCATTGGAGGCTACAAAGGGGAAGATTAGATTTTGAGTCTCTATATTTGTATGTATTGTTACATAGCGGGCCTGCACATTTCTCACGAGCGGGAGGATACCTACAATAACAGAAAAAGGTGAACAAAGAAAAAGATTAGCCATCTTGCAACCAACTTAGCATGTTATGCTAATTTAATGAAATTTAGTCAATAATCATTGAAATTCCCTAAAGGAACTTAAATAACTGCTCAGCAGGATGGTGTGCATGCACTCCAAGCTCTCTGGAATGAATATACACCTTACATTGTCCGGTTATTGGAGCCCCTTAGTGAATGTCATAATAATTGTCCATAAGTAATTCAGTGGCACACAAAGATTACATAATGTCTAATGCAAAAACAAATACTACCAAAAGCAATTAAACTCTAACCTGCAAGGGGCAGAATTGAATATGCTTGGAAGACCTGTATCTTGAGCAAATGATATGACTGTGCCAGATGGCCCCATAACCCATCTCACACTATTTGGAGCAAGAATCATAGCACTTGCAGACTTCTCCTGCAAAAGAAAAACAAATGTCGGTAACTGAAAGAAGAAGAAAAACACCCACTAAACTTTTTTCAGGACTGCTAATCACCTGTTCCTTCTCATCCCTCTGTTTGCGTAGCTTGTCTTCTTTTTTCTTTCTCGTAGAATCAGTACCTAGAATTTTCTTGATTGCCTCAGCCTGGACACAAAAGCAAGATCATTGATTATAGCAACATGTATTTTTTGTGAGAAACAAATCCATCATTAACAACTGAGACCAAACTCATACCTGTTGAGCATTAGCAGCCCTTTCTACTTGTTGCTTGCGTCTTTGTGCAGCCTCTGCTTTCTTCAACTGCTGCTCTACCTCAGACAACTTTTCCTTTTTTTCTATTGCATAAGAAAAAAAGTTAGTACATCTGTATGAGATGCCTTTATTATTAGTAACCAAAACAAACACCCTAGCCCACCAGCATAACATGCAGTGTCAACATCATTATAATATAAATAAATGCATGAAACAGGAACATTTAAACAGCATGAATACTTTTTGTCCAACCAGCATGAAACAATAACATTCAGATAACACCAACATTTTTTTCATTATGGCAAGGAAAAAATTTGTCCCGTACCAGAAAAATAGTAATACTGAACTTACAACATTGCTAACAAAATTTGACAATTGAATGTTCCATCTCAAATTGTGAACACAGGTAATATACGTGAATGCCATAAGTTAATTTAGAAACCATGTGAAGCATCCTCAGATAAGACAGAAATCACAAGAATAAGGAAAAGGCAAATAGTCCCCAGCTGACGTGAGTGCTGCTATCAAGGGAAAATATGCATCAATATGTAGTGCCAACTAAAATAATTTTGCAAGAGTCTTCTTGTGCTCTAAAGACGAATGTTTAAAGCAAACTTACTCCTCTGACCACTGTGAGGCAATCCTTCAGGAAACTCAATCAAATTTGCTCCTACTTCTGTATCCACGTCTTTGGATGACTGCATGGCCCTTTGACGTGCAGTGAGAGGAATTTCCTTCTTCTCATCAATAGTTGAATTTAAAGTTTCTTTTCTTTTGCTGTTCTTCCTTCCTTCAGGTTCAATATCTGAATTTTCAAACTCTCCATCTGTTGCAACTTCCTCTTCATACTCATACAAGTCCTCTGCTTCTCTTGCAGACCTTAACTTTTTCTGTTTCCTTTTATGATAATGCGTTCCATCTTCCTCATCTTCTTCATCGTATTCACTTTCAAGCATTCGCTTCTTAGGTACCCTTGAGCTTTTACGATGAAGTGTTTCACCTTCTTCCCTATCTTCATCATATTCACCATTTTGCAAGCGTTTCTTGGGGGTCCTAAAATTTTTGCGCTGGGATGCTTCTTCAGCATCTTCATCTTCATCAATTTCCCCATCCAGAACACGCTTCTTGGGTATCCTTGAGCTCTTGCGGACAGGTTGATTTCCTGCAAAATTGTTCATTTCAACATGCTTTCCAGAGGTACTTTCATCTGAGAGTTTGTTTTTTCTGTCATCCTTTGACTGATTCATATCCATCTTAGCAGAGGTAATACCATTGGCAGGAGATTCCTTCCGGAGTGATTCTTGTAAACATTTTTCTGCCCTTGGAGGATAGTCATCTTCATCATCTGAATTTTCCTACAAATCAATTTTTAAGATTAAAAACATATTATATAAACCGTAACATGCAAAGACAATAATGGGCATGCAATTCAAATTCGTTAAATGTCAAATAATACTTTTGATATAATAATAAAACTAAATTGACTGAAATTTTTGTTCTCATACCTTAAAAATAAGTTTCAAGGTCATTCAACAAACTGCCCTTAAAGGTATTATACACCATAATTTCAAGTAACAAAATGTTCTTCATACTATAATATACCACTTCATGTCAGTAAGACACCAAAATTAACCTGATATAAATATTCTACAGGGAAAAGATGTGCACCTGAAGAATAAGTCTCTGACGCCGTCTGCCACCTTCAGGTACTTGTGGAGGCCTTGCAAATGCAGATGAACCTTCTGCTGCCTTCTGTTTATTCCCGGATGCTAAACTAGCATGAATAGTGTGGGTGACTCCACTTACTTTCAGTTTCACCGTGGTGGTCCGGTTCTCTTTAGAATGTGGATCATCTTGTCTAGGTGTGGATTTATCCAAGGAATCTCTAATATCATAGGTTTTTCCATCATGCACTGTTTTAACTTGTGCTACATTTAGGCCTTCTGGAGCTTTGAATTCAGGGTTTGCTGATTTTGACTGTCCTGTATGATGACCATCTACATTCCTGCATCCATCTTGCAACCTGGTATGCCCGGCACCATGGCCAGAGTCTGGTCCACCTTTCACCTGACCCATAGTATGGGCATCAGAGGACCTCCTGTCCACAATTTTGTGCCCATCTGAATTACGCCAATCCAACAATCCAACAGCAGCAGTCAGTCCACCAACCGCCACAGCCCTCTGACCGCCATCACCAGATTTTGAATTGCCCTGCACATCATGACTCCTACCACGAAAAACACCATCATGGTTCCTATCTCTATCTCGATCACAATCCCTATCCCTGTCAGATTTCTCATGACTGACATGCCTATCATAAGAATCTTTTCTATCCTTTCCAGCATCTCTGGACCGCTTTGACACATCCAAATCATCAGTACGCAACTTACGTTTAAATGTCTCCCCAAAAAATTTCCTGTCCCTCTCGCTACCCTTCTCCCCCATGGAACTCTCCTTGAAATTCTTGTCATAATGAGAAACATCCCTGAGAATTTTCTCCTTTGAAGATTTCTCAACCCGCCTGTTCCTGTCATAATCCTGCAACTTGGAACCCCCTCCTCTATCATGTTTCCTGTCATAAATCCTATCCTCCTCCATGCCCTTATGCTTGTTATTGCCATTCAATTCTGTAATCTCCCTCCGGGCTCTTTTTATGTCATCCCAATCATCATCTCCTCCTCCCCCACCCACAGCCCTTCTATTAACTGACTTGCTCCTACCCAAATCCTCCTTCCCAATCTCAAATCTGCCCTTAATATTGCCATTCCCCAATTTCTTCTTATAATCATCTCCCCCATGGGAAGAATAATGGTTTGTATGCTTTCCAGCATCCTCATTGGAACCTTTATCAAAACCTGAAGCAGACTGAGGATCGGACAGTGGTGAACCAGAAGCTGAGGAATGATCATGCTCATTGATGAAAGTGTGGGACCCTCCCAATCTTGGTTTCCTTGATGACTCTGACCGCTTCTTCCTAAAAATATCCATTCTTTCACCACTCTCCATGCTCACAAACCCTGCAAGTTTTAACCCTTTCAAAGCATTCAGAATACAACAGCTGAACAAATCAACCTTAGGATAAACAGCAACAATCCAACAGCAGAAAGAGTACTATCTCAACCACAGAACCCTAAAAGTTAGAAAGCCTGAAAATCATTATTAAACACATCAAACTATCTCATGACAACTCAACAGCAGAAAAGAAAAACTAAAATACACCAAACCCTCCACCACAATAGTTTTAAACAATCAACAAAACAAACCCTATAAAACCAAATCCAATTTCTAGCTAATATGCTAAACTCGTATGAAAACAAGACATTGCAAAAGAACAGTTTGAAAATAACTCTCTAAAAAAAGTCAGGGATTCAACAGAACACAATCACAAAATAAATGCCTCTAATTTTTTAAAAATGCACAAATACAAACAGATCATTTTGAAAGTGTACACAACCCTAATCAATTTCACAGACCCTGCAAAAACTAATCCAACATCCGAACAAATGCCTCAGAAAAAAGAACAAATCCAACAGCAAAAAACAAACCCAGCAGAAAACAAATCCAAACAAGCCATTTCAAAAGATCACACAAATCCAATGAATGGAACATTAACAATCTGTTGAGTATTCACAGTAATTCAACAGCATAACAAACCTTTAGCTCAGCAAACACTCCAAACGAAAATTCAATTGAGCCCTTCAAAATGTCTTGTAACTTCTCACCAATTCAATCAGAAAACAAAGCCTTTATCAAAGCAAACCATGCTAATAAACAGATCTGTGCAAGTCCTTAAAAACAATCACAAAATCTTATGTATTCAAAACCAGAAAAACACCTCCATGGATCAATCTGTTGAGAATCATTACAAGTTCAAAACCAAAAGTATATAATACCTGCAGAAAATGATTTTAAATGATCAAAAACGAACTTGCAAAAACTTGGCAGAAAACAAAATCCCTAAACAAATGAACCATGTACAAACTATTCCAAACAAATCCTTTTTAAAAAACTTCATAAAATCCTCAAATTGTAACCAATTCAATAACCCCTATGAAAAGAAATCTTGAGAATATCTAATGGAACGAGCTCATATGATAAATGCACTAGGGCTTCCAAAGTGAAACCCTGTATTTAAATCATCGCAAGACATGATAGAGTGCTAAAATTGGGTAAAATCTAGCATCCAACTAACTAAATATGATGTACTCCAATGTTTCGGGCCTAGTGTAAATACCAAATTTGACAGAAAAAGTACCACTTAGTTGTGACATCCAAGTCATTGTCTTGCTTGTCCACAGAAAAATTACAGCTTCAAGGAAAAAACAACTACTTCAAAACATTCCACTAGAAGAAACTCTTAACAACATAAGAAAATCGGAAAAATATTTTTAAAACATTACTTATTCAAAACAGAACAAATCCTGCAAAATCAAACCGAAAATGCCATTTAATAAATCTGCCAAAATTCATCCATTCACACCAGACAAAAACCAAACAAATTTTCCAAGTTTATCAGAATAAACCCTTATAAAATGGAATCAGCTTGATTAGTAAGACATTGTGGTTTCATAACAGACCTAAAGTTCCAAGGGACGCCCCTAGGTGGAAATAATAGCAGATGAAGTAATTCAAGCAAATCCACTCAAAATAAATCCAGTATACAATTCATAAATCATGAAACCCTTGTCAGATCAAACCTTGCAAAAAGAATAAATCATCATCAAACTGCCAAGCATATCCTAAAAAGTTCTCCAAGGCAATCCTCACAAAATCTTACAAATTCTACGCAATCCAAGAAATCCTTACCCCACAAACCCTGCAAAAAAATACATATCCAGACAAACCTTCCAAAGAAACCTACATTGAACCGCAAAACAAGCCGCCACTTCTAATACAAACCAGGCCAAAACCTTACATACAACCTTAATATTACTTCCCAAAGCTTAATATCTAACATAACCTGCAGAAACTCAATATTTCACAAACCCCTAACATAACAAACCCTGTGCACACAAAAAATTGAGACAAATCGTAGACCAAAATTGAACGAATTCACCATCCTCTAAAAATTTTACTAATCCAAAGAAAACAAAATCCTTAACAGAAAAACTCTCATCAGAGAAAATAAGCAAATCCAAACTCTTATCGAAGCATATAAACAATCCATACACAAAAATCGAACGAATTAAATGTCCTGTAAAAATCACGCTAATCCAAAGAAAACGCATCCTTAACAAAAACAAACTCTCATCAAGGCAAATAGGCAAATCCAAACTCCTATCAAAGCAGATGAAAAAATCCATCCACAAAATTCAAATAAATTCATCCTCAAAAAATTACACTAATCCAAAGAGAACAAATTCTTAACAAAAAGAACTCTCATCAACGCAAGTAAACAAATACAAACTCTTACCAAAGAAAACAAACAAATCCATCAACAACCAACCAAACGAATTCAGCATCCTTGAAAAATTACACTAATCCAAAGAGAAAATATCCTCAACAAAACAAACTTTCATCAAAACAATTAAATAAATCCAAACTCTTACCAAAGCAAATAAATAAATCCAAGCAAACCCACGAAAAACCAAAACCTAACAAAATCTTACCAATTGAACAGCAGAATAAATCCTTGAAACTCCTTTTAAATCTCGCACCTAATTCTACAGGCCCCGAAAGCCCTTCGTAACTTCTCGAATCTTACGCATACATTAACGCCATTAACCCCTGCAAAATACAAACAACCCTCAAAATCCTCCCTGACAATTTAAACAAATCCATGCAAACCCATGAAAAATAGTGTCCTCTCACAATTTCTTACCATGTGAAAAGCACGTCAAACCCTTGAAGCCCTTGCAAATCGCGCTCCGATTCACATACGCCCCGTCATAAATTCTCCAATCTTACCTAAGCATAAACGCTATCAACCCCTGCAAAATATAAACCCCCTCAAAAAATCTCACCAACAACTGCAATGCACAAAGAAGAGCCTTCTTTCGAAACTCTAAGACCGACATTATCTCAAACCCTAAAAGCCACAGATATACTGAGAGACAAAAGATGACGAAGAGTAAAAGCAGCATACCCTCAAGCGGGTAGTCATATGAGCCAGCCCCCTCAACCCACTTGGGGGCTGACTGAATTAATGTATGTACTGAGCCTCCTGGTTATTTTGCGCGTAAAAATATTCAGTTTTTGGGCACGGGAGGATTTGTTAGTAGCTCGTAAGCATTACAAGGGAAGGGCCTCGTTTCTCCTTGCCTTTGCCTTTGGCCCCTCCCTCACAATACTTACGAAATATCAACAAATCCTCTCATAAAAAACTAAACATCAACCCCCTTCCCTTACAAAAATACTACGCCCGTAAAACATAAAGAAAAATCTCGAGTTTAGTTAGCGAGCGTATGGTTGTTTGATTTTGTTTCTGCCCGATCAAACCCTAAATTGTCTCTCTTTCTCTCTCTGCTTTGACCTTTGAAAACTTAACACTGTTAGTACGTTGCTCGCCGTTACGCCTGCGCTGGCATTTGTGGTAACCGTCAGAGGGGAGCCCATTTTAACTCTGGTTTTACCCAGAGTTTGCCCATGTCTGCTGCTCTCCAATATCCTTGGACAATGTGACACCCTTCTGAAGTGCATGTTATATTTAGTTATTTTATTAGTTATTATTATTATAATATTATTTTATCAGTAGTTATTAGCATATTAGCATGCCTCATTCCATGATTAGTGTAGATGGAGAAATCGTCATTCATATGCTTTAAAGATGAATCAAGTGTAGCTCGATGAAAATGATTTTAAATTTTTATTTTATTTTTTTTAAAAAGAAATTTATATTGGTTGGATGAATGAATGATTTTAATAGTATTTATGAGATATAAAGATGGTAATAAAGTTATTTTATAAAAAAAATATTTTAATGAAAATGATTTTAAATTTTTATTTTATTTTTTTAAAAAAGAAATTTATATTGGTTGGATGAATGAATGATTTTAATAGTATTTATGAGATATAAAGATGGTAATAAAGTTATTTTATAAAAAAAAAAAATTAAATATTCAATTTTTTTTTAACTTATCTTTTATTTTAAATCTTCATTGAAAAGTCGGTTGTTTTAGTTAATATCTCATTTTCAAACAAAATAATGGAGTCAATTATCAAGATATCAATGCATATGAATATCTTTATAAGCCAAACATTCCATGATGTACTCCAAAACAACATATTTCATTTACTCAATCTTCTTTAGGTGTTCTCTGTACGTAAGAGGGTATGAATTAGATCTTGGGTGAGCTATCAACATTATCACTTTCCATTTTTATTTGTGCTTTCATATATGCTTTTTGCTTGTGGTCACACATATACTATATATATTATTACTCCACTATAATAGACATAGTCTAATATACCATAATTTTATGTCTATGATTTGTCATTGAAATTGAAGTGGTCCTCCTACTAACATAATAATTAATTGGTTGAAAATAAACTTGTTTGCTTTCTCATCCTTCTTTTTCTCTTCTCTTATTTGTGGCTCTCCTCAACCTCCCCTTTCCTCTTCTCTTCTTTAATGGCTCTCATTTTCTATGGTTAATTTATTAAGAAAAACAAGCCTTCTTACATACTATGAGCTACTAAAAACTATATTTTTCCTCTCCCCTTCCTACAAACTTCTAAACATAAATGGCATTTCTAAACCTGCCCCAAGATTTAAAAAATCCCCTACAACAAGCTTCTAAAAATTAAATTCTTCTCCTCAAATGAAAAATTCCCCTCCCTATAAGCTTCAAAAAATAAAGGCTAAAAATTCTTTGAGAAATTCCTTTCCAATATAAACCTCTAAAAATAAAAGGTAAAAATTCTTTAAAAAATTCCTTTCCTATACAAGCTTCTAAAAATAAAAGATGAAAATTCATTTCCAATTAAAGCTTCTAAAAATAAATGCTAAAAAAATCTTTTGAAAATTCCTTTTTTGCAAGCTTTTCTAAAAATAAATCCCTTTCTGGTTAACTAGAAAAAAATTATTTTCCTACAAGCCTTCAAAAAATAAAATAAAATAAATCCTTTGAGGGAATATGCCTAAAATAATGTGTGTTTAATTTTGCTTTTGTAATGATTTTGCTAAAGATAGAAGTTTCTCTACTTACCTAAGAATTCTTGATGAGAATAGGTAGACTATTATTTCTATTTAACGTACCCATGGGTGGGGATAGATCCTTATCTCGATCAAATGCAGTCTTTTATGATGTCTCTACCCTACTCTTATATGTGCCTTTGGCTTTGTTGAATCATTTATGGGTTATGATTTACTACCTTGCATTGTTAGGTGTTCTTACTACATGGTCACTTTATTCTAGATGTGATCTTTGTTGCCATTATATCATTTTGTATTGAGATCCTTATATTGAAAAGGAATAGGTTATGGATAAACTACTTCTTGGATGCTTTATTCAACTAATGAAACTACTAAAATTATGGGGTCACTAAGCACCGAGTGAATGAGGTAAACTAAATCGATCTAATCAACTAGAGAAACTACTGAAGTTGCTTCAATTAGTGTTGGCTCTTTTTTTATATTTGTACCATTGGGATATGCTAGTAGTTCTCAAACTAGAAGGATTTTATGGTTCTAATATTGGTGGATAATTATTTATTTGATTGGATTAAGGAAAACTAGGTGCTTTGATGTTGTCTATAGTATTGGATATGCTAATGAATATAGTTCTATATATAATACATGCTCCACAATTGGTGATACTTCAACATGTACTTCAACTAGCACTTCTCTAGTTTCTTCCTCTATACCTTAATTTATAGGATCCATTGACTCAAAAGTTGAATTGACCAGATTTGCTTAACCAACCCAATCAACCACCCTAGCTTATGGTTCTAGATCTAGGTATGTAATTCGATAAGTAATTGGATTAACATATGCTTCAACTACCTCTATGGGATATGGTTCTACTACTAGCAATTTATATGCTTCTCCTATGATTATATCTACTATTAAGGCTAGTTCGACAATTATAGAATAGACTAAGTAAATTGTTGAATAAGTTATTAGGTAAGATATTGGAATTAAACAACAAGTTATATAGGCTCTTACTTTTTAAGGATCTATTAAGTATGCTTGACCAAATAACTCCACTAGTGCATTTATTATTGCTAAAATTGGGTGCTTCATCAACAAAATCAACTTCTTAACCAATTGGATCAACAACATAATCTACTAATACTATTTAAGCTACTCAATCTCTAAAAACAAGCTTTGGATTTGGCTCTCAATATAGATCTAGAAATGGAAGGTATGTAGCTAGGTATTCTTAGTATGATATTAGGTATGTTGTTGTTTCGATATAATAAACCTAAACAATTGCTCTTTCAATGGCTAAATCTAGTCAATCACCTAAATATCTTGTTTCCACTATGATTCTACTTATACTAGTAATGGGTCAACTAGTTTAATAGGGACTTCTTCAAAACAAACTTGAAATATACCAAAAATTCAAAATAAGAAGGGATATTGTTGGTGGTGATAAAACTAATAGTTTTGTTGGATCAATAAAGTCAACTACTACTACCTCTCTAGGTGCTTATCTACATGTTGCATCAATGGCTTAATCAATTGCTTATTTGACTAGATCCACCTCTATCTATGTTGTTGGACCTGTAATTAGCACTTACACTAGTTATGCTACTATTGTTGGATAAGCTAGATCAATTACTTAATTGACATCAACAATTGCTTATACTCCAATTTATTCTTAAGCTACTGAGTTTATTGCTTACTCTACTAGTGATGATTAAACTAGATATGGGTATGGATATGGGTATGGATATGGATCACAAACTTGAAAAGTAAAATCTATTGCTTAACCTAGTTATATAACTACTTGTGCTACTAATAGAAGGTATATTGTTGGCACTAGACCAAGAGCTTATACATGTGCTTAAGCAAAGTAAACCAGGTACAATGTTATTGATCCTACTTATTGGTTGAAAAAATTAGAAGCTTAATCTAAATTTGAATCTACTACTACTTGATATAATAGTGCTAGATCAAAAACTTAACTTGGGTATGGATCTTGATATGGATCAATTGATGTGCGTACCCTTGCTTATGAGCAAACAACTAGATTTTCTACTCATGACGGCTTTGGATATATACTAAGAATTGCATAATCATTATTGTCATGCCCATATTTTAACATGTGAACATGAAAACAGCCAATTATTTTTATACTTTTAACTTTTAATTAATATTATTCTCTACATGGGGTGATCCCACAATACTGGTTTACAATTTTTGGCCAAACTAGACACTAAACTGATTTTTTCTAACTAAATCTTCACTTTCGAGCACCTATAGCAGCTAAACTGTAAGGAATTTGAAGATGATACAAACTAGTGATTTGTGGCATTTTTTTGTAGATTCTAAATATATTTTTTCAATTTTTTGGGAATTATTTGCACTTCTTTTTCCATCCCCTTTGAAAACAAGTTTTTTTCCAGTAAACACCATTTTTAAGGAGTGATGCTCACTATATAACATATAACTTTTTCCATGAAGGATAAAATTATAATTTTTTCAAATTTAGATTTGTAACTATGATATCTAGTGCTTCCAATTGGTTTCATAGTGCTTTATTGAATATTTTTTCCTTAATCAAGTTTCTAAGTCAAACCAATTACAATTTAGACATAGGCGGACCGTATAACACATAAATTTTTTTAAAAGGTATCAAAATTCCATTCTTTTCTTGTTGGATCAAGGACTTCGATATCTAGTGCACTCATATTTTTTTAAAAAAAATATAATCTTCTATTTTTCCACGTGTGCAGAATAGAGAGTTTGATTTTCGGTGAAAAACCTACATTCACAAGAAATAAAAAATAAATATAATAATAAAATTAAATTTAGTTAAAATTATACTTTTTGGGAAGCTTATAATAAGGACTACATACAAAAAATAAATTTTAAATATATTCATTTGATCCCCCAAAAGGTAAATCAAAAGTGGTTTTTTATCAGCATTTTGATAAGTGTAAAGGAGACTCCGTTATAGGTATGGTTTAAAACTAGTGGGGTTCTATCCAAGGGGGTTTGATCTAAGGTAGTTTGATCAAACCCTCTTCAATTGGAATGCTTTAAATGGAACTTTTTAATGCTTAAATCATTATATTTTCTAAAAATATGTGATTTCAGCAAAAATCAAAATCTCCCAGAAATTGTAAACCAACTTTGTGGGATCACCCCATGATATACTAACATGTGCACTTGTTGATGTTGCACATGTAGTGTCATCACAAGCATGCCACTCAAAGGCGAAGGAAGGGAATTAATGTGAGTGGACTATGACAATGATTAACGTAATTAAGGTTTGGTGTGTATGTGAGACACCTTAAGGGATGACCTCTCAAAGGACAATCCCTTTAAGATCACTATATTAAAGTGGGGAGATCAAGTCTCCAAGAAAAAACCTAATTATTATAGATCGTCAAATCATATCTAGGTTTAATTGCTTTCAAAGATAATTGATTAATTAATTTATAAATCCATTAATCATGCATTTACAATAAATCATCTAACTAGAGAATTTGAACTTATATTTCAATTAAATAATTTACCAAAAATAAACAAAATGATTATCTTTATTTTCAAGTAATTATCTTCACAATCTAAATGAATATATGGCTAAGAAAACTATTGTAAAAATATTTTATACAACATAATAAGAAAAAATATACAAGCTAAAGTTTAGTGACCTCTAAATTTCTTGTAGATTTCTCTCTTTTCTCCAACTTGTAAAATGAAACCAAAGAAATGAGGTAAGAGAGTATATTATAAGACTATATTAATTAGTTAGATGATTTAATGAGCTATAGTAATTAGGTCTTGTCTTGGAGACTTGACCTCCTCACTTCCATATAGTAATCTTAAAGGATTGGACTTTGAGAACTCCCCCTTAGGTGTCTCACATAGAGACATCAAACCTTAATTCAGTTAACCATCTTCATAGAGTGTGCTATATAGAATCTACAATACTTATTTGAATTAATTCCCTTACCTCACCTTCAAATGACATGCTTGTGATGATGTTACAGGTGCAACATTAATAAGTGTGCATGTTAGTATATCATGTGGAGCATGATATGAATTGAAGGTTGAGTTTAAAAAAATAAATTATTGGTTATGTTCATGTCTTCATGTTAATATATGGGCATGACAACTATCAAAAGAGAAGGCTCAATCTATTAGATCAATGTCCTCACCAATATGTGCTTCTCGTACCCTTGCACTTGCTCATGCCCTTTCCTATGCTACCTTTGATTTGTACTCTAATGTCTTTGTTTCTTGACACTTATCTAGTCTTTACTCTTAGTGTTGCTTCTTTTATTAAATCTTGTATTCAATTTACTTAACCAATTGCTTAATCAATAAAATTGATAAGATAAGTTTTGTATGTAATTATGTCAATAGCAAAACCAAATGAAAAATTGATTTGGATCTACTACTAGCGAGTTTCTAACAAATAGGGATGTTGGTTATGGATCAATAGGAACTAGGTAAAAAACTTTTATAGATGCATCTTTATCTCAATCTAGAAATAAAACTATTGGATATGGGTCTTGATATCAAGACTCGTAATCTTAAACAATGGTGATAAAGGCTTTAAATTATTTTTTAGATATTTAAAAGAGAAAGGGGTAAGAGAGCAGATTGACCAAATCAACCACAATGGGTCTCTCCTCTCAAATCAAGAAGATATCCTCAACCAATTTTTCCTCTTCTATAAGGAGCTTTTCTCCTCTGAAGGGAATTGTGAGGAAGGAAAAAATGTCAAGTCCCTCATCAAAAACATAATTCATAAGAAAATATCCTAAGAAGATGCAGTTATACTCTCCATAGGAATCACCAAAGAAGAAATTAAGAAAGATATAAGTTCCATGAACAATGAAAAAACTCTAGAGCTAATGAACTGTCAATGGAATTCTACAAAACCTTCATGGACTAGATTTGTGATGACACACCCTTTCACTTCATATTCAAACTTCACCTAACCCATTCACCTAAACATTCACTCCAATTTAGCCACTTGATATGCTCCTTCCCCATCTAATACACCCAAAATAACCTTTCCATTTATGTCATAATTTATTTATTCATTACCCCCTCAATCCACACCACAGTCAACACTTTCCCAATTAATCATAATCTCATATCATGCATCCCATCACTCCACCTATAAACAACCTCTATCCCACCAACAACATACTTGAAAATAAATACACTTCAAATCATTTATCAACAACCAACATCGTATCAACACTAATACACTCCCCAAGTAAACACGTGTTAATCCACCCCTTCAAAACTACCATATAACAATCCATCTTAGCCTTTAAATCCAACTCCTTCAAATTCATTTTCCCATGAATGACAGGAAATGTAATACACTCTCAAGGGGATGCAAATAAGGACTTTACACTAATAGTAAACAAATAAATTTTGATAAATTATGATCCTACCCATTTGATAGAACAATATCAATGATACATTTCCTTAAAAACTTTGAGATACCAAATTATGCCAAGAAGTTTCCTATAGTGACATATACCTTATGAGACTATTTATTCATAGTTTAGGAGGACAAGCACTTGAGTATTTTTACATATACCTCAAGGATTCATTTAAACTTTTGTTGACTTGGTTCAGAAATTTGTAATCCAATTCTCCTATAATGTTGAGTTCATGAGTTAACTATGCTTAACCTATCTAACACTAAACAACAATATGGGGAAATTTTCACTTCCTTTAATGATGGAGGATTCACACTAGTCATTTTCTTTGGCCAATTATAGAAAAATAAAATGTTCATATTTTTGTCACAAATATCAATCCTGAAATGGTCTTTCATCTGTAAGTCCATTGCATCTCCACTTTTAATGAAATTATCTATAGAGGGGTCACTATTGATAAATCCATCATTGCTAAAGGTTTAGCCAAAATCCATAACAAAGATAAAAATAACAATAACCATACCAATAAAAAACCATACTTTTGGACTAAGAATAAAAATATTGTCAATGATGAGGTTATTGACTCCAAACTCATATAGACCACAACAAATATCTATATATAGGCAAATCCCAATATCCAAAACATCAAACAAAAAACTCATGTTTCCATACCACAAGGACAACCAAAACTCCCTAATCATCCAAAATGTAAGTACACTTCATTAGGGGGAATCTATTGAAGTCGGACCTTCAAAAATTGGCTCAAGCCAAGTTAATAAAATTTCTATACACAAAATATGTTGATGAGAGTAAACCAAAGCTTTCGTAGTACAAATAAAATAAGTATTGTGAATACCATCACATTAAAGGCCACACCATATTTATATGCATTACAAATAAAAAATTATATCCAAGATCTCATCAATTGTGGTGAGGTTGAAGTGGAAGGACATACAACCCCCTTGCCTATTGAGAATTAGGCATATATAATTTGTAGTGTAGGAAAAAGTATCCCTTTTCACACTTAATTTGGGAAATAAATATTAATAAAATGACTAAATTATGCCTTAATTTAGTGTCGTAATATGTGTTTTACATATTCAAAATAAGTTTAGGGTCTTTTAATTAAAATGGACTTAATTATGCCTTATTTTTGGTGTTGTAAGGTGTACCTTTACACTTTCACACTAACCTAGGGATTTATTCAATAATTGAGGTTAATTTGCCTTAATTGGCCCCTTTAATTCAAATCCAAGCCTAATTAATTGCAATTTCCGAAGGAGAAAACCCAACATTCATTAATGATATAACATAACACTCATCCTTGAAGAATATGTGTCCTAGGTAAGTGACCTAAGACTCATTTTCCACACGGCGAATGGGTCCTCACTTAGACCTAGGACCTAAATTTTTATTATGTTTTTGGTGGTATTTCAATGATTTCAAATGTATATTCAAATTTTAGCTTGTGCTATTTGAATTTCAAGAATTAATGTTAAGATATGTATAAATAAGAGGTCATTTCACTATGTTTCACCTAGAAGACTTTCAAGCAACCTAGAGTTTTTATGCAAGCATCCCTATAACAATTTTATGATTTCAAGAGAAATTCAAGAGCACTTTCAAGATATTCAAGTGTAGAATTATTGAATATTTATTGCAACAATTAAGATTCTATTATCATGTCAAAGTCATATTACATCATGCATGTTGTTTGAGCTAATACGGTGATGTAGAGGTCAAGATCTATTCAAGTATTCAAGGAAATCATTTTAAATCAAGTTTCATGAGCAAGTTTCATATCCATTAAGGATAATTCATGCAAGTTGCAGATCTACAATCCAAGGTTCAAACAAAGGTTTGGTGTGTTGTGACATTGCTTGTTCATTCATCATTCCTTCATGCTATTTTATTTCATTTCAAGGTTTGATTTCCAAAGCGAGGTTTCAACAAGGAAAACCTCAATTCACCTAACAAACAACACTTTTCTCTCTTTGATGTGTGGTTGTAGGTTTTTAGGTTGAAGATTCTTTAAAGAGAAAAATTGAGGAAAGTTGCAAAGTTGTCAAAGTTGCAAGAAAAGTTGTCATTTCATGAAAACTCTTCTACAAAATTTATTTTCAACTGTTTGACAATGAAAATTGAGAATCTGGGAGTGCAGACATAGCAGAAGAGAACCCAAAAAGGATTTTTGCAGAGCCCTAGCTAGGACCCATTCACCATAGGGTGAATGAGTCCTTAATGAGCTTCAAAAAGCAACTTTTGGTAACTAGTACACATCATTCTCCCTTTCTAGATCTGCCTTTTGATTGTTGTTTCCTGTAGTTTTAAGTATGGTCTTTCATTTGCATTTTATAGCTTGCATTTTGGAGTTTGTTTGATAGTTTTAATCTTTCTCCCCAAAGTGCTATTTGAATCATACCCCCATCCTTGCATAAAGGAGAAATTTGTTGATTCATACCTTGATTTGACTCACCTTTTGGTTGTTAGTCACTTCATTGTTTGGATCTCATTTCTTGAATGAAATAGTGGAGAATAGGGTTATTTGTTATCATTTTGGTGAACCCCCTTTCATATAAGCCCATTTTTTATTGTTTCGTAATTATACTTTTCCTGGGCATGATCATAGTCATCCATCCACATAAAAAAATGGCTTCTCCCAAAATAATCTCATTAACAACTTCCATAGCCATAACATATCCACCTCATATGATTCTATAGTAGGTCATATTGAATAAGCTTGACCACAAGTAACATCCATCTCTCCTTCCAATCCTTCATCCATTGAACCTTTATAATCTAATCCATCCTACTCCCAATATCAATCCATCAGATCCCAATTCTTTTAGTATTTCCTCCGAGGGCTATTTATAAAGGATCCTAAGAAACAACACACAAATGTAGGTATTTCATCTTACCATATTACTACTTCAGTGGTACCCCCATGTTTTGTCAACCATATGGTCATCAATCCAAAATTCATCCAATCCCTCAAATCCCACATTCATAAACATCGCAAATTCCTTCACCATCCATTTGTTCAACTTCAAGCATACATTTTTTCACTAATCACTAGTGTAAAACATCATTCCTCTCTCATCTCTTCCAAACATATCTAACTATGTCAATAACTTGCTCCAAAGGATACACAAATGCTTCCCATAGATAATCATGAAATCAAATCCAATCCTATATTTGATAAAAATTCTTAGCTATGAACAAGATATCCTAGATAAAACACCATCATACACGCCATCACCTACCAAGCCCACTCCAAAATTACCTATTCAAAATCCACTATTATTGTGCCAAAATATTGAGTCCATGCAAGACTCCCCCATCCATAGAAAAACTCATATACCCTTGTTAGAATTAGATATATGTCAAGAGCACAATCCAAATCATGAAGAAACAAGTTCTAAAATGAATCAAGATCAAGTTTCCCAAATCCTCCCTATAGGTGATCTTGACCTTCAAGATAATCCAATCATTGGTCAAGATCCCATCTCTCCTCTAGAATTCTATAATGATCCCATCATCCCTCTCTATTTCATCCATGATCACAAATTTGAAGTTGATCTCATCTATATTCCAATAACATCCACTACCCAATATGAAACACTTTCCTCCACTGGAAACATAGATGATCAAATAAATAATGTGACTCAAATTAAACACATTAATAAGCAAGCTACTACATATCAAATCAACATTCCAAATGATGAAGCGACGACAAGCATGCACAAGGAGATATTCCAATATCTTATCAACTAGGATTATCCACTTTTGTCAAAGTAGGCTTTCTTTATTAATAGAAAATAACCAATGTCAATGCTTCAAAACCATACAAAGATGGGTTAACATCTTGTTTTCAAAACAACACATACCCTATTGCAAACAAATTCTATCAAAATGTGCAGTATCAAGGAAAGGGATTAAACCTATATGAATAAGTAATTTTAGAGCCAATACATTTTTTGTGTAAATCCAAGATATAAAGGTCTTATTTATTCATCAATTAGGGAATCTAATAATTTTAGTGGTACCTCAATGACACTAGGGGAAATTAATCCAATGCAAGCATCAAAATAGGGGTCATCTATAGTCCTTACCATAAGGTTGTTTCCAACACTCCTTCCTTCCACACCATTAACCAACATTTCCAAATCCTTCAACACACTATTGGGACTAAAAAACAAAATTCTTATAAATTAAAATACCAAAATCAAAATTCCAAAGCCAATGAATCCAAAAATCAAATTGGATACGTGAAGTCAAAATAGATCCTAAATCAAATTGGATCAAGAAAATCACTGATTTAAAATCTAATAGTCAATCAAAATGTGAAGATACAAGTAAAAAAGGCCTCCCATTAATCATGTATCCACCTCCTTCAAAATGGTCTTCAATCCCAATACGTAAGGTGTATAAAATTGTTGGTCCCACGCACACTCACAATTCAAAATGCAAACTCCCTTTTCCACCATCCCAAGTTTGGAAAGCAACAAATCTTACATATAAAATTCTAAATAACTCATCCATGTCTCACATCCCTTATTACAATATGACATATCACCTAAAATCCAAAAATCCTAACTCGCACATTCACTATGTCCTAGTAGCAACACTTTAGCTTAAGGATTCTAATGACACTCTAGTTGTAATATCCCTTTTTGGGATATTATTTAAAGCAACAATATTTACTCAAAATATGACAATAGTTTTATCAAAGATTAAGAATTTATGATAATAATCATATCAATAGATCATAGCACAATACAGGCAAGGTTTTTCAAAATGTGAATTCCTCAAAAATACTTTGCAAAATTGTTGAATTAAAGGACCTTGTCCCTAACTCAACAATGATAATACCAAGGAACCCATCCCTTGCTGTCAATGGCATGAAAATACCTCATCCTTCCAACCCTTAGCCCACCCAGTGATCCTAGACCCCATCTAATTTGTAAATACTACCTAGAATTCACAATTGGTGACTTGATGTATTTGCTAGACTATTAATTACCATTTCTTGATGGATTGATAATTAAAGTGAATAATAATTATATAATTTTATAAACAATTATTGTTTGAATTAATTTTCTATAGTATATAATTGTTGC
Organism: Sequoia sempervirens; assembly: GCA_007258455.2. Lineage (NCBI taxonomy): Eukaryota > Viridiplantae > Streptophyta > Pinopsida > Cupressales > Cupressaceae > Sequoia > Sequoia sempervirens. Next base: position 123,253,846 of record VDFB02252616.1, read on the forward strand.
ATGAAATGATATTTTACAATTGATTTCTCACTTGATGCCTTCTCAAATGAATTGATCTCCCCTTTTATATCTTCCAATCTAAGGGAGTCAGACCCCTTCATCAAATCATTTATTATGCAAAGAGTTGCACCCCTTCATAATCAAGTTCTTTATTTAAACTCTTGGTTTATTTTTATTTTATGATTTTTATGGAATCATTGCTAATAACATTTCTTTTAATCTTAATCAATCATTCTTTAGAATCACAATGATTATTATTTTACTCCCCTATGTTAGACTATTATATTTTCCTTAAGGTTGTGATTTCTTTCTTGGCAGGGGCATGATAGTCTGCCTTGATAGGCTGTCGTTAGGTCCTATCTCTTTAGTTAGAAAATACATCAATTGTATCAACCGGGTAGTGTGTTGGCCTACTCTAATGGTTCAATAACTAAGCCCTTAAAGTTGTGACTTAGAGATTAGACATATGCACTAAGTAGCTATCTTACTCATCATGAAGGTGCATTTCATTGTCAATCTAGGGATGTAAACATGAAATGGTTCAGCACTGTATGTGCACTAGGACTCCACTGTAGTTATCCTCATCCTACAACTAGAAAAGGAACAGTACTGAAAATAGAATGCTGGAAAGAAATTAACATAAGCACTGAGCATGAATCAACAAATACATTGACCATCAACTACTGAACTGGAAATGGATGACAAAAATAGAAATCTCAACAAGCAGACAGGAACTACTCTTTCTACCTTGACTGTAGGAATAGTCACAGAATAGAGTTCTAATGGTTGTAGGAATAGACAAATGTTGAAACCAAAACTAGATACTAAACATAAAAATAACTACTAAAATAAATGGGTGGAATTCTCACCAAGTGGGCCCCATTGGGTGAGTCTTCCTTAAGCTAACTCAGATACAACATATCATAATATCATTTTATTCCTTGAAAACATGATTACAACATATCATCAATATGACTATATTACTAAAACTGAAAATGCAAGTACAATCTCAGAACATCCAACCTTATGAAAAGGGGCACTTGACCATTATTTATAGAGGGAAAAGCTTCTAATTAACCCTAACTAACTAGGCAGTCGACTCTAACAAAATAGGAGGATGCCATTTATTGAAATCATAGAAAAGAGAGGGAGAAAGTTATGCATGCGCCAAATTTGATCAAAGCAGACTTGCCCCAACAAGGATCCAACACAACACACTTCCTATATTTGCTCAACTAACAAACATGATCATTTTAAAGGTTTTTACAATCTTTCATTCAAGCTAGGAATTTCCCTATGTTGAGATTTTTCCTTCATTTGACCTCTTAATGACCATCTTTTTGACTTTCTTAACAACTGACCAACTAATAGGAGTTTCTTCCACTTTGCAAGCTTCATTTACATAAACATCTTAATGTGAACCTACATAATGACATTAGCATGCACAAAACAATTGTATATCCATAATTACCTTAAAGTAACATCCATTCAATCACATATAAAATTAACATAGATAATTCACATAGCATGTTAATGTCATTAAAATTCATAAGGATAAGTCCATGCCCAAGGTTTATGGATTTAAGGAAGTAACATGGAGAATGTCAATAACCAAGTGTCAAAGTCTATAGTATCATCAACAAATATATGATAAACCCTATCAAAATTGAACCATTAATTGGACTCATCATCTCCCCCAAACCTAATGTTTTGTTGGTCCTCCAGCAGAGGGAGCTCTATTACTTTGCCTTGTCAAAGCTCTGAAGTCACCAACTACTAACTATCCCAGATCAGTCTCTACAATATATTAATTGGGATCCCAATAGAACCCTTGCTTGTTTTCCAAGCTGCTTCACCTTTTCCTTTCTATAGCTGTCATATTGGTAATATCTATAATTTGGTACTAGCCACAACAGAGTAGGTGGTTGAAATGTCAATGGAAGCCAATATTGTCGCCTCATCCTTCCAATATGTATGTACCTAGTACATTGTTTACATGTTGCAGCATAATTTTAAAAGGAATGGGGTTCAACCTATTTCAATTGATTTGTTAAACTATTCCACCTATGTGATAGGTACCCATTACTATTTTCCCTGTAGTATCAGCTACCTACTCATATTCTTGATATGCTTCTTCCCTAATAGGCATGATCCTATTTTTGTAGCCCGGGCGATAAAGAATTATGTGCCATGTATAATAAATGTATGAAGGGTTACTGGATTCAGCTCTGAGAGACAAGCGGGTATGAAGTTCTCTTTCCCTGTAAATTTTAAACTAATGCCCCTAGCTGATTTCATTCTAGATCCATGACATGAATGCCCTCAAATGGATATCTCCAATGTATAGTAATGGGTTCCAATCATGATCATTAGGCACAACATAATTATGCAAGTATAATTCACACAACATATTTTTAACTTCAAGAGGAGAAGATTGGTAGGATTGGAAAAACTCACGTGGAGTTTCAATAGAAGGGCTCAAACCTGAAATAACCATTGATAGCTTGAAGGAAATATGTCGCTCCTTAAAATGCAATGCATATACTCTCGGAGGAGTTTTGCATGCCATCATTTGGGGTACTAAAGCTACCACATTATCTCCCTTATCCTTCAAGGAAACAATCTTTGCATTCTTTTCTTCAATTTCTGCATTTTTCTTTTTGACTTCTTCATGTAGCTTGTATCTTTCCTTTTTCCACTCCTCTTTCCTTTGCATCTCACTCCATAAGTTCAAGGCTACAAGATTCCATGAAAATTTGGGAGGTTTATGTTTTCCTACCAAGATCTTCCCTCACACTGATTCTTGTTGTTCAAATAACACCAATTGCAATGATTCTTGTTGTTCACCTTACTCTGGTTGTAGTGGTTCTTGATTTTCAACCTACTCTACAACAACAATAAGCTTTGCTAATCTTATGTTTGCTTGTTCCTCAAAATTTTCTTTCACTTCAATATTTACCTGCCCCTTAGGAGCTTTAGTCTCCTTCCTAGGTGTTCTTCTAAGACTAGGGCTTCTTTTTGGAGGCATATTAGTAGTCGTCTTATCTGGTTTTGATTTCATCAAAGGGATTTTATGTTTGTCAGTAGCTGCAGGAAAACCAGTGTCATCATCTTTATGTTTCCTAGGGCTTGATTTCACTTTTTTTGTCGTTTGCTTCGTGGCCTTCCCTTTCCTAATTTCTTCCTATCTCAATTGTGCTTCCTCTTTTCTAATGGCAACCCTAGTTCGAATTGAGGTTTTGGGAAGAACATTAACATTAGGTTCTGAGGATGAACTTTCTTCATCTAAATACTCTGATTCAAAGGAGCCAATTTCTATTGTTGATTTCGGCTACAAGAGGGTTTGTGCTAGAGTTTGTGCCAGAGGTTGAAGCTCCGGGAGTGGTTTTAGCAACCCTCTCACCCCTACTAACCCTAAAATCTTGAGGTTGACCTCTAGGATGCACATTTTCTAGTTTGAATTGATCAATGCTTACAAATTATTCCCATGTCATACTAGACACTTCTTGTAAAGACTTTTCTACTAACAATTTTATCAAATAGTGATGAGAAACAGAATTGTCCCTACCTTTTTGTGTTTTAGTTGCCATTATTATAAGGAGGTTGTACAACACACTTGGCACGTTCATCCTTATACCATGTCTCATATGGTTTAGGAGCTAAAAATGCACAAAATGAAGGCATGATTGGCGGCCCTCATAGGTAATATATTTGACAATGTTGACAACAACTTGTTTCCACTTTTCTCGCAGAGAAGTTCTCCTCATTCCTTGCTTATCAACAACAAGCAAAGGATCACTAGGTTCAGTGAATTCTACCCTAGCTAACCTCACATCCCTGGAAGCAAGGTATGGCTCTCCTTCAGCAGGAAAACCCATTACTTCAACAATTATCTCCTCAGTGGCTATAACTTCTAGCCCTTTTACCATTGCCTTCCCATCAAAAAGTGTTTGTGCAAATTCCAAAGCAATATCCTCATTGAAACTTTCTAGTTTCATAAATTAGACCAACCATCCACAATTCCTGAATTCGGCCAAAGAGAGTGCATCCTGCAGTATCATGTCATGAACTATAGGTTCATTTCTAATCAGCTAACCTCCCATTGTTTCTACCCACAATCAAGCAAGCACTTTTGCAAAATTTTCTTTCCTGCAATTGTTCTCTGAACCCAATTTCTTCTACTTCTTGCAAATATTCTTCAAGGCTAATTCCAATGTCATATGAAATTTACCCTTTCTTGGTGATGTTATGACTATGACTAAGGTAGTAAAGAAACATAAATGAGGGGTATCATCAAGAAAAATGGTGGCAGTTTAGTGTCATATCACACATGTAAGTCGTCATTTCAACTATATCATTCAAATTTGCTCATTTCAAATTTGCTAACATGGATGACACGTGGACATGTGGGTTCACACTCCCCCCCAACCTAAATTAGAGCACGTGTCTCCACAAACTATGTGTTAATTATGATGTGATAGGGAAAAGTACATATATGTGCTATGTGAAATATCAACATTAATATATAGTAATTAAATAAATCCATTTAAGATAATTAAGATATAACAAGTTTTGCATGCACCTGAAAATTTGGAGTGTCGTTTACAAAAAATGTGGAAGGAAGTATGGGTTACTTTAAAAGTACATTTGAGCAATTAAATAAAGTGGTGATGGAATGAAGTGATGGTGGAGTGAAATGGTGGTGGAGTTATGGAAGAGAGAGAAAGGATGTAGATGGATTGGTGGATGGGTTTATTGATGAAGAAGTTGATTCCCACAAAAGTGGAAATATTTATTATGATGTGATTGTATGCATACCTTGACTAGTCAGAATGAGGGACACTAGGTCTACTTCCTTCGGCTGCAGGAAGTTCAGAGGCTTAGTGTTGAATAAATTATTGCATGAATTCTTGTTTGGAAGCTGACTTCTGATATAACCTGAGATGGTGGCCATTAACTAGGAGCTTGAATCTAACAGGGTCAATTGTGGTGAGTTGAATAGCACCATTGGAGAAGACTTCTGCAACTTCATACGGTCCCACCCACCTGGTTTGTAATTTGATTGCATTATCTTGATACCTGGAATCATAAAGGAGGGCCCAGTCACCTAGTTGGAACTTCTTTTCCTTTATGTATTTATCATGCCATTTGACTTTTTAATTTTGCACCATCTCAATATGATGAAGGGTTGACTTTCTCATCTCATCTAAGGCATTCAACTGCATGATTTTGTCCATTTGTTCCTCATATATGTCTATCCCAAGATCTAGTGTAGTTCTAAGAGTTATATGCTCAAAATCTATAGGCATCATGGTTGTTTTCCCATGCATTAATTCAAAAGGAGTGAAACCAGTGGTTGTCTTCCAAGTAGTTCTATAAGCCCAGACAGCTTCTGGCAACCTGGTTGCCCAATCTTTCCTGTGAATAGCCACTATTTTGGTCAAGATAGCCTTCATTTCCCTATTGATCACCTCAAATTGGCTATTGGCTTGAGAGTGATAGGGGGTAGATTTCCTATGCCTTACATTATATTCATTGACCAATGTTGTGACAAGGGTTGATGTAAACTAAGCCCCTTGATCTATCACTATCTCTCTAGGAAACCCATAACATGCGAAGATATTCTCATAGAGGAATTCTACAATTTTATTATCTCTAACATGTTTCATAGCTTCAACCTCAACTGACTTGGTCACATAGTCAGTGCAAACCAAGATATAGGATTTTCCATTTGATGGTAGATCAATGGGTCCTACAAAATTAAGTCCCCATTTATCAAATGGTGTGATGACTACCTAGGATTATAGAGGCATCTAATCAAATTTAGTTGGTCAGCCCATCCTCTGACATCTATCACACTTCCTAGTATACTTGCCTGCATCCTTATGAAGTGTGGGCCAGTAATATTCTGTATTAAGAATCTTCATTGTTGTCCTCTTTGCTGCAACGTGCCCTCCACCGGGTTCATTGTGAGATGATTGCAGTATATCATATGTTTCATCCTCCCTTACACATATCCTCATTACATGATTTGGTTAAGTGTAGAATAAACATCCTACAATCCATGAGAAAGGAAAAGTTTTCTCAATAAGCACCCTTCTCTCCTTTGGAGAGAAATGAGGAGGAACTCTCCTTGTAACTATATAATTGGCTATATTTGCATACCAAGGTGTGTGCACACTTATGGAAAACAAATATTCATTAGGGAAGAACTCATCAATGACTTGAATGTCCTCTAATGTAGTCAATCTAGAGAGAAAGTCTACTACAATATTTGTCTTACCTGGTTTGTCAACAATGGTGATATCAAATTCCTGCATCAATAACAACCACCTTGCTAGCCTACCTGAAATCAAGGGCTTATTCATGAGGTATCTTATGGTTGCATGGTACGTATGGATAAAGATGTAATATCTTGTTCTGTAATGCCTAAGCTTGTCAAGGGCATAGAGGACTATCAACATCTCCTTCTCTCTCACTGTGTAATTAAATTCAACTCTTTGTAGGTTTTTGTTCACAAAGTAGATTACATTCTCAATTGCTCCCTCTTTTTTTCCCAAAACAGATCATATAGCATAATCAAATGCATTTGTGTGAATATGAAAAGCGAGTTCCCAATTAGGGCCTTTGAGTATAGGAGCATGGCTTAAGGTTGTTTTCAAATCAGAGAATGTTTTGTCACACTCCTATGTCCATTAGAACTCAACATATTTAGGTAGAAGATTGTATAGTGGTGTTGCCATCTTACTAAAATCTTTGATGAAGCGCCTATAGTATCCTACATGTCCCAGGAAACTTCTAACATCTTTATGCTTGGCAGGAATAGGAAGATTGGTAATCACCTCAATCTTGGTTGGGTCCACTTGAATTCCTTTCTAAGAGATGTAGTGGCCAAGGACTACTCCTTCCTGCATCATCATGAAGCATTTCTCACTGTTCAAGGATAGATTATGGTCTTCACATCTCTACAAAAAATTTCTTAGATTTTCTAATGCTTCTACAAAATCAACACCGTAAGTAGTAAAATCATCCATGTAGATCTCCATACAATCATGTGAGATATCTAAAAATATACTAATTACTACTCTTTGAAAGGTTGTAGGTGTGTTACATAAACCAAATGGGAGTACTGAGTAGTTGTATTCTCTTGATCCTCATGTGCAATTTGTATTTGATTATAACCACTAAATCCATATAGGAAAGAAAAATATTGCTTACCTGCAAGTGAATCTAGTACTTGGTCTATGAAAGGAAGGGGAAAATGATCATTTTTGGTGGCAGATTTGAGTTCTCTATAGTCAACACAAACTCTCCATTTACCTCCCTTTTTAGGCACAATTACCAATGGGGACACTCATTGGTTGTCTGAGATAGGATAGATAAATCCTACATCCAATAACTTTTGTAGTTCCCCTTTTACAATCTCACTCAATGCAGGGTTGATTCTCCTTTGTGGCTGACTTACTAGTGTGCAGTCATCTCTGATATATATCCTATGAGTACAGAGTTTGGGATCCAATCCTTTCATGTCATGGTAATGTCATGCAAATACATGTTGATGGGTCTTCAACAAGTTTGTCAAGGACAACTACTACTCTTGACTCAACTATTAATTTTTAGATGTTTCCCTTCTGACACTTGTACTTGTGTGGTTAACTAAATCATGGTTGTTTCACTAATGCTCGGATTTTTTAGCTCATGTGGTAACAATGTGTGAAGCATATTTGTTGCTGCAAGAAGTTCAGGTGCAAGAAGAGTGGGCAAAAGTGTCTTCACTGGACCTGCAGAACTAGATTCATGAGTGGATGATTCTTCATGCACCTCACAATGGTTTTGAATTATGTGGGACAACACTTCATCTTCTTCCTAAAGTTGGATGAAAGGACTTCTACCTATCATCATGAGTTGTGCCACTGAATTGACTTCCTCAGGCTCTTCTCCAACATGTGACCATATGGGGTTATCCATATCATGGGATGGTTGAGCAGGAGGGTAGAGAACAAGATTTTTAGTGCTTCTCCCATCAAAAATAAGTCATGTCTCATGACTGACATCCAATGTAAGCATCTATTGTGGCTAACCATGACCTACCCAAAATAATGGGATACCCTCCTAGTGTAGCTTTAGGGGAGAGGATCATGAAATCTACTGGGTACTTCCAAGAATCTAGAGTTACAACAAGGTCTTCTACTATACCATTTGGTTTGATAGTAGAACTATCAACAAGCTACAGGATAGTACGAGTAGGTCTCATATTTGCAACATTCAATTGCTGTAGGATATCCTTAGTCATCACATTTATTTATGCTCCCAAGTCAATTAGAGCATTCGTTACTTGGATCCCATTTATAATAACTCCTACCATAGGACTACCTGGGTCAGTGTATTTAGGAACACTAAAATTCCCAAGCATGATATCTACTAACTGTCCCACCACATGAATGGTAGTGGAGTCTTTATTTTTCCTCCCTAGCTTTTTGAGACATGCTTCTTTGATTACTTTGCTATATATGGGGACATATTTTATGGCTTGGAATAAAGGTATCTTAACACATATGTGTTTCAACTGATCTAGAATGTCAAAGGTTGTTTCCTCCTTCTCTTCCTTTTGTTTAACAACTTCTAACCTTTGAGGGAATGGAGGGTCTTGATCAGACTATTGAACTAGTTCGAGATTTTTAGGCACACTTGGCTGAATAGGGACTTTCAGATGCTCCTCTTCTTCCACAGGAAGCTTGGTGATGATAGGAGTGGAAGGAGTTGGCAAAGTGGTTCCTGAACGCAAATGAATATCACTCACACTCACAACATATGGAAGATATTGTTTAGGATATGCAGAGTAGACTGGTTGTTGCTATGGTTTGTTATTTAGGTTAGGTGTGGGTTGAGTTGGTAACTAAGTAGGTCTAGGTGTACTAGAACTTGAGCTAGTAGGAGGAAGCATTATGATAGGATGTTGAGGTTGTGGAGGTGGTTGCATGTAACTAGTTGTCTAGTTTGGCCATTGTTGTTCTCCCCTCCATTGGGATGTCTGTTGTCAATTTCCTAGAGGTGGCTATCAATTCCCCTAGAATTGTTTCCACTGGGGTAGAGATTTTTGGTGATTGGTCCAAGTGATTGGAGGTTTGTTCCAAGGATGAAGTGGATATCCTCCATATTTGGATGGGTATGAGGGTTTCCATTGATTACCAGATGTATAAGAATTGAAATAAAGCCCAGTAAAAGATAATGGATATGGTGGCATACCTTGTCTTGGGGCCCATGGTCTCCTTTGTGTAATTTAGTAGACTTGGTCATCATCACCCTGGATTAGATTGAACTCAGGTGGGATCTACTTGCTGTCAATTTTGGCTACCATTTTTCATTTGCATTCCTTATTTTGTCTACAATGAGGACAATATTCTACCAACATTGCCTCTGCCTCCTCATGTTTCTTCTTTGTTTGAAGGGTATCTAACTAAGTAGCCAGATTGTTTATGATGTCTTGCTTGAAATTTTCCAATAAGTGAGTGATCTCCATCCTTGAAACTCCATTGGTGGAGGATTTACCCATAAAGGATTGGTAACCTCTTTCTTTCTTTAGAGTTGCCCTAGAATAATTCTGACATATCTTCTTAATATCATCGCAAGGAACTTGGGTGATATCTCCTCCTCCCATCAGGTACAGAGCATCAATGCAGTTTTCATTGATCCCTCTAAGGAAGAGCAACTTTTGAGATTCTTCTATCATGCCATTTGACCCTTTGATTTTGTACTATCTTAGTATGATGCAGGGTTGTTTTTCTCATCTCATCGAAAGCAGTCAGTTATATGATTCTATCCTTTTGTGCCTCAGATATGTCTATCCCAAGATCTAGTGTAGTCTTAAGAGTTTTATGCTCAAACTCAATAAGCATCGTGGCTATCTTCCCATGCAGTAATTCAAAAGGAGTGAAACCTGTGATTGTCTTCCAGGTGGTCCTATAGGCCCAAACAGCTTCTGGCAACCTATTTGCCCAATATTTCTTGTGAATAGCCACTATTTTGGTCAAGATAGCCTCTATTTCCATGTTGGTCACCTCAGACTGGCCATTGGCCTAAGGGTGATAGGGGGTAGATTTTATATGCCTCACATTATATTCATTGACCAATACTATGACAAGGGTTGATGTAAACTGAGCCCCTTGATCTGTCACTATCTCCCTTGGAACTCCATAACGAGTGAAGATTTTCTCATATAAAAATTCTACAACCTTACTATCTTTGTTATCTTTCATAGCTTTAACCTCAACCCACTTGGTCACATAGTCAGTGCAAACCAAGATGTAGAATTTTTGATTTGATGGAGGATCAATGGGACCTACAAAATCAAGTCTCCATTTATCAAATGGAGTTATGACTATTTGGGGGTAAAGAGGCATCTCATCAGATTTAGATGTCTAACCCATCCTCTGAAATCTATCGCACTTCCTAGTATACTTTCCTGCATCCTTATGAAGTGTGGGCCAATAATATCTTGTATTAAGAATCTTCATTTTTGTCCTCTCGGTTGCAAAATGCCCTCCATAGGGTTCATTGTGACATGCATACAGTATATCATACATCTTATCTTCCCTTACACATCTCCTCATGACATGATATGGTCCAATGTAGAATAAAAAGCCCGCAATCCATGAGAAAGGAACAATTTTCTCAATGAGAACCCTTCTTTCTTTTGGAGAGAAATGAGGAGGAACTCTCCCTATAACCAGGTAATTGGCTATATTAACATACCAAGGTGTGTGCACACTGATGGAAAATAGATGTTCATCAGGGAAAGAGTCATCAATGACTTGAGTGTCCTTTGATGTAGTCAAACTGGAGAGAAAGTTTGCTACAACATTTTCCTTTCCTAGTTTGTCAACAATGGTGATATCAAATTCCTGCATCAACAACAACCACCTTGCTATCCTTCCTGAAATCAAGGGCTTATTCATGAGGTATCTTATGACTGCATGGTCTGTATGAATAAAGATCTAATATCCTATTATGTAGTGCCTGAATTTGTTAAGGGCATAAATGACTACCAACATTTCCTTCTCCATCACTGTGTAATTAAATGCAGCTCTTGGAGGCTTTTGTTGACAAAATAGATTGCATTCTGAATTGCTCCTTATTTTTATCCCAATACAAGGCATAATCAAATGCATCAGTATGAATATGGAAAGGAAGCTCCCAATTAGGGCCTTTGAGTATAGGGGCATGGGTTAAGGCTGTTTTCATATCAGAGAATGCTTTGTTGCACTCTTTTGTCCACTAGAACTCAACATCTTTAGTTAGTAGATTGTACAGTGGTGTTGCCATTTTATTGAAATATTTGATGAAACACCTATAGTACCCTACATGTCCCAATAAACTTCTAACATCTTTTTTCTTTGCAAGAAGAGGTAGATTGGTAATCACTTCAATCTTGGTTGGGTCTACTTGAATTCCTTTTTAAGAGATGTAGTGGCCAAGGACTACTCCTTCTTGCATCATCATGAAGCATTTCTCACTATTCAAGGACAGATTATGGTCTTCACATCTCTGTAAAACCTTCCTTAGATTTTCTAATGCTTCAGCAAAATCAACACCATATGTAGTAAAATCATCCATATAGATCTCCATACAATCATGTGAGATATTTGAAAATATACTAATGACTGCCCTTTGAAAAGTTGCAAGTGCATTACACAAACCAAATGGAAGTAATGAGTAGGCATATGTCCCCCATGGACAGGTAAAGGTGGTCTTCTCTTGATCCTAAGGTATAATTTGTATTTGATTATAACCACTAAATCCATCCAGAAAAGAAAAATACTGTTACCTACAAGTGAATCCAGAACTTGGTCTATGAAAGGAAGGGGAAAATGATCATTTTTTGTGGCATAATTGAGTTCTCTGTAGTCAACACAAACTCTCCATTTTCCTCCATTTTTAGGTACAATTACCAATGGGGACATCCACCGGTTGTCTGAGATGGGGTAGACAAATCCTGCATCCAATAATTTATGTAGTTCCCCTTTTACAATCTCCCTTAATGCATTCCCCTTTTACAATCTCCCTCAATGCAAGGTTGATTCTCCTTTGTGGCTGCCTCACTAGTGTATAGTCATCTCTGATGTATATCCCATGAGAATAGAGCTTGGGGTCCAATCCTTTCATGTCATGGTAGTCCCATGCAAATGCATGTTGGTGGGTCTTCAACAGGTTTGTTAAGGACAACTGCTGCTCTTGACTCAACTTGCTGTTAATATTTAGATGTTTCCCTTTTGGCACTTGCACTTGTGTGGTTAACTCAATCATATTTGTTTCACTAATGCTTGGCATTTTTAACTCATGTGGTGAAAATGTATGAAGCATATCAGTTGCTACAAGTTTTTAGTTGTAGGAAGAGCGGGCAGAAGTGTCTTCAATAGACATGTAGAACCATATTCACGAGTGGATGACTCTTCATGCACCTCACAATGGTTTTGAATTATGTGGGACAACACTTTATCTTCTTCCTAAAGTTGTATGAAAGGACTTTTTCCTATCATCATGAGTTGTGCCACTGAATTGACTTCCTCGACCTCTTCTCCAACATGTGGCCATATGGGGTTATCAATGTCATGGGATGGTTGAGCAGGAGGGTAGAGAGCAATATTTTTGGTTCTTTTACCATTAGAAATAGTCATGTCTCTTGATCGACATCCAATGTAAGCATCTATTGCGGCTAACCACAACCTTCCTAGAATAATGGGATACCCACCTAGTGTAGCTTTAGGAGAAAGAATCATGAAATTGCTAGTTACTCCCAAGAGTCTAGAGTTACCACAAGGTCTTCTACTATACCATTTGGTTTGACAGTGGAACTATCAACAAGTTGCAGGATAGTAGGAGTAGATCTCATGTTTGCAACATTTAGTTGTTGTAGGATATCCTTAGTCATCGCATTTATTGCTACACCCAAGTTAATTAGAGCATTCTTTATTTGGATTCCATTTATAATAACTCCTACCATAGGACTACCAAGGTCAGTGTATTTGAGAACAGTAACTTTCCCAAGCATGATATCTACCCACTGTGCCACCACATGAACGGTAGTGGGGTCTTTCTTTTTCCTCCCTGGCTTTTTGAGGCATGCTTCCTTGATTGCTTTTCCATACATGGGGACATCTTTTATGGCTTGAAACAAAGGTATCTTAACACATATGTGTTTCAACTGATCCAAGATGTCAAAGGTTATTTCCTCCTTCTCCTTTTGTTTAACTTCTAACCTTTGAGGAATGGTGGATCTTGATTAGTCTGTTGAATTGGTTCAATATTATCAGGCACACTTGGCTAAATGGGGACATTCTGATGCTCCTCTTCTTCCACATAAAGCTTGGCAATGATAGGAGTGGAAGGATTTGGTAGATTGGTTCCTGAACGCAGGTGAATATCACTCACACTCAACATATTCAAGGAATTGATTAGGATCTATAGAGTAGACTGGTTGCTGCTGTCATTTGTTATTTGGGTTAGGTGTGTGCTAAGCTGGTAACTGAGTAGGTCTAGGTGTGCTTGAACTTGAGCTAGTAGGAGGAGGCATTATGGTAGGCTACAAAGGTTGTGGAGGTGGCTGCATGTAGCTAGTTGTCTCATTTGGCCATTGCTATCCTCCCCTCCATTGGGATGTCTGCTGCCAGTTTCCTAGAGGTGGCTACTAATTTCCCTAAAATTGTTTCCACTGGGGTGGAGAGTTTTGGTGATTAGTCCAAGTATTTGGAGGGTTATTCCAAGGTTGAGGTGGATATCCTTCATAGTTGGATGGGTATGGGGGTTTCCATTGATTACCATATGCATAAGAATTGAAATAAGGCCCCAACAAAAGATAATGGATCTGGTGGCATACCTTATCTTGGGGCCCATGGTCTCCTTTGTGCAATGTAGTAGACTTGGTCATCATCTCCTTGGATTGGCTTGAACTCAGGTGGAATCTGCTTGTTGTCAATGTTAGCTACCATTTTGTATTTGTAGTCCTTCTTCTTTTGTCTCCAATGAGGGCAATATTCTGCCAACATTGCCTCTGCCTCCTCATGTTTCTTCTTTGCTTGTAGTGTATACAGTTGAGTATCCAAATTGTTTATGATGTCTTGCTTGAAATCTACCAACAAGTGAGTAATCTCCATCCTTGAAACTCCATTAGTGGATTATTTACCCATAGAGGATTGGTAACCTCTTCCTTTCTTTGAAGCTACCTTGGAATAGTTATGATATATCTTCTTAATTTCATCCCAAGGAACTTGGGTGATATCTCCTCCTCCTATTAGGTCCAGAGCATCAATGCAACTTTCATTGATCCCTCTAAGGAAGAGTAGCTTTTGAGATTCCTCATTGAGTGTATGGTGTGGGGATTTCTGTAGGAAAAACAAAAACCTTGAAATGTAGTCCTCCAAACTCTCATCTTCCTTCTGCTGCATCCTAAAGATGTCATCTCCTCTCATATCATTGCGCCTACAATATTCTTTGTACTTCTCAAGAAACTTTATTTTCATATTATCCTAAGTCTCTACAATATTCCTACCTAATTTCATAAACCATCTTAATGCAACTTCTTTCAAGGTGGTAGGAAACAACTTAAGCCTGTGAGCGTCAGTGGTATAGTCATAGCTTTTGCAAAGGATATCAAACTCAAATAGGAATGTGTCAAGGTATTCTGTGACAAGTCCATAGAACTTAGGTAGGATTGAAGCAAGGATATTTTTGAGGTTTTCAACTTCATTTTGATGAGTGATAGGAACTGTAAAAGATGTCTAGTTGGGTTTGTTTCTCTTTGCATTAGCCATGCCTGCTTGATGGAGTTCCATAGCAAATGGATTCTCAATCAAATTTGGTCTTCAGAGGAAGTGTTAGAACTGGTCAAATTGGGAAATGCATCATCAAAAGGGTGTGCCTATTCTTCTTCTTCTTCATCTCTTGGCAGATTTTGAAACTCAACTAGCTAATTATCAGGATTAGGGTCATTAGGAAGGAATCTACCATAAGCATCTCTTCTCCTTCCTCTATGCATGCAGTATCAACTCAGTATCAGCCAACTCATACAAAGAATTGGTGAAAGAATATTAGGTCATTACTTTCCTAAATGAAGGGTATGCTAAGAACAAACTTCAGATATACTACAACAAGAAAGAAACTATCAATGACTCCAAAGAACTTCCTAGTTTGACACTATCCCTGACAACGATGCCAAAAATGTTGGCCTCCTCTAATAGTTTAATAACTAAGCCCTTAGAGCTTTGACTTAGGGATTGGACATTTGCGTTAAGTAGCTATCTCACTCATCATGAGGGTGCATTTCATTGTCAACCCAGGGACGTAAACTTGAAATGGGTCAGCACTTATGTGCACTAGGATTCCATTGTAATCATCTATAAACTAGAAAAGAAACAGTATTCGAAATAAAATGTTGGAAATAAATGAACTTACACACTGAGCATGCATCAACAAATACACTAAGCATTGGTAACTAGACTGAAAATGGATGATAGAAATAAGAATCTCAACAAACAAATAGGAAACTACTCTGTTTGCCTTGGCTATAGGAACAGTCACAAAACATAATTCTAGTGGCTGTAGGAACAAACAATTGCTGAAACTGAAACTAAATGCTGAACAAAAAATAAATTTTAAACTAAATGTGTGGAATCCTCACCAAGTGGGCCCCCTTGAGTGAGTCTTCCTTAAACTAACTTAGTTGCAACAAATCAGAATATTGTATTATTTCTTGAAAACATGATTACAACTCAGTGATATGACTGTATTGCGAAAAATGGAAAATGCAAGTACAATCTCATAATATCCAACCTTATGAAAAGGGGCATTTGACCGTTATTTATAGAGAGAAAAACTTCTAGCTAACCCTAACTACCTAGGTAGTCGACTCCATCAAAATATGAGGATGCCACTTATTGAAAGCATAGAAAAAGATGGAGGAAGTTATGCATGCGCCAAATTTGGTCAAAGCAAACTTGCCCCAATGAGAATCTAGCACAACACACACCCTAGAATTTCTCAACAAACAAAACATGACTATTTAAAAGGTGGTTACAATCTTTCATTCGAACTAGGAATTTCCCTCCGTTGAGAGTTTTCCCTTATTTGACCTCTTAATGATCATTTTTTTGACTTTCTTGGCAACAGACTAGCTAGCAGGAGTTCCTTCCACTTTGCAAGCTTTGTTGACATTAGCATCTTAGTGTAAACCTGCATAATAACATTAGCATGCACACACAATTGCATATCTATAATTACCTTAAAGTAACATCCATTCAACCACATGTAAAATTAACATAGATAATTCACATAGCATATTAATGTCATTAAAAGTCACAAGGACAAACTTATGCCCAAGGTTTATGGTTTTAAGGAGATAACATGGAAAATGTCAAAAACCAAGTGCCAAAGTCTATGGTAACAACAATAAACATATAATAAACCCTATCAAAATTGACTCATTAATATGACTCATCAATACTTGTGAATACAAAGAGTTTTCCTTCACGACCAAGTCTTCAACGATCTTCATTTGTAGGAGGGAGAGCATCATTAGAGTGTTTCACCTCCAACCATAGACCAATGGTCCCTCACACACCTTTTGACTGGGAGAGGTCCTACCCTTCACAAGGGTAGTAGATAAAGGAGTTTATAACCATATCATGCGATCCAAGAACTAGTGTAGTGTACTATCTACCATACAACCTTAAATACCCTCTAGCTAATTATTACAATTATGACTAAATGCAACCTATCAAACACAATGAAATGATAATGCAAGCAAAATTTGCATTACTTTGGCCAAATTTTTAAAATATAAAATGGTATTCCTATACGAATATGTGTCATTGTTCACACACCTCTTTCTCAAACTTATCATTAGATACCTTGATGTTTTTACATGGATATGTTATTATAATAGGAAAATATGGTACAAAAGAAATAATTCCCTAGATCAAGGAACATTCAAAATAGATTTCAAATTCTCCATATGCTAAGATAGGTAATTTTTGTGTATCTTCCTAGCTCACAAAAATTTGTTTAGTTCTAGTTAGTAAGCATTGATAATATATAACACCCCTTCCTTTGTACATAACTCTCTCTCTCTCTCTCGCGCTATCTATCCATATATATATATATATGTAAAAGTGGTTATATATATATACACACTTTTACATAAATATATGTTTAACCCCTTTATCCAATATCTTGATTTCAATACCAACCTTAAAACTTAGGGTATACCTTTTATGAACACATAGCTTCAGTAATGTAATAATCTTAACTTCAATTAAGTGAAATATTTTAACAAAACTCTTACAAATTTCTTATATTCGCTTTTTTCTTTGTAGGATAGTTTCTTATAGTCTTAAAATTGTTCAACTATCTAACCCAATATTTATTTTGTTTGTAGGTAAAATCAAGGTTTATAAAAAATTTTACATGTCTTATAAGTATGTCTAATGTGTATATGTGTAGGTATACACATATACACCTACACATGCTCACATAATTCATGCCTAATTTATAAATTGGTGGTCAATATCTTTTATGCACTTATTCTAGTGATTCCACATTGTAGTAATCCTATTTACTGAAATAGCATGATATTATAAGAACAATAAAACAAAGTAGATGAACATTTAACATCATTACAAGAAAGCAATTGTAATGCTAGATAGGTATAACAGAGCATGAGTACTCATTTTCACTATAAAAGAGGGATGCTAATATAAAATATGTATGACAGAGTATATGCACTCAACTGCATTATAATGCTAATATCAAATTAATATGACAATGGGTTTATACTTTGAAGTATTATAAAAAATAGATATATTCACTACTTCACCATATGACATCTAGGCCAAGAAAGAACATCACATTTTTAATTGATCGTGTTGGTTGTTTATACTATATAAGATCATGCTAAATAGACTTCACCACAATGAATAGATAAATAAAATTTGAACAAGGAGGTAAGAATTTATTAACTGGGTGGATTCACTCCAAAAATCAGCATAGTATAATGTTGGTTGGAAATAGAGACATTCTAAAAAATAGAACAAAAATTTGTTCTTACATTCATATGGAGAATAAATGCAACCATATAATTGTTATCTTCAATATCAAAATAAACTTGTTTATGGTCTATAAAATGATGATTCCATGAGCCACAATTGCCTCTATGACTTGTTATTTGTCCCAATAACCAAGATACAATATGATATACTTTATTTGTTGTTTGGTAGATGGTTAAAATCAACTTTTTGGTAGTTTATAATTTGATCATGTTATATTTGTATGGATATGTGTAAATGTGTACACACATACACATATATTCACACAATATATACTCTCACATTTATAATAACAAATTATTTGTAAGAGAAAAACCATGAAAGGTATTAAATATGTATTCAAGAAAATGACATTGTAGGTAACACATAATAATGATTATAGAAAAAACTAATAAGATGGATTTCATAGAGCCTACATAATGGCTCATACAACATTATATTTCATAAAAAACTCACATTTATTTTTAAAAGAAAGCTCCTCTTTCTGTACATTTCATATTTTCTTTTGCAAGAAACCTTAAACAATAATATACACGAGATATATATTTAACTAGATAAATAAGAAAGGTTCCCCACATCTGATCTACAATTTCACCTCCTTTCAAATATTCTCTTTCCTTACATACTTTGCTTTTTTCCCTAAAGTTGCAATTTCTCCCTCTTCCTTTACCCCCCAAAACTCCCTTAATAACATCCATATTCAATTCCCCTCTTTATCTTGTGTGTCAACATGATGCATACCATATAATACCTTCTCGTACTCCACTTAAGTGTAGCTAAGACTCCAGTCAAATTTTTATTTCCTTTTTTTCTCCTTTTCAACTATTGAGATGGAGTGACAATAGTTCCAAAGTGGTGTTGCATTAACTTTTTAGGTAGGGTAATTTGTTATTTGAATTTAATGTTTTTATGCATGTGTTTTAAAATTTAAATATTATGGGCGGGGGCCCTAGCTCGGTTGGCTAAGTCTTTCCTGTTGCAGGAGGCTGGTCATGAGTTCTAGTCTCCCCCATCCCGTGGTACCGGAGGGCGTGTCGCGCCAGTGTTGCCGGTCACGTTAAAAAGTTTACCAGGTGCGCTGTAGTTTATAGGGGGTCGTGCTATACAAACTCGATTTCTGCAACCTAAAAAAAAATAAAAAAATAAAATATTATCATTTATATTACTTTATAATATTCCAAATTTAATCAAAATTAATTATTTTCATACTAAAATAAATAAACTAGAAAAAATAATGAAATATTCCTACCAACCTTTCACCTTCCTAACTAATAGTCATGGAACAACACGATCACACATCTAATTATGTAATTGGAATGCAAACAAAACTTGCCCTTTAACCACGAGGTATTGCTTAATCTTGTTATGAAGAAACCAACAAAGATAAATCACTACATGGAACTAATACTTTTAATAATGATGTTACCTTGTGCATGTGTGGATAAATAATTCTTGGTGGAATGGTATGGTTACAATATGTGGACATAAAAAAAGTATACCTTTTTGCTTGCTTGATATGGGAATAATTGATGATAAATTTGACTTGATGAGGCCTTGAATTAGTGTTGTGAGGTGTTTTACACATCCACATTAGGTCATGGACCCTTATAAATTGACTAATATGCATGTCTTGTAAAGGTGTTGTAAAGAATTCAAAAGCAAGATTCTTCATCCATTGTTGTAGCAATTCAAGATCCTTCATCATGGGAAGTCTTTAATTGCATTGTTTCATGTTTCATGCTTTATTATCTTATTTTGTCATTTTGGTTTAATTACCTAAACGGTGTTTGACCAAGGCAAACCCCCATTCCCTAACAATCCACATTTCTCTTTCTTTTGTTGTGTGTTTGCAGATTTAGGTACTTGGATGGCTTGGAAATGATTGAAGAATAGGTTTAAATTTTTTTTGAAGTCATCTCCCTATTGGCAAGGTCAAAATCTACACAAAAAGTCACTTACAACCTCAAAAATCAATGTTTTAGATCTGGACACCTAGAGGTGCAGATTGAGCAAACCGATAGCTTCATATTCCATTTTTAAGTTTTCAGAAAAGCCAAAATGGACTAATTTTCCTAGAGTGGCGAATAAGTCCCACTGTAACTATTTTCTAGAGATTTTTGTAGATTTGGATACCCGTTTGGCTAAAATGGGCCCTAGTGCAGTCTTTCGAAAATGGGACTGATTCACCAAGAATGGAAAATGAATCCCACCAGGCCTAAAAATCAACATTTTTGGGATTTCAAAATCCCATTTCATCCTCATCAAGTTCACAGGTGCACACATTCAGTTTTACAACTTTTTGTTTTCTTTTACTTACATTTTTATTCATCTTTCTAAGTGTTTTTGCATACTACATTGTATTTTCAAACACTTTACATTTCTTAGTTTTCATTTAATTAGTGATCTATTTTATCAATCCTTTGCATTTAGATCATCTCATCTAGACATATTACATTAATCTTGAGTGTTTACATTGCATTTTGGCCCATCTTTCTCCTTTAGGTGAAAAACCCTAGAAGTGCAAGAAAGACCATTGGAAGCCAAAATCTTTGTTTACATTTTGGTGAACTTGCATTTAAAATACCTTCTTTTATGATTTGGAGTCCATCATCATCCTATAATTAGCTTGCATTGAATTTTCATTGTATTTTGCATTAGTTAATTTTTATTCTAGGCTTTCATATTTTTGCATTAGTTAAAGTGCATACAGGTTGCATTTTTGCATCTCAAATCATTGGAAAACATCTAAAAGTTCTGCATTTGCACTTAGGTTACACATAATAGAACATAAAAAGCATAAAAACCTATAGAAAATTCCTGATGGGACTCATTCGCCACCTTGGGTGAATCAGTCCCTATACACATTTGAAACTGCCTTTTACAACACTAAAAACCTTATTTTTAAGCTTTTGTTTACTGCCTTTGGTTAGATGTTTCACTGGCTTGACTTTTTGTAACATGCATTTCATTAGATCTAGCTTAAAATAGCTTAGTTCATGCATTGCTTAATTTCCAATTTGCATTCACAACATTTTATTTTTAGATCATTGCATAGTGTAATCAGTAAATTACCTTGTTTGAAATCTAAAAATTTGCATTTCATCCTATGTCTTTACATTGCATTTTAAGTTTGCATAGCTTCTATTACATTTAAATCATTAGAAATAAGCATTGTTTACATTCGTGGCAATTATGGATAGCATTAGATTTTTGCAATTTTCATTTTCAACATTAGTTCCTAGTTCATTTAGATCCAATTCCTTAGAAAATGAAAATAAAAAACTCAAAACATCAAAAGACCCAATTCAAAAAATCCTTAAATTTAGAAAAATCATAACATCCAAACCCTTTAGTAGTGATGACTTAGACATGTTAGATGAAGCCCTTAAAGACTTCCTCTCACTAAAATCATCCACTAAAGGTTTGAAACAAGAGGATGCAAGCATCGATACTCATGATAATCATACTTGAACTCTTCTCTCGATATCTCTCCCATTGGTGATGAACGTATCTTGATGAAAGCAAACACAATCATTGAAGATCATGAAAATATTGCTTGTCTTCCTCCTCCTCCCCCTTGGAAAGAAAAAACTGAGATCATGGCCACTACTCCCAACACCTACCCTAATTGTGAAAATGCTTTACTGAAAAAGGATACAATCGTGAATGATCATGACAAACACATTTGTGTGGAGGATATGATTAAGAGCTATGAAAATCCTACCTCTCCCACTCAAGAAGACATTCTAGGACATGAGGATGTAAATGTAGATAATCATGACAATCAAACATTTTCTTCTCCTAATTTCTTCTCCAAACATGTAGAAGATATCCTTATCGAGACTCATGAGAATATTATTCCTCCCTTTCTTGATGCCCCTACCATTTGGAAAGACCTATTTGAACAAAAAATTCCAATCATCGGTAACCATGAAACTCATAGTTACCCTTTTCTTGATGCCTCTCCTATGAATGATGAAGCTACTTTAACCAATCCAACAACGAAATGTGATGATCCTATTGTTTGTCATCCTTCCAATCTCTTTCCTAGCTATGAGAGTTTCTTAGGGCAAGAGAATAGCAATGTTGACACACTCCATAATTCCACACCCTCTAATATCTCTTCTATTTGTGGGAATAAAGTGATAGAAAGATGTGCAAGCATATACAATCATGGTAATCATAATTCCTCTTCTCCCAATATCTCTTCCACATGTTATGAAGGTATTTGGAGCTAGAAGATACACCCATTGAGAATCATGACAATGTTGAAAGCTCCTATTCTATAATCTCTCCTACTTTGGAAGATATTATGGCACAAGAGAATGAAATTATAAACACATATCTTAACATCCCTCTCCCTAGTCTACATTCATCTTCTAACTCCTCCCCTATTTGTGAAAATGTTTTTGTGAGAAATCATGACAATCACATTATTTGTGAGGAGGATATGTTGGCATTAGATGATCAAACCTTAAGACCCATGACAATTCTCTTTTTTTTCTTCCCCTGCATTGGAAGACATTATTGGACAAAGGGATGTAATCACAGATAATTATGCTAATCATGCTTGTTCTTCTCCTAATGTCTCTTCTACTGGTGAAGAAGATATTTTGGGATTAGACAAACTATTCATTGAAATTCATGAGAATCTTCTTGTTCCCTTTCCTAATGTTTCCCTCATCCAAGAATACATAATTGAGCAAAAGGATCCAATCATTGAAAAACATGAATGTGATGCTTTTTCTTCTCTTGATGCCTCCTCTCCTTGTGATGAAGTTACTATACAAAACCTATTAATGGAATTGTTGCCCAATTTTCACCTACGGGCTCAATTAGTTGGGCAATCTATGCTTCAAGTGTTCATAAATGCCAAATGGGGACATTGTTGTGTAGGATTGAATCATGCATCTGATGATAAGTCACAAGGAGCTCAGTTGAAAAGCATGCCTCAATCAGTTTTAGCAAAAAAATCCTCAAAGAAGAAAGTCGGCAAGACCTTTTCGTTGTCTTTCCAACTAACAGTGCGTTCCATTTGGCTGAGCGCGCCAGTCACTAGGGGCATTCAGGTTGCCATGACTCTTTATGTGTCTCTCCACATGGGATGTCTCATCGAGGGTAGCTCACAAGGTTGGCGTCGGGAAGATGTTTGTGTTTGCAATGATGTCTCGGTGACCAAGCACGAATTTCAGAGAGATGGAACGATCTTCAGTAAAGGGTCTGGCCGACGGGCCAAGGTCTTGGCAAAGTAGGAGCTCAGAGCAAAGGAAAATGAAGTTTCCATGAAGTCTTGGCGAAAGCAAAAGTTCTCATCAAAAGGATGCCTTCGGTGTATGTTTTGTGCTCACCCAGAGATGAAGGGATCGACGTGAAGTCTCACTGACCTAGCGATGTCTCCCCGACTGAAGAGAAAGTAAACTCATCACAGAAAGAATGAGAGCTTCACCGAAACCAGAGGGTCACCCCGATGGGATCCAAGCTCGCCAAGAGTTGAAGCCTTCGCCATGATGTCTCAATGATCAAGTAATGTCTCACCGAAGGCTAGGGGTCTCGCCTAAGGAAAGTCAAGTCGTCATAAGGTCCTACTGACAGAAAAAAGTTAAGTCGAAGGTTGTTCACAGGTTGGTGTCGGCATGATGTCTTGCCAACCGGCAAGGGTTACGCCGACAGTGTTTCATCGGGGAGTTCTCGGCATAAAGCTTTTCTTCAGCGAGATGTACTCCCGAAAAGATGGGGTCTTGCCAATAATAAGATGGGCTCACCCAAAGATTTAAAGCTCGACAAGAGGTCTTGCTAAAACAACGGAATCTCCCCAAAATGAAATGAGCTCGCTGAAGTATTTTTCCTTCGGCAAGAGGTCTCGCTGAAAGTCGGTGGTCTCGTCGAAGAAATAGAAGCTCGGGGAGATGTCTTCCCGACCGGTGGGAGTCACAGCAAAAGACAAGGAAATCTCGACAAGAAGGATGGGCTCTTGGCAAAGGTTGGTGCCTTCGCCAACATGTCTTGCCGACCAAGCGATCTCTTGTCGAAAGAAGTGAAGCTCGCCAAAGGATTATGCCTTCGGCATAAGGTCTTGGCGAAGAAGGAAGTCACGCCGAAAGCAAAAGGGCCCGAGCTTGGGTAAATAGAAAGAACTCGGGGAGACTCTGAACAAATGGAACAGGTTCGGTAAGATGTCTTGCCGACCCGATGATGTCTCAGTGATGGGAGAATGCTAGCAGGGGAGCTCACCGAGAGGAGGAGGACTTCGTCATAATGTCTTAGCGAAAGAAATGTGTCTTGCCGATGGTTTCAGTGATATCGGTATGACTTTGCAAACTCGATAGGAACTCTCATCGATAGTGTCATATTATGTCAATAGTTTCAGAGGGGCATAATCACATCGGTGAGACACTTCCAGTGTCTCACCAAGATGCAATTCTATAGGAGGAGATTTTGACCACCCGAAGAATCTACGTGGAGTATACTCAACTAATCAGAGAAGCTACGAGTGAATCGTTGGCAACTGAACTAGATGAAGAAGATCAATAGAATGTGAATCGACATGGATCAAGTATGAGCTCAGGGGCATTCAATGTAGCTCTTCAACAAGGGAGGTTCGAGAGGGACACGAGGACCAAAAGTTAATGCTGCTAAAGATCTGAAGGCTTCTCCAAGGACGATCTTTCACACCAACATGGACAACGAGGTTACACTTGCATGTAGAATTAACTACATGCAAAAGATCTAAAGGAAAATCTTTCAAAGTGAGATATTTTGTAAGTCCTGAGGAGCCGACCTCACTTTTGTATATAAGGCATTTTTGCCTTCTTGTAAAGGGTTCTCAGGGGGATGCTTTTTCTGAAGTCTGTGACTTTTCCAGTCCTCTCTCAGATTAGTAAACTTTTGTAACTCAAATTTTGGTGATGAAATTCAGTAAAGACCTTGATTATTATTGATTTGAAGCTCTTGCCTACTTTCTCTTTGCATTTTTGTGTTCAGTCAGTTGATTGATCAAGCTTATAGTGAGGTAAATGTTTATTTCCTTCGAGCTTTATCTCAGATTTTAGAGCCTTTATGCAGAAAGCATGTTTTTGCAGGTCACAAATTGTGTCAAAAGATGTAATGAATTCTAGATGTGAAATTAACTTTCCTTCTAGGAATCTTAGCACCAAGACCTGTTTGTGAAACACTTTTGCAAAAATATATGCGGAAGTGAGTTGTGCAAATTTATCTTCAGTCATTGCAAGCAAGTGTATGAAGTCTAGTTTCAAATCCAAGTAACATTCGGTGTATCACCATAGAGTTTAATTTTCATTTTTATGCATTATCTTTCTCCCTTTTCCTTCTAAGATCTGTAGCTTTAGGTGACACCAAAGGAAGTCAGCCTTCTCCGGAGGTTGACCTCTGTCTACAAGTGATCCACAGCTTTAGAGGTCTTCCCATGTTACACTGAGGTGTTGAACATCAGGTTCAACAAGGGTGCAATTTCAAGTGATAACAGGAATGTGATCAACATCTTGATTGCTTCTCTGCCACAAAATCTCCTAATAGGGGAGGTATCATGGTACAAGAAAACATCAACACTATCATGTGCAAACCAAAAATCAACCTTACATTGAAGCATCCCGAATTACTTGATATGGATCAAGCCTTGATGCAAATGTTAGGAGCTTATGATGAGTCACTTTCTACTCCTCAAAACAAAAAGGTTACATGTGCTATAATCAATACCAAGAAAAACAATCTAGAAATACAACAACAAATGGAACAAGCCACAAGAGGCTTCAAACACCTTTGATTTCATTTCTACATCCATGGGGGAATAAAGATCATAGCAAAAGAGTCTAAAACAAGAAATGAGAAACTAGTAATGACAATACAAAATTTAAAAGCATCCACTTCAACCAACTTAAAACCAAAAACAACAAACTTTGAGGAAATTAAACAACCACCAAATCCAACAAAAGAAACAAAACAACATGGGAAAGAATGTGATGCTATAGAACAATGAATCAATGCTCCTATAGAGCCTTAAACACAAGAGACAAATCATGGTCTTGGTGATTGTCCTTTAATAAAATAAAACCATCAAACAAACCTTCACTCAACATCAATACTATCACAAACAATTCTTCCAAGAAAATCTTAACCTTGGTACATCTTAAACTGATAGACATCTCATTAAATATGTATCAAGCAAAATAACATTAGTTGTTTCTCCTTGCCATAATTGCATGTTTTATATTCATTGCAAGGATTAGCATCTAATCATCCATTCCTGGCTCACCCTTGTGCTTCAGTCAGTGGGGGAAAGGGGTTAGGAAGCCTTATCCCCATATGCCACTTGTCATTTTCTCTCTTGGCTAGTCGTTAACCTTTCATGAACATATAAGAGCAAGCTTGGGATGTGGATGACATGCCTTAAGTTGGTCCTTGCATGCGACATACTTATTCATGAGGCAGTTCAATTCGGAAACATGTGACTTGGCATAGGGATTTCTAAGTTGGCTCTCATGTCTTCTTAGCATTTATCATTGGCTACTTTAAAGCAATTTCTCATAGTGACGATGTAACATCTGCTTTAAAGTGGGGTGTACATAAAAGACATCTTTTGACAAAATTTCATGGCATGATTTTTCTTTTTTCTTGTGATGTGTCCTTTTCTTGTTGGTGTCATTGGGTTTGATTCCTTCCAAGAGTGTATGATCAATTGGCATGGCATGATGCGAACGATGCATCCCATGGGCAACGATCTGACACTTTGACTTGTCCTCTCTTGGAGACATTAGGCACAATGCTTCCTAAGAAGAAGACCTTACATGAACAAAGAAAAATCCCCTTTAACAATTTTTTACATGACATTCAAAAACATTTACAAAAAGCATTTTCATTGTGTTACCTTATCAAAGTTATCAAGAGGATAAATTTGGTATGGTTTGTATAATGGGAAGCCGACACATTGGCATGACTTTCTCATTATACAATGGGAAGTCGACACACTGGCATGACTTTCTCACTAAACCAATTCTTTGGAACAACTCACCCCACAGATGACCTGATGTTCTGTGGCCCCAGAGTGAGAGCATCTTTGATCCACCTCATTTTTTCTTTCTTTTAGTCCTTGACATTGCATGACCGCGTATCTTATTTTGTTGCATATTATACACCTTGTGCGTGTCCTTCTGCGCTTATGTTGGTTTGACTTAGTATCTTAGATCTTGGGGGCTTGACCACTGCCTTAATCCTTTTCATCCTTTCTCATTTGCATTAGTACGACTAGACCTCTCTTGAGTGTCTACTTTAGTGTGAATTTGAAGTAGGTTCATCCTCTCACTAAAGTGGGGCTAACTGTAGACACAGGAAAAGTACCCCTTTTTGCTTGCTTGATATGGGAATAATTGATGATAAATTGGACTTAATGAGGCCTTGATTTAGTGTTGTGAGGTGTTTTACACATCCACATTAGGTCTTGGACCCTTATAAATTGAATAAAATGCATGTCTTGTAAAGGTGTTGTAAAGAATTCTAAATGACTTTCACACTTTTCTTGACTTTTATTAAACATTTAAATCTAATGGTCATTTTCCCCCCACTTTTGAATTAACGATTATTTTAATTCAAAAGTTAGCTTTTCCCTCTTCTTCTATAATTAAATAATTATTTCAATTATTTAATTATTCATTAGCCTTTTCTCTCTATAATTAAATAAATGTTGTTTATCCTTTCTTTATCTTCCCAATTAAATAATTATTCCTTCCCTCTCCATTAAATAATTATTTTTAATTATTACTCCACCTTTCCTCTATAACTAAATAATAATTTTTAATTATTTAATTATCTCATTATTTGTTCTCACCTTTCTAAATAAATAAAATTAATATTTTATTTATTTCTCCTATGTTAGCCACCTAAATTAAATAATCTTTATTATTCAATTTCTCCTATCATCTCTTTGTTTGTACCAATCTTATCTTCCACCTTAAGTCTCTATCTATCCATGTCTTTCTTCTCTCAATTAACTTCCACCCTTGATTAAGTTATTTTCTAATTTAATCTTGGCCCTTGATCGTGATCCTTATTCTAGAAACTCCTTTATAAAAGGAGACCTTTAACCCTAATTCATGAACCTAATAATTCATTCATAATTCATTATCTATCTCAAGTCAAGCAAGCTAGGGTTTAGCATTTTGAGTCTTCACAAGGAAGCATCTTCAAGAACATCGTCAAGACATTCAAAAGCAAGATTCTTCATCCATTGTTGCAGCAATTCAAGATCCTTCATCATGGAAAGTCTCTAATTGCATTGCTTCATGTTTCATGCTTTATTATCTTATTTCATCATTTTGGTTTAATTACCTAAATGGGGTTTGACCAAGGCAAACCCCCATTCCCTAACAATCCACATTTCTCTTTCTTTTGTTGTGTGTTTGCAGATTTAGGTACTTGGATGGCTTGGACATGATTGAAGAATAGGTTTCAATTTTTTTGAAGTCATCTCCCTATTGGCAAGGTCAAAATCTACACAAAAAGTCACTTACAACCTCAAAAATTGAGGTTTCAGATCTGGACACCTGGAGGTGAAGATTGAGCAGACTAGGAGCTTCAGATTCCATTTTTGAGTTTTGAGAAAAGCCAAAATAGACTAATTCACCCAGAGTGGCGAATGAGTCCCACTATACCTGTTTTCTAGAGATTTTTGTAGATTTCGATACCCATTTGGCTAAAACGAGCTCCAATGCAATCTTCTGAAATTGGGACTGATACACCCAGAATGGTGAATGAGTCCCACCAGGCCTAAAAATTAGCATTTACAGGATTTCAGAATCCCATTTTATCCTCATCAAGTTCACAGGTGCACACATTCTTTTTTACAAGTTTCTATTTTGTTTTACTTGCATTTCTAATCATCTTTCTAGGTGTTTTTGCATACTACACTGTATTTTCAAACACTTTACATTTCTTAGTTTTCATTCAATTAGTGATCTATTTTATCAATCCTTTACATTTAGATCATCTCATCTAGGAATATTTCATCCATATTACATTAATCTTGAGTGTTTACATTACATTTTGGCCCATCTTTCTCCTTTAGGTGAAAAACCCTAGAAGTGCTAGAAATACCTTGGAAGCAAAAATCTTTGTTTACACAATATCAATCTTACACTCTCTTTGATGATTCCCTCCCCCCTCTTTTGGGATGAGGAAAATACTTACCTGCATTCATCTCACCATCACAAGATAGTTAGTCCATTAATCATAATCACATCACATGTAATCTAATTAATAATAATAAAATCGCATTAATGATCAAACAAAATCATTCCCAATTCTTATGTTATCAATACTATCATTTATAGCTAACCTATAATGAATCATAAATTTACATTGAAATGGTCAAAGAAACAAAACTATAGATATTCACATTTTAAATCTTTATGACATATAAATCAAAATAAATATTAAAAAATCCATGTCATTAAAATATTTAGAAATGAGATAGATACTATTTTATGAAATTTTTGTCCATCCAACTTCCCTATCCACCTTGGTCTTGAAAAATATTAGGGGCACAAACTTAGAAACATACTTTTGACATACTCTTGATATGGCCATTTTTTACCACATACCATATAATGTCATGCCATCACCTATATAGCACTATTCAAACCCTTAGCTTGGATAAAACATGTTATCCCATTATAAGAGTCCTTGGAAGTCAAATCCCTTATCCTAACCCAATCCCAACATTTTCCACCGTTATTTAGGATTTGGACATAATTCTTGCTACAAGCATGGTTCAACTCTAGACTCAATGGACATAATGGCTATCTTCCTCGTCCTTCATCTATCCATTTTCATCACACTAGTCCACTCCTCCATTCATAGCGTCTCGTGCCTTGGTAGACAATAGGACATGTGATTACATCTTACTTTAGAATGAATCTTGATATATATCCTATAGCTCACTTAGTGATATGGATGCCTTCCATAATAAATAAATTTGCATGTATTCTCCACCATCCTATGAATATTTTTTTTATCAACCTATCTTGCATCCACCATAATCTAGAAAATCCTAATGCATATCATCTAAATGAAATAATCATAATCCATGTCATCTTGTCATTGCAATCTTGTGCAATATAGAAACCATCCAACATTTTTTGTTCCTAGCCTTGTTCTAAACCTTGATCCATTTTACTCAAACTATCATCATCAGGTTAAACCATTCCCATTCTTCATGTTATTATCATCATTAAAAACATAATCCTCACATTATTCTTATCATCAACATCTTTATCATCAATCAATGAATCAATCTTTTTAGCTTAGCTAGGGACAAAATCCTAATTTATCCTTGGCATTACTCCATATTCTTCTCCCTTCATCACTCATGACTATCATCATCATCTTAATCATCCCATCATTATCATAATCATCATCATTTTTTCCCTTGTCTTCTAAATCCTTCTAATCCAAATCTCATTATTGTCATTATCATCACCATCCTTACATCAATAAAATAATCAAACAACAAAATATGCTTAGATCCCTCAAATATTAACATTAGATACATTATTCTTTCAACCTCGATAACATCCATTTCCATCATCAAATTTTCCCACCTCATCCATCATTTTCCTTCGCAATATGCCTCCTTCCCCAAATCAAGCCTATTTCTCATCCATTTATCTTATTAGCACCTTTCTAGGAGTTAATGTTGTTGTATGTTAGTTGATTATTGATCTTTTGTTTTTTGATTTTCTATTTTGATGTTGTAATTTATCTTTTTGATCTTTTGACCCATACTATGTCTGCTCATAGTTGCCACGATAATTAAATATCATGGTGTGCTTTGACTAGCATACATTGGGATATAATCTATTTTTTTTGTGTGCCATGTTTTTTGGTTGTTATCTCATAGGACCCACCAAGATCAATCACATTGAAATATGATGGGAAATCCTCTCCATGTTTTTTGGTTTTTCTCTCACAGGACCCACCAAGGTCAATCACCTTGTGTTGTGATGTGAAATCCTCTCCATGCCTAATGATTGTCTTACCACATACCCACCAATCGTGTTAGATTCCTTGTGAGTGTTGGTGAATCCTATTGTTTGTTGTTTTTTTTTAGTCAATCCATGTAGTGGATACATTGGAGCCTTAGTATTCTATACTCTTTTGCTTAACATTAATTGCTGTATCACAATAATATTTATCTCCATATGCCAACATAATATAGCATTCCAAAAAAAAATCCATTTCTTATAATCTATATTCATCATTTTATCCATGAGCTAACATATCTTTTCCATGTCTCAACTCTCAAGGGGACGTCATCATCTCACCATTCAATCTTTCATCATTTTCTCCACATGACTAGGGAATATCATCACTTTCTTCATATATACTACTCCATCTTCGTAACTACTTTTTTTTAAATAATGTTACTTTGAATATCATCTCAAAGAGGGGAAAAATGTACACACCAAAATAATGTCACCTTCACTATCATTATTCCATCATAGTCCATAAGTACACATTATCACTTCATTACCCATTTATCACCTAATACCCTTAGTGCCTAGTCATTTAATTAAATAAGTCCCAATCATTTAATTAAATTGAGCTAATGTTATTCATTAATTTTATAATTATTTATCCATTTTATCCAAATATTATCCATTAATAGATTAATTAATATTGATTTTCCACCTAATATGCCCCTATAATTTATTAAATCATCAAAATCTAGTTCACCTAGTTAACTATCCAGTCTATCCAATTCACCCAGACATGCTTCTGGTCCCACTCACCAATCTAATCCACTTCACTCATGCCCATACAATCAATTAAATATTTCATGCAATTAGTTAACCCCCCAACTCTTTCATGCGCTTATTTAATTACTTCATGCAGAAAGTTAACCCATCAATCAACTTTATTATCTCCCCAGTCAATTTGAGTTGAGAAATATTATTAATTTTAATTAAAAATAAAAATTATGCAACTCTCCTATGATTTCCATATCTCCCCATTAGCTCCCTTGATCTTAGATCAAACATTGAATCTTAATTTTCCATCTAGTTCTCCTAAAATTAGATAAATCAAACCTCTCATTCACCATTTTCATGAGACACTCTTTCATGTTGAAATGTTAAGAAAATAGGCGAATGGTTAAATAGGGTGTCCTAGGTCCTTTATACAAAGAACTTATGAACTAATAGTGTCCCTCTTCCTATATTTCATTGAAACTAAGAGATTGCAAAATGTAGAGATTGACTTTCAACCCTAAGGTGAGCCAATCGGACTTGAATCTCTAGTTTCCTAGGACAATAGGATTTGGAACTAAATGGAAATAATTTGATGCAACTAAAATTAATAAACAATAAGACCTATATGATAAAATGCAAGATCCTGGGGATATAGAAACTAAAATCATAGTTTATAAGTAGATCTAGGAAGGGTTTGGACTCATGTACCTGGTATTAAATTTTGTTTTTGAGCACTTTTGAAGGATAGATTCACTTATGAAACATATGGCTCCATTGGCTAGCATGTTGTGTTCTGCTAGGTGGCCATGACATATGCTCACAAGGGCTAGTGTAATTCGCTATACACTAGGTGAGCCCCCAAGGCTAGATGAGAAAAACACACTAGGTCTACAAGGTATATACCCATAATAAGGTGGCAGATGGAAAAGTCACGCCAAGTTTACAAGCCTTCCATACATCAACCATACTAAAAGTTATGCTTCCTAATAACTTTGATAAGGTGCCACAACATGATCAAGATGCTATGCCTCTGCTACACTAAGTTCAACCTCTATGAACAAAGTGAAGCAAGAATCAATATAATAATGCCAATGTATGCCCCCACTTTAAAGGAATTGTTAAACACCATGTTGTGAGCAATTACTTTAAAGTAGAAATTGAAATGAAGAGAAATAGGTGCACCTGAAATGGGTTAACAAATGGATGTACCTAATTTCCACTATGATTTCATTCAATTATGAGGGTTATGATGCATAAATGAGAATAAAAAATTAAGCCTAAATGATATAGCAATCAAAAGGAAAGTTTTAAGAGGGTCAAATGCTTTGTACTTGTTGCAAAAAGTGCTTTTTTGAGCCTCACTGAGGACTCATTCGTCCTATGGTGAATGGGTCCTAGCTAGGGTTATGGGAAAATGGTTTATGGGTTATGTTTTTCAATGTATGCACTCCCAAATCCTAGTTGGAGATTGTTGGAAACACATAAATAAATCTTGTAGCTCAATTCTTGTGATTTGACAACTTTTCCAATTTTTCTCTCAAATGATCTTCAACCTAAAACCTGCAATCACACATCAAAGGAGAGAAAAAAATGTTGTTTTGTTAGGGAATAGGGGTCTGCCTTGGTTATTATGTGACTTTTTCCCCAAGAAGAGTTATATAACCCCTTAGAATTAAAAGGGAGATAGAAAAATAAAGGATAAAATGATCCTTTGGTTAAAATGAAGTATTAAGAAAAATATACATAAACACTCTTTAGAAAGGGGAAGAATAATTATTTATTTAAATAACTATTAAAAGCAACCATTTGTGAAAGGGTGTGATGGTTTGGAGACCACCCCTTAAAAGGATATATAAATCATTAGTGTGAGACATGGGAAGGGCATTCAAGGATGAAGAACATTCAAGGAAGAAGAGAAAAAGGAAAGAGGAACTAAAAGGGGCACAAAGGAGTGAAGGTTAGGGTCTAGGTGGGAATTTAAACATTTGGAGAAGGGGCACACATCGTGTGTCTAACATGAGGTACAACGTACACCTAGGATTGTTCTAGCTAGGGCTTTACCATAAGGCCCTTTGAGGTAGGTAGTGTATCATAAGGCCCTTTGAGGCAAGTAGTTTAACCATAAGGCCCTTTGAGGTAGGTAGTTTAACCATAAGGCCCTTTGAGGCAGGTTGGGGTTTTGTGCAAGAGCTGGTTCCTCCAAGGGTGTTTGTACTGGGAAACAACCCAAGTGCATAACTGTTCCTCTGAGTGTCAGATAGCAGCCTTTCCTTGACTTTAAGATAAGTATTGAGAACCATTGATTTGATAATGTTGGGAATATTGTTTATATGATTTGGTGTTAATATGATTAATTCATGTGAAGGTGTTATTCCATTTACTATGTTGATTATTTAATTATCACATGTTTGTAGCTTACATTAATTATTCACATTTATTTTGATAATATAGCATATTATAAATTATATTAACCATAATATTTGTTGTATTAAATCTACGACTAATACTTAATAATTATACTTGAGGAAAAGTGGCATCACATTTGGTATCAGAGCCTAATGATTGGGCCTTAATAATTTTGAAATTTTCTTTATTTGTAGAAATTTCATGACCCTTGTGTATGCCTAGCATTATACAATTTCCCTAATCTTTGAGTCACAAGACTTGATCATATAAGACCCTTATGCCAAATTTGTTTCTATGTTTGTTCACTAGCATTTTTGAAAATCCTACATCATAAGTGTGTTCCTATCCATATTTAAAATATTGTCTAGAGTTCACATTGTCTTGAGCAACTTCTTAATTATACTTGGGCTCATCCTAAGGTACCATGTATCCATAGCAAATGAATAGGCCTACTCTACGAGCTTTCGAGTAAGATATTGATCTACAATGTTATTCTTGTGGCCCACTTAAAGGTTAGATGCATGGTCAAGACTAAGAAATTTTCATTCCATAGCATAGATTCTTTTGTTTTAGATCTTAGATGAAATAATGATATATATCAACTCTTTGGATTTTAGA
This sequence comes from Sequoia sempervirens, assembly GCA_007258455.2. Classification (NCBI taxonomy): domain Eukaryota; kingdom Viridiplantae; phylum Streptophyta; class Pinopsida; order Cupressales; family Cupressaceae; genus Sequoia; species Sequoia sempervirens. Next base: position 123,288,722 of record VDFB02252616.1, read on the forward strand.
GTGGCTATGTGTACCCATAAAATATTTTTCCATCCTAGTTCCTATCTATTACAATGTAATGTATTTAACAACATCAATGATCAACTTTAAATTATATATGTATCCCACCTTGTAAAATGAGAAACACATACTTCTTTATTATTCAATTATTATGACACATGTTCCATATTAATACCTTATATTGAACTCTGGTATTGATTATAAGAAGCCCTATTACTCCTGATTTCGTCATTCCCTTACTCTGACGTTTTCTCCTGCAATCACTATGTCATTGACTTTATTATACTCGCAAAGAAAGAGTCATCAGAAGTTACAGTCACAATTATTTATTATCGCAATTCTCACTGTCAGAATGAGTAATTTGCAGGTATCGTCGAAAACCCTAGAATATTACGCCGATTATCGTATCATGCACCATCTGCAAAATCATGTTACCAAAAATAAGCATGTCATAACAGAGTATTGAAATTTGATATAGATGTCTGTCACAAGCCTGAGAGCCACAATCCCTACAACATGCGAAAGCATAGACAAAGAAGTTGAAATTGTTTGACTGAATGCCTCAAAGAAATATGGTTTCATGGAATCCCACAATTGCAGAATATGCACAAGATGAATTTATTAAAAACACTATAGAAACTCTCGAGTTCATTCACTCTGTAGATGTAATGAGAGGGATTTTTGCATCTCCTGCTAGGATCATCTATGCCTATACCAAAATGGTAGCTTCTGATCATCTACTATCATTGCATTTTGTGAGATTACATCTCTTCGAGGTGTTCTGTCAAATAGCCTACAGGCTCTGACCATAGTATCTCTAATGAAAATATCTAATAAAAACCCCTTTTTTCAAAGGTATCAAGAATTGTATCGAACTCCCGGTGAGCAAAGAAAACCCCACGACGAAGGAAAACATAGGCAGGCTTGCCAGTTAGTCTTTTGAATCTTTAGATGATGGATCGATAGAGCTTTTTAAAACCAAATTGAACAATGAATTTGTCATAATTGATGCGAACTCCTTCCTGAGATGCTGCTACGTTCCATTGTGTCACAATCCTTACCTCGCCCTCTATAATTTTGTCCTCTCCCATGTTTAACTCCTCCTGTTATGTCCCGTAAGAATGCATAATGGTCTATATTGTAGAATCTTGATTATGTTATGGTCAGTTTGGCCAAAAACTTGTAAATTATTATTGTGGGATCACTCAAATATAGTTTAGTGAAATTATGACCTCATGCCATCGATATGAGTTATGGTGAATCTCTACCTACACTTAATGGGTGTTTAATGTTGTGATATATCATTTCTTGGAGTTTGTAAATTTGATTAGATTGAGCATGATATTTTAATAATAAAACAATAAATTCCATATCCAACTTAGTATTAAAGATTATAAATTTTATAATATTGATACCATGGGTCATATTTGACACAAAAGGTATGAAATGGTTGTGAAATCATACTTTAGTAATGTCTCCTTTCTTTACCAAACCTCTTCATAAGACATGACAGTTTCACTCAAGAATCGATTATATAAATTAGTTATTGGGGAGTTAAGCCAAACTCTCTGCTTTAATAGGTTTGTCGTGTTCTACTCTTTTTTATCACATAAACATCTATATACACATTATTATAATAAGAATGTAAGGTATTCCTACATAATTTTCAATGACAATAAAGTCTTCATATGGATAAAATCCAAAATCATACACCTATTATCTTGTTATCTAGTATCATAAATATAATTTATCTCATTTAATCATTTGTGTGTCTTCCCAATTTTAGATATCAATACATAAATTTCATAGTTAGTAAGCCTTTTTGGTTGTTGTCCACACTTTTTATATGATAGGAATAACTTTTATTTTGACAATTATATTTGTTTAATGTAAGTTACATTGTGGTCATATAACCCACGAGTCCCTAAAGCATTTTCACGTCTTGGAAAATAGACATTGTGTTTGGAAGGGGTTGGTGAGAATAACACTATGTTATTATAAGATATGAGACCAAATAGGCTCCTAGACTTAGACATGGGGACATGTCAAATCTTACAGGGGGAGAGACTACCTATTCCAACCTTTTCAATGATATGCAAGTAGGTTATGTAATGTTTAAGCCTTTCACATGTTTCTTTTATAAATAATTTTGGTGATTTTTCCTATGTTGTTAAACTTATAAGAAAACAATAGGGTCATTAAAGATTCGTATCAATAATTTTTTTAGAACTTTGGATCAAACAAACTTTAGACAACAACCATACTTTAGTTACACATCCTAGATACATGGATATATAAATTATAGCCTTGGAAAGTCTAAAAAAAAACTATCACACTGTTGGTATTTGTTGTTTCTCATTTTTGAATCTAATTACCTATGAATCTTTGACAAAGTGATATATGTCAAAAGAGGTTATGACAAGATCAAGTGTTACAAGCACTCTTTAATATCGATAGAAATATGATAATTTACAATATTGGATTCTAAAATTTCCCAAAGTTTTGTTTAAGTTACCTTTTGAAATGACATTTTAAGGTTAAGGAAGATTGGACCTAGAATTTTATGTACTCTATAGGTGGCAATAATTTGCTATTTAAGATGCATTGTGAGATTATTTGTATCATCTTTTGTTTTAATTTGTACATTGTTATTGGACTGTATCTACCCAATAACTTAGTATAGTACCAAGATTTTATTTGTACATTGATTTTGAGATATGAAAAGAGGACATTCATGTAGTCTAGAATGCACGAATATCATCTTGGAATGTATGTTGAAGTTATAGATTATAGTGTTATAAGTTATGAGTTGCCACATAGTATTGGATATGCATAGTAATTATTATTTGCTCATATTGTAATAATTTGAAAGAGTTACATGAGAGAAAAATGATTAAATTGAAATATATGTGATTAAACATATAGAATAGCCTTAGTTTCTTCAATAGTAAAATTCTTATATGTATGTATGTATAGTTCTTGTCATGATTTTGATTGAAAAAAAAAATTCTCTTGAAAAAATAAAAGAGAGAGAACTATGAATTGAAAGAAAGAAAGGGATGTAGATGAAATATATATATATATATATATATATATGTATGAAGAATAAATGTACTCAATATCAATTTCCTCAATTATTGATTATGTGTTTTTTTGAGTTGTGATGTAGATATACCTCATGCTATTGAGGACAACAACTAATTTACAAGGGAAAAATTGTTATGTGACTTTTTCTCCAAGAAGAGTTATGTTATAACCCCTTAGAATTAAAAGGGAGATAGAAAAATAAAGGATAAAATGATCCTTTGGTTAAAATGAAATATGAATAAAAATATGCATAAACACTCTTTTAAAAGGGGAAGAATAATTATTTATTTAAATAACTATTAAAAGAAACCTTTTGTGAAAGGGTGTGATGGTTTGGAAACCACCCCTTAAAAGGATATATAAATCATTAATGTGAGACATGGCAAAGGCATTCAAGGATGAAGAACATTAAAGGAAGAAGAGAAAAAGGAAAGAGGAACTAAAAGGAGCACAAAGGATTGAAGGTTAGGGTCTAAGTGGGCATTTAAACATTTGGAGAAGGGGCACACAGTGTGTGTCCAATTCAAGGTACAACGTACATTTGGGATTGTCCTGGCCAGGGCTTTACCGTAAGGCCCTTTAAGGCAGGTAGTTTACTGTAAGGCCCTTTGAGGGAGGTAGTTTAACCATAAGGCCCTTTGAGGCAAGTTGGGGTTTTGTGCAAGAACCGGTTCCTCCGAAGGTGTTTGTGTTGAGAAACAACTTAGGTCCATAACTGTTCTTTGAGTGTCAAATAAATGCCTTTCCTTGACTTTAAGATAAGTATTGAGAATCATTGATTTGATAATATTGGGAATATTATTTATATGATTTGGTGTTAATATGATTAATTTACGTGGATGTGTTATTCCATTTACTATGTTGATTATTTAATTATCATATGTTTGTAGCTTACATTAATTATTCACATTTATTTTGATAATATTGCATATTATAAATTATATTACCCTAATATTTGTTGTATTAAATCTACTACTAATACTTAATAACCATAAGAGGAAAAGTGACATCACATTGGTCAAACCCCATTTTGGTAATTAAACCTTGTAATGAAATAATACATGAAGGAATGATGAATGAACAAAGCAATGTCACAACTCACCACACTTTGAATAAAACCTTGGATAAATCTGCAATCTTGCATGAAGTAGCCTCGATGAATGTAGATCTTGATCACAATTATTGATTAGAAACAATGCCTTGAATATACTTGATTTGATCTTCAATGCTACATCAACACATTAGCTCAACAACATACATGATGCATTATGCCTTTGACATGATGAAATGACTCTTGATTGTTGCAATAATCCTTCAATAATCTACCCTTGAATTCCTTAGAAATGGTCTTGAATGCTCTATCAATGCTCTTGTGAAAATTGCTTGATCTCATGAAAATCTTCTATTTGAAACTAAGTGAAATAGCCTTGTATTTAGACATAACTTAACATTAAATCCCAAAATTCAAATATCACAAGCTGACATCAAATCTAGGATTTGAAATCATTAAAATACTGCCAAAAAATATCCCAAGGGGGGGTCCTAGGTCTAAGTGAGGACCCATTCACCATGTGGTGAATGGGTCCCAACTCACTTAGCTAGGACACACTTCAGACAATGTGAAAGATCATGTGAAAATAGGGTCTTAGGACCTAGTGGGGACCCATTCGCTAGGTGGCAAATGGGTCCTAGGTCACTAACCTATGACACACACCATAAAAAATTAAGTGTTGTGTAATATCATTTATGAATGCCAGGTTTTATCCCTCATAATCTGTAATTAATTAGGCTTGGATTTGAATTAAAGGGGAAAATTAAGGAAAATTAAGCTCAATTAATTAATAAAGCCCCAGATTAGTGTGAAAGTGTAAAGGTATACTTTACAACACCCAAAATAAGGAAAAATTAAGCCCATTTAGTTAAAAGGGGCCCTAAACTTAATGTGAATGTGTAAAACACATTACAACACTAAATCAAGGCATAATTAAGCTTATTTAATATTAATTATTCTCAAACCAAGGAAAAATGGATACTTTTTCTATTACTACATTTTCCCCCACTTTAGTGAGAGTATGACCCCGTGTCAAACTCGAACTAAAGTAGACATTCATGACACTTATGTATGCAACAATTACAAAGATACACAATCACACAACATCAAAACCAAGAAAAACCAAGCCTAAATGGTCCAATGCGATGTGGAACACATCTAACCTATCAATTTTGTGCTCACTACGAGGTAGTGGAACCTCAAGCCATCCACTAGGTGAGTCTTCCCCCAGGAAGGTGGCTTAGTGAGAAATTCATGCCTTTGTGTCGGCTCTCAATGTACTTACCATACCGAAGCTATCCCTCTGATAACTATGATAAGACACCACTCACATTCCTGTTTCATGCTTAACAAGTTGTGTTATGCTAAGCACCCATGCACATGGCAAGGATCCATAGGCAAGCAAGGTGTGTTATGCTAGGTGGCCTTGAATTAAAGGGTTTCGAGCTTCACAAGGTTAGCAAGTTGTGTTATGCCAAACACTTATGAACAAAAATGCATATGGGTTTTTGTTCAAGGGGATCTTGCTTCATTTGTGTAAGGTCTTCTTCTTAGGGATCATCGTGCTTAATGTCTCCAAGAGAGGACAAGTCAAGAGTAAAATTTTCACAACTTAGGGAATGTAGTGTGTTGCATCACCACTAAGAGGAAAGTCATACACTAAGAGATATCACACTCTTGGAGGACATCAAACCCAATGTCACCATCAAGAAAAGTACTCATCACAAGAAAAAAGAAAATTGCACCATGAAACATGCAAAATGTCGAGAGATATCATTGATGTATGCCCCACTTTAAAACGATTGTTAACACCATTGTTGTGAGCAATTGCTTTAAATTAGCCAATGTTTACTCCTAAGACATGAGAGATTTCCTTGAAAAACCCTATTCTAAGTCATATGTTTCTGAAATAAAGCTACATCATGAAAAATAAGGGAGGGGTTGCCCCCAAAGATACATAAGGGATCTAAGGATTTTGGGTCACTGCAATGTTGTCATAGAGCTCGTAAATGTCATCATTCCCCAAATACTCATTGAACTAGAAGAATGACATAAAGAGAGGGAAAAAAAAACCTTTCAGGTCAACATGGAAGAGACCTAAATGTCTCAATTCCTTAAGTCACCCCCAAAAGGAAAACACAAGACAAACAGAAAAGGTAAATATTTTACGACATAGAGAAAAATGTAGGTACACATAAAGGAATGCACAAAAAGAGAGAGAGATGCATCAAACGAAATAGCACAAGGAAGAAAAATGAAAGAAAACAATGCAAAATACTAGTAAGGCACATGCGAGTCAACCTATTAGCAAGTCCTCCACATCCCAATCTCGGTCCATATATACGGAAGGTGAACAACTAGCAAAAGGGACAACATCAAATGCCAAAACTAGGACAAGGCTATCTAACCCCTTGCCCCCACTAAGTGTAGGACAAGGATGCACTGAGATAAGTGATGAGAATGAGCTCTTTGTGATAAACAAAATGATTTTCAATGAATGTAAAACATGCAATAGTGAGCATACTAAGATCCTACAACTATTAATATGGCAAGGAGCAAGATGCATGATTTTTTAGTCAAGTTTGATTCTTAGAGGGTAAAAAATTCTTCAATACTTTCTTTAAAGGGCAACAATTATCAGTGTGATGACCAAAGAATCTATGATAAGCATAATATGGTTCATTCTTATTAGTCTATCTTTCTGTCACGTCTCAGACTTTGATGTTGTTTTGTCCATGGCTTTGTGTGGATTTATTATATGAACGATGGTGTGTGTTAGAGTAATATGATATAATACAATGCTTTGGTGTGTGGAAATGTGAAAAATATTTACTTTTAAAATTGTGAACGCATTTTATTTTAAAATATGCAAGATAGAACAAAATAGAAGTATTGATTTAATTATTGCTTTGATTTATATCTCTATATCTGTTACTAATACAATTTCGTTGTTGCACGCCTGAGTGCACTTGAGTTGCAGGTGGTCGAAGACCAAGAGTCTGATTGAGGAAAGAAGGCTAGCTTCCCGATAGGGTAAAAGAGGAAGAACTCTTGGTCACACACACAACACCTAAAAATCATATAGTTGCATTTAGGCAATGACTGTTTCAATTTGATTGTTTTGAATTACTTACAAATAGGTAATAAATGGTTTGAATAAATAAATAATAAGAATATAACATAAATATAAATTAATTATTAATTGAATTTTTAAAAGGATTATGATTTTTTTTAATTAAATCTATCTTAATTAACAAGCCAAATAAATATGTGTTTATGAAGTAAATATTTATTGAATTATCTATCCCACTTTCTGTGCAAATAATTGAAAATCTTTTTATTAAATTTTATTTATTTATGAGATTGAAATAAAATGGAAGTATTTTTATTTGCATATGTTTTAATTCAAAGTCCAAGATAAGGGAGAGGAAACTAATATTAAATAGAAAAGATAGTCCCGAGAAAATTGGGTTTTGGAAATTCTTCTTAAAACCAACAATGTTCTCGGCAAGTGGCTATCTCCTTATTTTTGCATGTAAATATCTGCCAAGAAAATTATCCATCTGTCAATTTGAAAGGGTCTGCATGACTCTCGGAAGAAGGGAATAAGGCTTTAAGGTGGAGAGAATAGAAGCATTATTCAGAAAAAGAACCTGCTCAGGGAGAAGCAGACTGAATGAAATTCTGGACATCTGCAACTGGAGTAATTTGCCAGGTTTTTCCATTCTTTTCTTTTAAACCAGTTTGAATTTTAGTATGAAATTGGAGAATTTGTATGCAAGATTTTATGAAAATGATTACAAATGCCTGAGAAAATGTCTTCAAGTTTTATTTTTAAATCTGGGAAAAACCTTCTCTTCATTTGTTTACATTGTTGAGAAAATGCCCAATTTCTTTCTTCCAGAACAGGGTTATATTCTTTTGCAATCTGCATTTCATGAAACTGCCCTCATTTGCTATTCTTTTGTACAGAAAATTGTGAGAGAAAAGATAACATATATATATATATATATATATATATATATATATATATATATATATATATATATATATATATATATATATATATATATATATGCAAGAATTGGTATTTCTGTGCATATTTATATATATATATAAAAATCCCGTATATATATCTCTTCCTATTTCACAATTATTTGAATGAATCCATATTCAGGTTTTAGCTGGGAGAATACTTGTTATTGGCATTAGATTTTGTGTGGGGATTAATTCCCAACCCCGTCCCAAGGGAAGGGACGAGGCTGTGGGGAGGCTCGCGCCCTCCACAGGTCGTGGCCTGTGGAGAGGGCACAACCTCCTCACAGCTCGTGCCCTCCCCTTTGGTAGAGGCGTGGCCTCCAGACACTTCTGTGTCTTTATTTTATGTTTCAAACTTTGAATTCATTTTTCAATAGCATGCTGTGTATTCTGTGCGGCAGATTTACATGGAAAGATAAGTATATATATACAATTTCATATATATATATATATATTTTTATATATATACACACACAGAGCTGTGTATATATATATATGTGAATTTATACATATATAACCATCTGCAGAACATGATATATATATATATATATATATATATATATATATATATATATATATATATATATATATATATATATATATATATATATATATATAAATATAAACATTTTAGTATCCCTAAAGCTGAAACTATGGAAATGTAGTTCTTGGAATCATGCAAAATTGGTGATTTTCTTTTGGTCACATATTCTTATGTTGCATACACATGTAGATTTCTGAATATTAGCATACACTAGAAAACATAGATACAAATATGCAACCTCTTTTTTTCTGAAAGAATTATCCTGTTTCTGCATATTATTTTAACCAGAAACTTGTAGCAAATTAGGAATTTTACTTTCAAATCAACTTGAATCTTGAAGATATAGAAATATACAAAAATCTGAGAACACTGTTTTTAAACAGAAAATTATTACTTTTGCTTGTGATAATACACTGAAAAGTACCATGATATACATACAATTCTTTACATTTAAAAAACCAAACTTGAGCAAAGAACATTCAAGAGAGTAGCTTGGAGTGAGAACATATATCTTTACTAAACAGAAGAAATTATGCTGAGAAAAGAGCATATTTTAATGAACTGAAAACAAATCTTTATCAAATAGAGGAATACATGTTGACTTTTGTGATTTTGCTGAGAAAGAGAACATATTTTACTTAAATTCTGAAACTTTAAATCTATTTATTTGGGTTAAACATTTAGAGATTGAACTCATGAAATACTTGAAAACTCTCTCTTTTACACTTTAAAGATAGATGAATTCTCATTGCAAATGTGAAGAGAAACCAGTTTGATAAACATATTATGAATATGGGAATATGAAAAATTCCTTTTTGAATCAATGAAATGTATGAAGCATGTAAGGAAAAATGCATAATTTTCTATTTTTACACTTTTTACTGTATTCTAGTAACTTCCGGGACAGGATGCCGAAGGTGGGTCCACAGAGACGGTAGTTTCACCTTTTCTGAAACTACCACTTGTTTTTTTTTAATTTTATGCTTGGCCAAGCACTTGTACCATTGAAATAGATGGATTTGTTTTAAAAGCCTAGAAATATATGTATTTTAGTCTCTGCCACCTCCTGTTGCAAGAAATATGTTTTCTCATATTAGAAATGCATATAGGCACCAGGCATGCATCGAGAGTTCCCTCCTGTTTTATTGTGTCAGGTTGCTAGGCTCCTTATGCAGGGCCGGGGATTCCTTCAAGTTATGAAGGAACCCGGGGAAGTCATGTACTTCGTGGTTGGGCGGAAAAGGCGCCTAAATCACACTCTTGGCCCCAACTCGCAAGAAGACCGATGGTGTCACGACGGTTGGAGGATCAGAGTTTTTACTTTACTATTTATGTACTTGAGTATCCTACTGGAATGACTTGTGAAGCCCATTGTAAATGTAAATGTATTTGGCATTTGTTACTGCAACATTGAAATAGATGTGTTATTAAGATTTTGATGTAACATTGATACAAATGTATTTATTGAAGCTATTGGTCTCACACAAATGTGAATATTTATTGGTTTATTGATCTCTTTTGAGTATGGGTGAATATATGTAAAAATGCATTGATATACTTGGCCATGTGCATAATCATAATGAAATGCAAATGTTATGTTTTATATACAGAAAATGTAATTTGTTTTAATTCTTTTACATCGAGTTTATTTTTGAAAACTCTTATTAATGGCATAATTTTTAAAGTAAACTTTTGAAATGGATTGAACAATTTAAAATGCTTTTGCTTATCTCCCAAGCGTTACACTTTCGGTCAAGCTTGCATGTTTAGGTGGTAATTCAATTAGTTGCCAACATAAAAGAGTATAGAAGATTAAATCAAGTTTGGATAGTTGTAATGAGTTATAAAGAGATTTGAGAGGTTCATACAACTATTGTAACTTGATCTTTTGATGTTCATGCATTCGTGGTCTCTTCTTCTTTGGTATGATAACTGCGTTTTCATCGACTTCATCTTCTAATTGCAAGACCTTTCCTTTTTTAAAAAAGGATGTGTTAGGGGTGGTAAAGTGTTCAGAAGGTGTAGCTTCTTTTTGTTTATTCATAGGTAATGCATTGGAAGATTCCTCATATTATAAATTATCTATACTGATCCCAGATCTATGGATCCCTTATGTGTTATCTTTATCTTGTTAGTTATATGGCTTTGTTTTGGGGTTAACCCCTTGTCACGAGTCAACTTTATTAGGGACATATAATTTGACATAGGGTTTCCCAATAAGCTCTCATGACCTATTATATTGTAAATTTCATTTTATTATACCTTAATGGAAATTGCTCCTAGTTGGCATTAGCAATTACTTTAAGGTGGGGGTATACATTCCACTATGTCCTTCACTTTGTTCACACTCGTTGAACCTTGTGGTGCATTTTTGGCATATTGATCATATTTTGTAACACCTTATCAAAATGATTGGAACTATAATTCTTGGTTTGGTTGACATGAGAACTCAACTTGTGAATATCGTATTTCACTAGCCCTTGTGTGTTTTCATTTGCTACCATGGCAAAAAATCACCTAGTGAATATCATACTTCACTAGCCCATGTTGTTTCTTATCAAGCTCACCTAATGAATATCAGATTCACTAGCCTGTGATACTTTTGTTCATGGTCACCTAACAAATATCATACTTTGTTGGCCTTGTGATTCATGAAAGCCTTGGGTATGGACCGTAACAGGAATTTTGTGGAGCTTGCTAGTCCATGATTGTTATACCCCCTTTTTTTGCATGTTCACTTTATGTTTGTATCTTGTAGTGTTGGCATTATGTTTATTTTGTGTCTTCATTATGTATGTTGCATGGTTGTCATCAGCACCTCATGTGTGTGTTCCTTTGTATTTACACTGTTGTTTTGTATGATCTTGAGCCCGGGGGCTAACACATCCCATAGATTCAATGTCATCCTATCTCTTCAATGTTCAGATAAATGAACCCTTCATGGCTTATCCTTACTTTAGTGTGAGCATGAGCGTAAATTCACACTCTCATTGAAGTGGGGCTAAACATAGCATCGTAAATTGTCACCCTTGATAATTTCGCACCAGGTTTAGCTCCCCGTATGTGCCTGGACCCAATTGTGCTCTTAATTTACCCATTTTATGGTCATCTTTGGAAAATTGGAATTAAATTGGGAATTATGATTTAATATTTATTTAACACTTAAAGACCCAAAATAGGTCTATACTAGGGCACTAACACTCTTGTCCAACCTATATTTTGGCTCAATTTAAAATATGTTATTGTCAGCATTTTAACATTTATAGATTAAGTTCATTTGTCAACTTTTAATAATTAATTTTATGGGAAACAAATTATTGCATATAAATACAAGTCTTTTTCACCATTTAAAATCCTAATGAATCCTACCAATTTTGGAATCACAATTGAGCATCCTAAAAAATAGTCAAGAGCAGAATTAGTAGAGTTTACAACACTTAATATCAGTCAAGATTCACGTTCGTGATGCATCAAGTTTATATGTGAGTTTGTTCATGTTTTATGTTCATTTTTTTTGTAAGTACTAACACTTGTAGGGCCTTCAATCAAACATCCATTTTTCCTCGTATGAGATGAGTACAATGACTTCAATCCATCAAGGAAAGTAGATCTAAGTAGTAAGTTGTAGCACTTGTCAATTTATCATTCTTTTTGTCCATTTCCCTTTGACCGACAAAGGGTAAGCACTCTTTACATCATCATAGCCGCTACGGAGGTGGAAATGCCAAAATGGAGCTTGCCTTAAGCAAGCCCCTATATGACACAACCCTTTCTATACTCTCTTGTGTGTAAGTGATAGATCAAAAGCGAATTTGGGAAAGGATTAAAGACCTAATTGCAAGATCAAGCATTCAAACCTCACATGTCAACAAATCAGGGATAATAGAATTAAACATCAACATATGAAGTTTCGAAGCTGAGTCTAGAAGAGAAAAACCTATAGATAGTGACTATCTAAGATCTAACTTTTGATTCCTGAGATTTGCATTTCCAGGTATAGGGCGCCAACACCCCTGTCCAACCAATTTGAGCTCAAAATTCATATTCCGGTTCTTTTGTCTCTACACTATGTTATTTTGTAACTAGTTTTTGTGTTGTAGTTCTATGCTTCTCTGTATTTATGACAATTTGGTGCAAATCAATAGTTGACCTAGGTATACATTTGAATTATCAAATCAAGTTAATTCACAATCAATCATCAACCCCCAAAACCCCAAAAGAACCAAAATCTTGATCCACCATTTTGGCTCTTCCATAGTGGTTAGTAGCCAAGTGGGTGTTTGGGATCATTTTTGGTTCCTTCCAATATGATGTAAGAGGAAGTGTGATATAGACCATAGATCCCTTTTTCCCACATCACACTATGATACCCATTTGCTAGTTTTGGCTTAAAATGAGGTTCTGTTGCATTATTGATTCTATAGAGCCAAACTTTTGCATTAAGTGTCCATATGACATGAGTGCCATATTGAGAAAGATGATTTTTGTGATGAAGACATTTTTGATGCAAGTCTTTTTTATTGTAAATTCTTGCTTTATAGTTGAAATTCCCAACAAATTAATATTCCTTAAACTACAATTCATAATAATAATTCATTTTCTTTTGATACCACCTCTCTTAATGTCAAATTATGTTTCAATAACTCATTTATTGACCTATTTGAGAAGATATGCATTCTCATAGCTCCAATTCTTACCTAAAGAAATTGTGAAAGTGTATGAAAACCAAATAATAACACCTTATAAGCTCATTTATTTGTTGAAAAATAATGACTAATATATAAAATTATTTGTATATAATTTTTAATAATCTAACTAAAATAACACTTTGGTATTATATAATCTTTGAGAATATTAATCGTCTTTTACAATAAAGATTGGTATATACAGCCATACGGCCATCAAATTTAGGGCGGTAGCCTTATTCAAAATCCCAAACCTAGGTGATAACTTCCGCTAAAAATACCCTCCTATGACATTTAAGAAAATAGGAAACCAACGAGAAAATGCATCCCACTGGAAAATCCTAAAAATTAAATTTGCCATAAATATGTAAAATCTTTTCACAGCTTGTGTACAGCTAATACGTTTGAATTGTGCCGCGGCGCTTCTTCGACCCTCTGACAATCAGGTGTGTATTTTCCAAACCTTTAAAGTTTCTTGATGCAGTATAGAAATCAATTGCAGTTAAATAATTTGTAGATAGTAATCTGCTCCTTTTCTGCTGAATTCATAATATTTGGATATAACGTGACCTCTCAAAGTAGACACAATTTGTAAGATTTGGATGATAGTACGCTGCTCTTTTGCGAACTAGAAAGACGTGGGTAATAATCTGCTTCTGTTTTTCTGAATTAATAAGATGTGGGTCTAGTGTGCTGCAGTCAGAGTTAACATAAATCCATTCCGATTAAATTAACGAGTATTTACAGCATTGACTGGAGCTTTGGTAGATATTGCTTTTCCAAAATTGGTGAGGCACACGGGGAAACACCATATAGGCAACACACTTTAAATCCCACAAAGACAAAGAGTCACTTTTGAGGGTTAGTTCCTTCGTTAAAATTCACCTACCTTGTTTGGTGGTGGCATGCTTAATCACATTGGTACAATCTTAGCTCAACTTAGGTTTACGCCTAGGTGATCTTCCTCTATCTTTGCTCACTGGTAGACAAGGTAGCTATGGAGTGTGTCCCAAGTTCTTATCCCTTGCACATTTCATCCTTCTCAATTCTGAAAGAGTAAAGTGTCTGCACAATGGTGGTAAAGGGCTATAGCGCAAATTTCAAATCTCTTTTTTGCCATAACTTGCACAATTTGGAATTGTCATGCATCAAAGTTCCATGAGCTGCTGACCTGCAAGAAACCTTTAAAAGTGCCGTTGTGGGTGAGAATTTGATTCCATGAAAGTTGTTTTTCAAGTGGGGGGCCCTACCATCTATAGGGTCGTACCTCTACATTGGCAGGGAATGGACGAGATCAAGTCAATCAACTGGCGGATTCGATGAAGAAATGTGATGAGATACATTCGCCAAGTGAGGGACAGACTTCCTGGAGTCAACTGAGTGATTCAAGAGATGTTGTGGAATGTGAATGTGAGGCACCATCTCGCACTAATGATGCACCCTTTTTTATCAAAATTAAGTTTTAAGTTTAACCTTACATATATCATCTGTAATGGTGAAAAAACAGAAAGTTTCTTATTCCATCCTAGGACATAAAGAACATCTTTCAAATCTAACACATCAACTGAAGGTATTTAAATGGGGATGTTGCCATCTCGTGTCACAGGATAGGTGGTATCCTTTGCCTAAAGCAACTTGAATTCCTATATGCTTCTTTTGAAGGATGTTGAAAAGCTTCTTGTAATGAGGCATATGTCCTGAGTTGCTTCTTGTCTCTTTGAAATCGGTTCCCTTTTTTTCCCACTTAGTCAAAAATATCTCAATCATAAAAAATTAATGCCTCCCGAGCAAAGATACCTTTAATAAAGTATTCCGAAGCTGGTGCAAAACTATTTAGTGTAACATACACTAATGTATCATCTCTGATCTCTGTATTGATAGCATACAATTGGTCTCACAATTCGGGATCTTTGTAAGGTAGCTGGTTATTGTATTGGATTCAGCCGTTTGAATCTAGGACAACTTGTTCTTTAGAGACATCTTCCTAGAAATGTTCACACTCTAGTAGAGACTTATAAGATTTTCAAACATCTCCTTGCTTGACTTTCCAATATTATGAGGACTAAGGCGGTCTTTCACAGAGTCTGATAGTCTATTCTTTGCATTGATAGCTTTCTTCTTGCAAGCAGCAAGTTGTGGCCCTGCCTAAGGAGAAACTTTATTTAATGCTCCCTTCTTGGATATACTTTAGATTTTGCCCTAAATCCCACTTCCAATGGAAAAGTAAGAAGGATATCTTAAGTTACAACTTCCAACAAACTCCAGTTTTAACTCTGCAATAATGTTAGCCAATAATTCACAAACAATTAATTGAACATTTGTACTATTTGCAACATCCATTAAATTAGTTGACAATTATAAGGTTCATTGATCTTTAAAACAGATAATAACTATGAACACAAATTTAAGGTTATTATCTACTCCAATAATCAACCGTTGGGAAGATGGAGATGAAGCCAAAATTCTAAGCCCAAGGGCGGATAGGCAACCCCCCTTGGCCCACTAATGGCAGACATGGGCATTCATTAGGGGTGGTCTACTTAGCATGAAATCTCCTTCTCTCTAAGCCCAAGGGCAGATAGGCAACCCCCCTGGCCCACTAATGGCAGACACATGGGCATCCGTTAGGGGTGGTCTACTTAGGATGAAAAGGCTATCCCCCTTGCACTTCCGTCTCTTCTTCCCACAGTTGATTGTAGATGAATAAGTAAAATGGAAGCTTAATCATAATAGGGATTGGATGGGAAACATGATAAGTCCGCTCGAAGCTATCCCAGCTAAGCCCAAGAGTGGATATACCATCTCTCTTGGCTCCAAGTGGCAGACCTCCTGTCATCCACATGGTGTGGTCTACTTAGTGGGTAAACTTGTATCTGCATTACCTATCCATGCTTCCTTATCCAATTCCATAGAGATTAAATAACATATCATCATCCACAATATTATAGTGCATACACAATGCCTTGCTAAAATATAAAACTGCTATATTCTAATGTGCGAATCTATTAACAATTGCTGACTTCTGCCTTGGTCGGCTGAGTGCAGATAATTATGTTTGAACTGCTCCAGTTGCCTTGCTGTTGATCTGTTCTTACTATTTAGAAAATATTGCTTAGTGTAAATCAAACAAATAAGAATCTAATATTCATATTGAAGAATCATAATTACTTATAAGGCTCAATAATTGCTGCAAGCATCATTATTGCATAATCGTATATAAAAAATTATTTCTAATTGATTTCAATCTAATAATCACATTATATGAACTTATATATTTATATATATGTAAATGTAATTATGTTAAACTTACTTCCCTTGTCATTGATTTATCCTTGTTTCATATATTTCTCCTTGGACTACCTTCTTCTTTACACATCTTCTTGATATCTTCTTCATGAATAAATTTGCTGATCTATCCAACGTATTTCATTCTTTTTTCCCAATCTGTTCATACACTAGTCATGAATAACTCTACTGACTTTCCAGATTTCTAATTGATTCATGTATTGGTTCCCATCTACAAAATGCATTTCTGAAAATTCCTTGTTCTCTCCCTTATCTTCCACACTCCTCCCTGCTATTTATATCCTCTCATTTAGATGAGGAGACACATCCCTTTTGCAAGGTGATATCCTTTTGAAAAGACACACCCCTTTGTTTTACCGATTGATCGCTGTCTTTGACTAACTAAACTGAGCGCCTAATGTCATTCATTTCTCACTGCCTTAATCGTTGCCTTTTATTATTAATTGCTGCCTTATAAACGTTAATTGCTGACTGCTGCATATTAGGTAGGAGCGCTGCCTTTGTAAGTGCTGTCTCCACATTAGATCGCTGCTTTTGTATTACGAATTTCCATCGCTGTCTTATGTGACAGCTTAATCTCTCTTATTTGTATATATATATATATATATATATTTCTTATTTTAATATATTTATTTTCATATTAGTTTTATATGTATATTTTATACTATTATATTATAATAATTATAATAATGTTAAATTATTAATATATATTTATTTATATATTTTTTAACATTTATATTGTTATTTATTTATTTATTAATTTATTTGCATTTCAAATCTCGGGGATATCCAAATCTTCCATGAGATTTTGGATTGTAAATTTCCAAGGGGTGAAATTTCAAGCTCCATCTAACGTGTCACATTCACTAAGATTGATCGTGCACATGTTTGTTGTATTGGAAATGCCTTAGAACACAATTAGTGACACAATTAATCATGGAAATTTGGGGATGTACTCCTGATATGTGGGACATGTCTTGGATACAGGGATGTGTTTCGAAGAAGTAAAACAAGGATGGAGATATTTCCCAAGTCTTAGAGACTTTGTTTGTAGTCTTCAATGTCTCTTATGGGCATCTTCCTTGTCTACTACATAAAAAATAATTGGAAAAGACAAAATATATATACATTTAACAATGTCTTTTTTATACTCCTATTTCTTGAACTTATAAGTTTTTGTTGGATATGATTTTTAGTTTCTTCAGCATCTTTGTTGTTTGCTAAAGCTTTTTTGTGAATTGTATTTCATTCTCAATGTTTATGTCAGATAAGATCAAAATTTCAATTATTTTAGTTTTCAGAAATTTAAATATCTAAATTTGTTTTTGTATGTCTTTGAGTATATATATATATATACACACACACAAAGGATTGATCACAAATGTTCACATAGGTTTTACACAATATTCAAAGCCCTTCAATATTTTTATATTATAGAGAAATTACAAAGCATATCTGATTAGGCTGATATGGACCCTTTTAGAACTTAGAAAGATTTCCAATTAGCAAGATCACATGAAGAGCAAGCTAAGAGCATTGTTTCTCATGAACTCTCAAATTCCCGATGCCAAATGATCTTGGATCTATTGCATTTATAGAAAGGATTCGAGGAGATCAACGAATCAGACAAAAAGATAATCAATGGCACCAAGGCAAACACATACTATAGATGTACAAATTATTCTTGATGAACAAGAAAAGTAACAATTGTTCAGTCTAGTGGAGGGGTCCTCTAAGCTTGCACAAATTCTAGGTCCTGATTTAATGCGCAACTTTATCGACACACGGTAAAGGTCTTAGACTCCTATGTCCTTCATTTGCAGCTTTACTGACACATGGTATAGCTTTTCTATCTCATCAAAACCTTGTCGTAATCATCCATGGTGACGCGGAAAGTGAAATATATGTATCTGAATATACCTTGTGTGATTTGATCCCATTTGATCCTAGTGGCAACTAATGCTACTCTTATTTTAGCATGTCTTTGATTAATAATAACTTCTGGCAGCCAATCCCATGCTGATGTATAGTATTCTAAACACGGTAAATTATAGTGCTCTGGATTTTGAAGATAATTGCTTAATCTGCAACTGATGTGGGAAGAAAACCCCGGTTTGAGTTTATTGAAGAAATCCCACATTTCTGCCTCAAGACTTCCAAATGTATCAGCATAATCTTCAAAAGGATACCAGCCAAAATTTAAGCTGCTAACAAAACCTAATCTACAAACTTTCAGTAAATTCCTTCTTAGATGTGGAGGCTGCTATAAGACATTCATTCTCCTTATATACAAATCAAATAAGCAGAAATTTCTGAGTCTCAGAGAGATGGGGGCTTCAAAGAGTCCTACATCCCATAAGATATATTCATCATAATTGTCCATTTAGAAAACCCAACAATCTTGCATCAAACTTTTTAGTTGCTCTACCAACTGTCCAAGAGGGTTTCTCTGACATCTATGGGTTAAAAAGGCTTATCTTCAGGATTGAAAATTATTGCTGCTGCTGTTACTTTGAATTCTCTAGTCAAAACATCTACAATAGGATTATCTTCTTCTCTGATCCGTTCAATTTTAAAGTCATAACTTTTGAATTCAAAATACCATCTAGCAATTCTTCTGTGGGCTATACCCTTATTTGGCTGTCTTTTTAGAAGATTCCTCATTGCCTGGTTGTCTATTCTTACAATAAAGTGTTCAAGTTTTAGAAATATTTAGAACTTTTCAATTCCTCTTTTTACAGCAATAATTTCCTTTTCATATATGTGATAGTTTTGCTGAGATATGGAGAAAGTTCTTGACCTATAACCACAAATTTCTTTCTTTGTATCTGGATATTCTTGATTTAGAATAGACCATGTGGTTGGTATTTGATGCATTGGTACATAATACAAGAGGAATACCATCTTTTGGTATTTGTAATGTTGGTAAATCCAAACATCTTCTTTTAATAAATTAGTCCTTTTGAGTCTTTGACTGATTCAATAGTTGTCTCATCCCATTATGAACCTTTCTACTTGAATATTTGTAATATCCACCCCAATTTTTTCCACAAATTTCACCCGTTAGTGTTAGCTAAAATGCAAAGATAAGCAACTGAATAGGCAACCCTCCACTTTCTAATCACCCAGATCCTAGAGTGGCCAAGGTGAGAGTATATGGTGAAAAGGGGATCTTGCAATTATTGGAAAGACAAGCTAATTGGAAATGAACACCTCCCACTTTTTGATCACCCAGATCCCGATGTGGGCAAGGTGAGAGCATACGGTGGTTGGCTTACAATATTGAAATCCTCTATGCTACCACTTCTTCAGTGGGGTGAGTAAACATAACCAAGTGCGTGAAAGTAAACATCCGCTTATTTAGCGGGAAATACAAGAAAGGAAAATGCACTTGGTGGCAAGCCAACCAACCTCCGCTTGTTTAGCGAGCATAACAAGAAAGCAAATAAGAACTCGACCACTTTTTCAGCGGCAGTAACAAGTAACATAAAGTAAAGCTCGACCACTTATTTATTGAGAGCAACCACTTGTTTATTGGGGTAAGTATCAAATGCAAATACAAGAGCATTCACCAACGGTACTACCAATGGTGTTACAATGAGCTCAACATAATCATATCAGACCATTACATACTGCTGTTATGAGAGGTAAATGGCAAATGTGAAGTAAAACACCTTACCAAGATGATATAGTGAAGAATGAGGACATTCCCTTCAAAGTTGAACAAGTATACCTCAAGATAGGGCCACCGGAGGTCAATAGAAGGTCATGTAAGCTGCTACAACAGGTCTGATGCACTTGGACAGCAGTCTGATATGCACGAACAGCAGGTCTGAACCCCAACCAACAACCTTCAAACAAGCATAACTCCTCTGTTACTCAGTAGAAACTCACCAAACCACTTGCAAATGGACAAGCAAGCCTAGGCGTCCAAGGTGAGCTATCAAGCAACCCCAAGCCAATCCAAACAGCGGCAAGAAACTCCCAAACACCTCTCAGCAAGGATGTAAGGCCTCCCCAGGTAGGTTGACCCTCTTTCAAAAATCCAAAACTCCACTAAAAATCACCAAAACATGGAAAAAGGGGCGCCCAAGCATGAGAAAGGTCATGAGCCAACACCCACAAAAGGATATTCGCTTCTCCATTTAGCATGAGCAAAAAGGTGGGTCAGCTAGGCACAAAACAACAACCTCCAAATCTGATATAACACACCAAAAATGCCTCCAAAGCTGCAAATCATCACACACACACACCCCAAAATATATCTAGAAGACATCAAAACCAACAAGAACAAAAATAAATGAGATAGCCATTACCAAAATAAGCCCAACTGCAATCCCTAAGATGGAGCTACAACACTGTTCAGCTAGGAGATATCTTTCAATCTCGAAACTGAAGTCGACTTAGAGGGATTTTGTCCTCAAAACCCAAGGAGATCACGATGCATTTCGGCAACACTTTGTTACATCAAATTCGCATATGCAAAATGAGAACAAATGAGGGCACTATATAGCTTTTGAGATCTAGGAATTTGAATTGCTTTTCCCTCTCAAAATGGGATGCCATATTTGGAGAATATAATATTTTATTAAAAACATTTGAAGCCTTCACTTTTGGCGTCCACCTTTGATTATGCATAAAATTAACTTTTAAAACACTTAAGTCTCCCATCTTAGCATCCAAGCTCAAGTCCACCTTTTAAAAACAACTTAAGTTATGCTTTCTAGGCGTGGGGGTCAAAAAGTGACTTTGACAATATAAAATAAACTTAAGTTGCCAACCTTTCCATTTTCAAACTCCAAGAATGGTGGAGAAGCCAACTACTAAAAATATCAAGATGCCAACCACTGCAACTACCACCACTGCTAGAAATAGTAACCCTGTATTGAATTGCTGCCAAGACCATTGCTAGAAACTGTACTTACTAAAAATAGCTTACTGCTAAAAATAGTAAGTGAGTCCAAATTCAAAATAAGCTCATTTTGAGATATAGCTGTGACTTACTAAAAATAGGAAGTACTAAAAATAGACACCACTATTATAGTAGTGATTGCCCACCAAGGATCTCAGAAAACCCGGAAACTAAAAATAGACACTACTAAAATAGTAGTGATTGCCCACCAAGGATCTCAGAAAACCCGGAAAGACCTAGAAAATCTTCTAGCAAACTCCTACAACAACCTCCTGAAAAGTTGACGAGAAACCTCCAAGAATCTTGGAAACCCTAAAATGCCTCCGCATAGCCTATGGGTCTCTGAAAATAGGCTAACAACCACTGAAAAGCATAGGGCTAAAAAGGGGGCATTACAATATTTTATGTAGATGTTGTCTTGCTATTGACAAATCTTCTTAAGAGAGGCATAATTCAAACATCCCAAAAGCCATTTTTTTTTTTTGTGTATGAGTTCATTTGGGATATGGGAATTCTTGTATCCTGGTGAGAATATGTTGTTGCGATCTTATGTTTTCTTGGTCTAGATGCAAGCCAAAAAAATCTATGATAGTGCTTCCAACCACATTTTTTTTTAGATAAACATATGCCCATGTTTTTTAACAGCTTCAAACAATTGCTCCAAATGCTCCACGTGCTCATCAACTGACTTAGAAAAAACTATAACCTCATTAATGCTAACAACTCAAAACTTTTTCAGATGTCTTAGGGCGTTATCCATTTATATTTGAAAGTAAGTTGGTGCAGTACTGAGACCAAGGGGTATGACATTCTATTCATGTAATCCATAAGGGACTGAAAATGCTGTTTTATATATATCTTCTTCTCTAATCTTAATATGCTGGAACCTTGTTTTGCAGTCAAATTTAGAATAAATTTTGTAGTTTGTTGCCCTTCTTATCGAATAAGAACTGAATGGGATGGTATAAATAAAGGGGAAAATTATATCATTCAAGGGTTTATAGTTTATACAAAACCTCTTTTTTCCCCCTTACTTGTTCTGCTCTTTTGTAGACTTAAAATAATGGGCAAGAGAATGGACTTTTACTTGATCTGATGAATTATCCCTCGAGTAATTCTTTTAGCTGTTCATCCATTTCAGCAACTTCTGTAGGGCAATTTGTTGGTTGTAATTCTAGATATGTTTTAAATGAAACGAACAGTGCCTACAGACAGCTTTTATTAACCTATCCATTTATCCTATGTATAAGATTTTGTGCTTGGGTTATAAACCAATACTATAAGCTTCATCACACACACTGTATCATTCTGTACTATGATTATATTCTATATTTGTTGTACTTTTTTTTTTTGAGTAATAGGAAGTCATTCTATTTCAAAGGCTCGTTAGTGCATTGTATATTTTGCAGAATTGGGACTTGAGCCTGCTGGCCATCTTTATTATCTCAAATGTTTCTTTAAATCTACAAATGTGTTGCACGATTTATGTAAAAGGTATCATGCCTTAATAATTTATTTGTTTCTCTAACATATTGCTTTCTCCTTGTATCTGTTTTTTCTTGTGGCTTCTTTGTAGACAGAGAATTGATGCACTAGAGCAATGGAAAAGCCAAATGGTATCAGAACAAGATTACAGCCATTACCTGAAGAAAATATTATGGCAATTCTGGATCTTATTGGTGTGAAGGACCAACAAGACATTGAAGATGATAGTATCCATCATTAGCTAGGAATATGTTCACATTTAGATGCCTGCTCTTTTGCTTATTTCCCATCGAAATACTCTTATATGCATGTCAGAGAACATGAAAAATGTAAAGGAACTTGACCATATATAGAGTTGACTTTTCTCTCTGCAGTTCGAGCTATTTCTATTGTTCCACAAGTAGCACAAGTTCCGACAAGGTAAGTATGATCTTAGAGCCTTGTCATAATTATGTTTTAAAAATTATGCTATTCCTTTGATCAATATGTTTGCTATGGACCTTGACTAAAATTTCTAGATTCTTCTTTCTTTGTGGACTTGCTGGGTTGAGTCATTACGTAAAGGTTGGTCCATGAAGGGTCACACCATAAGATAACATCAGCTGAAGTCCCACAATACCTGGCTTAACAATAAGGAGGAAATCTCTTTAAAATCAAACCTCAAGAGTCATTTAGCTTATGTGAAATTTCAATTTCAAAGTAAACTCAGACCATTTTGTACGTTGTTGCTGACATATTGAATATTATTGAAAAAAAAAGGAAAATGTATGAAGCAGTTTTCCAAATACTTAGAGATAACAGATCACTGGAGCTTACAGTAACCAGTTATCAATTATTACAAGATCTTGAAAAGGTTTTGACGCTCCTTAATAATATTGCTCCTTTTGTTTGTTCAGTAGAGATTCATTGCAAGTTATCTTTTCACTGTTTCAGCAATAGGTTGACGTGTGATTCTTTGACTGCAGTGTTTTCCACGAGTTAGTATTGCTAAAGTGGAAGGGATGTTATCCACTGACACAGAAATTCAACTTGTAATTAATTCAGAGGCATGGAATTGATCTTTATTACCAGATACATCTGTCCAGTATAATTTGCTGAATGAGAAGGGAGCAGGCAGAATGAGCATCATTTTGTTGTAAATTGTGGTTAAGTCAGTTATTCATTTGTATTGACAGGTTTGGTCACCATTTGGTGCCAGCTTAGAGAATGATTCTACTGAGATGGAAGGGCATTTGTCTACAGATGATGATCACATCGATTTCTCAGTATGACTTGAACCTTTATCTAAAGTTTTAATCCATCTATTTGATTATTTTGTTTTATTGAAGGATATTCAGAAGCCTATTTTTGACTTTTGGTTCTATCATTAGTTTTGTTTTACTTTTGTCCCCTTCTAATGCTTTTAGAAAAAAAAGTTCCATATTCTCAGTCATCCTGACCTTTTTCATTATGTATTGGTTATGAGGGTTCCTATAAATATTGACTAGGAGGATAAGGTCTTGCATTTAGAATGAGAAATGAATTCATGCCTTGAGGGAGACAAGGGTAATGTTATTGCCAGCATGGAGGCCTGTAGGAATCATTCCATTCCCAACACTCTAGGGCCAATACCAACACTCAAGGGCTGACAGCGGTGTGGTAAGGCTGACACCGGCACATCTAGTGCTGAGCAAGCATTTAAAAAAACAATGTAGAAAAATAACAACTTTAGTTTATTTATTGATATTTATAATTTTATAAACTTTTAGGTCAATTTTATTAAAAACTTGAAAACTTTCATTTATTTATTAATATTTATAATTTTATAAAATTTTATGTTTTAGCTTTTAGGTTTATAATTTTATTTTTTATTATTAACATTTAATATATTTAGGTTAGATTTTAACATTTTTGACATTTTGTTGCTAATAGTAACTTTGGTAAGGGACCCAAGGCCTGCAAGAAAAATACATTTGATGCCGAATTCAAATAGCTCAATGACTCATTTGAATCTCAATAAAAGAAAATTATCTAATTGAAAATGTTATCTTACTGAAAACAAAACTTAAAATGCCTTAATGCATGGGATAGTTCTTCCTAATATTCTTGGAAGATCTCAAATTCATTTGTTGGGTACCCCTACCTTGCAAGTGATCCTTCTTTTTTCTTATCTCGGCCTAGTAATGCTCAAGAGGATGTGGTGTTTGCAAACCAAAGTCAGGAACAAAACCACAGGTTGCTTTGTATTAATCCTTTCATCCTGCCAAAAAAGCTGAAGAAGGTGCCTTTGTACCTAAAGTTGAAACATCATCTTTCTTTATAATAACAGTCCACAATGCCTAATTATAAGCCACACCACTTCGCTTGCTTATTTGTAGAATCACACAAATCTTCTCTTTTGACAACAACTCCTATTGCTTGTTTCAAAGCTGGACCAACCTCTTCCTTGTGTGTAGAGTCACACAAAGCCTCTGCTGCACAAAAATCCTTCTTTACCTCCTCAAAAGCTTCGTTATCTTTACTTGGGTAAATTAAAAAAAGATGAGATAGCCCCTTTCCACCAAGTAGCTTGAGAAGAGGGCTTCTTCACATTATCCTGAGAAGGAATAGAGCACCCCTTAGGGCATTGAGAATTCAAATGTCCAGAAACAAAATAGAAGTGACAGTGAAAGGAGATATTCACATAATTGAATTTTTTAAGCCAAGATCTACTATCAATTTTTAGAATAATTTCTTCAGGGAGTCCATTTTCCAAATCCATTTCAACACAAATTTGAGTGTAAGTGTGGGATTGTGTCAAAGATTCTTGAGCAATCTCCAGGAACAATACCTAAAGAGTTCCCAATAGCCTTAAAGGTAGATTTACATCAATATTGCAATGGTAAATAAGGAAGGTGCATCCATACTGAAATTGTAGACAAGGAGTCTAGAAAGGGGTCAAAAGACGGATACCAATGTTTCAGTTGTAAAATATTATCCTCCTAGAACCATAACCCTGAACTAAGAATAGTATTCCTTTCATTAGGGGACATAAAATTCACTATAAAGAAATCCTGAGCACAAAGAAAAATCTGAATTTCTTTTTTCACCAAGGATTTCCACAATTTTGAGATTCATTGATACAAAGCAGACAGATTAGGCCAAAGACCATTAAATTTCCCAATTAAGGGATTCATTATCAATGATTTCTCACATATCTACTTCTTTGCTGTTAACAAAAACTACTTCCGACACCTAGTCAGCTCTTTTTGCATTCATACCAGATTTCCAGATACACAATTTACATCCTTTTGTTACATCCCATCATGATTCCCGAGCTGAATGACCAATATGAACTGTGTGCCCCCGTACACTATCAATATAAAGCAATAAACATTCTTCTGAATTGCAGTTGAAACTGCAATATATTTTTGGTCTTTTATTTTCCTCTCTATTATTCAATACCAACAAAACTCAAAGATTCTAGATCAACCCCCATGGCAAAAAACTTGATCCATTTTTCGCTTGGCACTAAAGACCTGGGCCAGCACTTTAAGAAACCTACCTTGCCCTGGCATATCTGTCCAAAGAACAAATATCACTCTTGAAAGAGGTCTCACTTGAGGTGCATAGAGGATTTGAAAGACTTGATGCTGAATTTGACTATGGGGATGTTAAAACAATAGATTGAAGATTATGTGCAACCACCCCAAACGAACAACATGAAATACCAAATAATCAAAACATAACACAAACTTAGAACTTACACAATATTGAAGCTTTTTTATTCGCATCACATCACTGATTACAACACATAAGCTACCTTACCCTTGATGGGTTAGGGAACAGATGAAACCTTAATCTGCTATCACTCACCTAAATGTCCTTGACCACTCTTAAATCTATAAGATAAATACTTATAGTTTACTCTATAATGCACATGAAGCATGCTTATATAGATGCAAGACCCTCCTATTTATACAATTATTGTTTTTCTATATTCTTTTCCAGCTTCTAGAATTATCTCTAAAGCATATCGCTTCTCCTGAAAGTAAGCTTATGCACATGATTTTCCCAAATATAATCATTGCATTGCTTTATTTGCAAGAAACATTGTGCATATCTATTTCCTAAACTGTAGGTATTTACTTTATTATTTATTATTTTGACATCTTCTCTGACTAATGATAGATTTTTCTTTGAAGTGGCTTATTTCTAGCATCAACAAGTGTTGGAATTACATCCTCACTCACTCAAAGAATCAAAAGTAGTTTAAAAAGGAAAAAGCAATGAAGATCAAGCTGAAAGTAGTTAATGCACCTACAATCCAAAAGGTAGTAAGTAGTAAGCGAAGAAACAAGTTCTTCAAATAAGAAATAAACAAGGACAAACATTCTGCAACTATGAAATCAACACCATTGTAAGGTAATAATGATGAAGTAAATCTTAGATCTTTGGCTAGATCATTTACATGGATTCCAAGGGTAAACATGTAAATATTCACATGGTTTTCAAGAATAAGGATGCAAATTTTCACATTCACTGGGACAAAGAGCTGGAAGAATCCCCTTTAATGCTCATTAATCTTATGTTCAGCTCTAAATCTTTTATATGCCCTCCAGCCTCCACCCTTCTTTAATGTTAGCAATTTGAGAGCTTGATCATCTTTTTCATTATTTCCCCTTCATTGCGGAATTCACAAATGTTGTCAGCTTTGATTGTCAGCTTTGACATAAATAGATCAACATTTGAGAACTTAGAAATTTGACAAAGAGGATATTTAACTAGCATTGATAACACGACAAGAATGACATGTCACATGATTACCAACAGCAATCTTGACCAGTAACTTTTTTGTAGTGATACTAATTTTGGTGCTAACAAAATTAACAATTTGTAGCAAAAAGTGGCATATTCCAAATATAGAAATATGAATGGCAGTGCCTGGATTATTATAACATATTTGATTAATTGATTGGATTGTATTTTAATATATTTCAGAAAGAAAGAAAATGTATTAATTTCCACAACTGACATAAATAGATCAACATGACTGAAATGTACAGCAGGTACAACAGCATAGGACTAGAGCTAAAAAAGGAGGCCCCAGACAAACAGCACATACAAAAAGGGGTTAATTAAAAAGAAGGGCAAGCTCGCAAGAGATATATTACAAATGTAAGAAGAGATGGATATTTCTTGATAGACTTTGTAATATATGCTCATTTGATCAACTTACAACAAGCAGAGTTGTTTTCTCAAACAAGTAAAAATAACTTTGAAAGATTACAACAGAGACATTGTCTACCAGTAGTCTCTAGATGACATTACATTCTTGGTGGGTCGAACTTTAGAGTGATCATAATATACTTCTTAAATTAAGAATATATCCATTCTTTTTGATTGGTAAATACTGAATTCTTCTTGCATCTTTGGCTTAATTCACCGAGGACTTGCATTTGGCCTTGTCTGTTGGGCATGTGCACACAGAATTGGATGTGGTATTTTACCCAATTCAACATTTATACATTTGAGTACGTAACATGTTTAATGAAGATTTTAATATAGTTCACTACTATGAAAGCTCCAATGTTTTTACCTCTTGATCTCATCCCTTTTAACAAAATACAGGCAAATATTTTTGATTATTTTGCATTTGGGTTTATTGATTTCTCCAATTGAAGGCCATTGTTCTAAATTTTTCTTGGAAACCTAATCGTCTTATTTCTTTCAGTTGAGATTTAATTAAAGCAAGTGTAAGATATAATGCCCTTGGTGAAATTGTTTTGCATTGTTTGATTATATACATTATTTTATGGCAGAAATTATTGTCATCAACTCAGGATATAGTGAATCATGTCTGTGATGGAGATCCAATGTACTTGGGAAAAGGGCCAGAACTAAATGTAAGGAACAAGCAACTGACAGACAATGTGAGTCTTTACATTTTATGATTTTAAAATAATTCATCTATCATGTATGGTATCTAGTGTTTTTTAATGCTCTATGAGATAGATAGCAAATACATATGGAAAATGCTAGAACACAAGAATTTCAATTGTTTTCATCACTTCGAAAGAATTTTGGTTCAAGTTGTTTGATCGTTAAACTTTAAAGAGATCGAAGACTTAAAATAATATTTCTAAGACTGCTTAGTGTACTTGTTCTTTATTACCACATTGGATTTATAAAATAGGACAGAATAGAATTAGAATATCTAACACTAAGTAAAATAAGATATAATAGAATATTTATCAGTGCTGATTTGGTGTATTCTAAAATAATAAAATATCCTTAACTTCTTAATTGTTTAGTGAATAAAATCAGCAAGCTTTGTGAACTATCCAAAATTTCATGCCTTATTGAATGCTTTTCCCTTGCTCGTAGATAAGACAATGCTACATCACATGCATATCATCCTTAGTTTCTCCTTGATTACAAATCGAACATAATCATTCTCCTTGGTTTATATTTTCTTCCATCTCTTTATTTCAACTGCCAAGTGATGATAACTTAGTTTGAATTGAAATATTATATCTTTTATGTAGGGATATTTTCTCTTGGAAGCAATACTGTTCTGTATGGTTGATCATTGGGTTGATATCATGTTGGTGGCATCTTATTTTCTAACTAGGAGTTTGCTAAAGCTTCTTTATTACCTTCTTTTGTAGTGAGTTCTAGATGACTGATGTTTCTTTAGAAAAATCTACCTTTTTAAATCCCCATTTTTAATCCATATCTTTCTATCATGGTTGTTGGAGTAAATATTTGTTTTACCTATCCATTCATTAGTAGGTCCTATTTTCATGTTAAGTTTACTTAGGTCCTAGGAAGGAATCTTTTTAGAAGGTGTTAGTTGTCATTAGATCTTATCTTATTTTTTGACTTTTAATACTTGTGTTCGAGGTAGTTATGATAAGTTGTCTCATGTCATAGGATTAAGACACTTGTCATAATCTTGTTTAATCCTATGTCTCACTTTGGCTATATAGCCAGGTGGTCTCGTGTAAATCATACTGATTGATATCATTGATAGACCAATTGCTATCATTTGCATCCTTTGATAGAATAGAATTATTTTTTCATAGCCAATCTCTCTTGTTCTTTCATGAAGTTCCTAGATCTTGGGTGGCTATGATTTTCAGCCAAATCTTGCATGGTGTAGAGTATTCTATACCAACTCTTACATGGTATCAGAGCTTGTAGGATTGCTTCTTAT
>VDFB02252616.1:123319106-123352935 GCA_007258455.2 Sequoia sempervirens
ATATAATTTGATCTATTAATAGAACATATTGTCTTCATTATAAAAATATAAAATATCAATAAATTTATAAAAGTGTATCATTCATTATCATTTAATTAATGGTTATAGTTGAATTTTACATGTCATTAATACACTAAAATATGCACAACTACTCATCATTTCTTACTAAAAAATAAGTAACAATAATTATAATATATATTTTTATCGGTAATAGTGTCTGTGTTTTTATTATCAAAACGAGATTTTCCTAGCCCGAACCATAAGGGGTTACACACGGGGAACCACCTCCCCAATCAAAATAGCTCCACAAGCAAACCACAAAGCAAATCTAAAGCCACCAGACTATGAAAAAGAAACCTATTAGCAGGTCAAAAGTTATGAAGCACTATTTGGTCTTCCCTTAGTCTGAGACTGGAGAACCATATCAAAGGTTCCCTTCTTTACTTTCTTTTCTTTCTTTCCCTTTACAACTTGCCAACCGTCCTCCACCCTTGTAGCCTCCTTCTACCATTCCAATGGTTTGCCTTGGGGATACTTCAACTCTCCACCCAAACTACCAATTGCTTGCTGACTCTGGCCATCAACTTTCTGCTTCCCAACTTCTTTCTCTTGCGGCCTCATCACACCTTTCTTCTCCTGACACTCTGGTGTTGCTGCCCAATTTTTGAAATTCAAATCATTTTCACATCCTTTGAGAACATCATTGTCACTGTTCACACATGGACTCCCTACCTATGTTGGGACCCCACTAGCCTGTTGTTGTTCCTCCCTACTACCATCATTCACTAATGTCTTCCCTACCTGATCTAGAGCCCCAGGTACCTGAACCACTTCTTTCCTACCGATAATTTGAGAGTAGCTCACTTGCTTCTCCTTTTTCTCCACTGTATAGTGCTGGGGAGCAACATCTTTCTACCAAGAAGCAAATTTATGTGTTTTTTGTTTAGTACATTGAGTAGCCAAGTGCCCAATTTGAAAACAACTTCTACACCTAAAGAGTACCCCTTCATAATCCAGGGGTTGTACCCAACAACCTTTCGAAGGTTTTATCTGGATCTCTTCTGGAAAATCCTTAGACACATCCATCTCCACCAAAATACGAGCAAAATTCGAATGCAGAAGATTTGAGGAACCCTCATCCACTATTAGAAAGCTTCCTAAAGAGTTCCCTATAGCCTCTAGACAAGAATCAAACCAATAATGCAAGGGAAGGTTAGGAAGTCTCACCTAGAGAGGTACCCTCTCAAAAACTTTAGTGGTTGGGTTAAAATCCGAATGCCATGGCTTTACCACCAGTGTATATTTTCCTTCCCAATCTCAGTGGTAGTCACAAAGGATCTTGTTTCTATCCTGCTCCTGTTAAAAAATAACAATGAAAAAACCTTTTTCCATGGGATAGATTTGAATATAACCTTCCAAAATAGGCTCCCAATGATCAGAAATCCACTAGTTAAGATCACTCAAGCTTGGCCAAAGTCCCCTAAATCTCCCAATCAGACCAAACCCAAAATTATTTTTTCATTAAAAGTCACTTATTGTTCAATATCACCATCTAAATCCACTGTGGTTGATCTAGACGAAGGAGGTAAAACATAACCCCCTCCTCCTCTTCCTATTAAAAAATTGGATGAAAGCTTTGGTATCTGAGAGGGCCCAGTTGGGTTCCTCTCATTCTCAAAAGTCTTAGACCCCTTAACTAAACCATCTCCCCTAGTGACAAAGGCACAGGGTTGCCCATTCTCCTGGCCACGCTATGCAAAAGGGTTGTCGCCATCCAAACCAACCCCGACTCCTCTCTGGCATGCTTTCTTCAAATTTATTTCTACTCGATTACCCAAGCCAACCTTCTCCCTGCTGCAGAAATCGTTACTCCTTAAGCCACAGATCCCGCTTAGAGAAGCCCTCCCTTAAGGGATTAGCCTAGGCGAAACCCTAGTCACAGTAGAGGGCTTCATTCGCCCATTGCATAAACTTTTTCCAAGTGGTAATTATAATCTAATTTTATATGGCATATAAGTCAATCTAATTCATTGCACATAAAGATTATATATTAAAATATTATATTAATAAAATAAAATATTACATCTTTTTTATCACTTTGAATAGTTTAAGTTTATGAAATTTATAAAACTCCAATATACATATTCTAATATTAAAATACATAGAATGTATATTTTGATGAACAATATATGTTAATAACTTGTCATATGCAAAAATCTAATTTCTAATAAATGATTCCTTCTCTTTTAAATAATGTGTAATTAATATTATTTTTGGAGACCTCAACACTTAGATATTGAAATACCTACAAGACAAAAAGAAGATGTAAAGCTTGTCATTTAGTACAAAAATCACATAATACATATTTGTATTATTCAAGGCATGCAAACAACTAAGATATAATTCATATAGAAAACTTCCATGTGAGCTATAATTTTTTTGTCAAACTACCCAAATAACTTAAATATTGGAGGCACAAAAATATATAGAAGATAAAAAAATAGGTTTGTGACATTTAGTATAATCCATATTGCTACGTGTATAGTCATGATATTTGTATCTACATTCTTCAAAGGCTTGGCTACATAATATCTCCAAAGCACTACAAATACCTAGCCACAACAACATTCAAATTAGAGGAGCTTGTTCATTTCATTTTCTATAAAAATAATCTATCCAAAATACATTGAAGTATATTTTCACAAGTATATGTAATAATTGTCCCTTGTTTACTGTTACTTTTCTTTAGTCACTTCACAAGAATTATCAAATTAATTGACCAAGCATTTACCATCTAAATTATAAGTGTCATCATCATAAAACTTTCAACCATGCTCATAGAAAAAATCTATGCTACCACTCATATACTCAAACTAGAATGTGGTAAGCTCCCAATGTCATGGTCATCCCTAGACCTTAATCAAACCTTCAAGAGTTCATCCATTATGACCCTGTCTACATATTCATTTTGGAAACTAAAGTCTTAGTATTTTATACACCAATAATAGAGAGTTCATCCTCTCATCTTGTATGATATCTTTGATCTTAGTTTTAAATCATAACTATTCATTAATTTATACTTTCAAATCAATCCTTGATTATAATAGGATGATAAAAAAATACATTCCAATAAGCTATGATTCAATAATGAGATCATTAGTGTACAAACAAACACAAACCACATAGTGACCATATTATTCCAACATCCCATGTTCACACAATGATTGGATCAAGAATGCATCATTTATACATAGGGTGACTAAGTGATACACATATTATAGGTACAAATAATGACTATCTTAAGCATATATTGCATATGCATAGTGTGAATGCTTCATGTACACCACATCCACAGTGGATATGATAGCTTTCATATGAATCACATATATATAATGTGACTAGCTCATTCACTCATCACATATATAATATAACTTAAATATCACATGTTCACATAAAGATCAGCTTGTAAATGGTAGTGGTTGTGACCTACTACATGCATCATCGCACTACCAAGTTCACTATCACATAAGCTTGTAAGTATATCCCACCTATAAAATAAATGTTGGTGCATCCCATACTACACTATAAGTCCCATCTTTTTTCCAATCCAATACCATCTATAATGACCTGATCAAATATCTCATACTATTTTTTTCATCGCTAATAAAGGCGTAAGTATAAAAATGTACATAGTACTTGAGACCATATTTACAAAAGTACATAGTGATTGAATAACACATGCATAGTGACCAACTAGAAATAAGAAGTGCATGTGACACTATTACAAGAATCTTCACATTACCTACTTAACTAATACTTACCCCTTAAGTGCATCCTAGCTAGAAAATGACATTTAAGTGCATCTCATACTACATTGTAGTTCCCATCATTTTCCTCAATTATTTACACCTAGTATGATGATGGTAAAACATCCCATGATACTTTCAATCATCACTAGATAAGTTGTAAGTTTAAAAAAACACCACATAAGTCCAGTAATAAGATCCTCATAGTATGTTGAACCATTGAGTTGGTTGATTTAGATATCTATTATCTCTAGGCCACTAGCAAAAAAAATTATCCAACCTGAAAGAGGGTAGTACTATATATAACCATGTGGTTTTTTGTGAAAATTCAATTAACCCATTCACCACATAGATGGCTCATAACATCTATCACTTCCATGCTACCAATGATAGCCCAACTAACCCATTCACCACATAGATAACTCATAACATCTATCACTTCCATGCTACCAGTGATAGTCGAACTAACCCATTCACCACATGGATAGCTCCTAGCATGTATCATTTCCATGTTACTATAAATAGTCAGGCTAACCCATTCACCACATGGGTAGGGTAAAAGTACAAACTTGTGGACCACACCTTTATAAAGGAATCAACCAACACAAATAATTTCTTTTAACTTCAATCACATAAAAGCGGTCTTTATGTTTTAAATTTCAAAATTATGTAAACTCATGAAATGTAGAACTCTTGATAAAATTTATGCTTGTAATTTTTCAAAAAAAAAAAGTGATATTTAAAAAAAAATTTAGAGTTGATTTTGAATTGTTGAAAATATAAGCAAAAAGTGATGTTGAGTTGATGTCACAAAAAAGGAAAAATTTATTTTCGACCCTTAATTCTTTTTCCCAAATGGATAACTTTAATATATCTAGTGTATATAAAAAAATTGATTTATATTTTCCTTGTAATGACATTTCAAAGTCAAAATTACCAGAATTGGATAGTTTTTGTTTAGCGCCAATTTTTTTCAAATTTTTATCATTTTCAAAAAAACAATTATACCCTTTTAGAGATAATTCTCTTCCTGTGCATCATATATTTTTCAAAAAAAAATTTATATATTTTTTTTTTTTTTAAATTTCTAATCAGCTTCTTTTTTCTTATAACAACCTACTTACAATATTATATATATATATATATTTGGAATATCAACTGTGAGCTCTACAAAAGGAGTTCTTTTAAAATAATTTTGATTGAAGAAATATTCAGTTCAAGTGGAAAGTTTCAATTTTTTTTGAAAAAGGATGAGTTGTTGCCAATAAGGATGCCACATAGATGGTTTCAATCGAAAGCTTTTCAGAAAAATAATTTCAATTTAGAATGTTTTGATTGAAACTTTTTCAACCACAAATACGTCAATCAAAAGGCTGTCAACCAGAAGCCTTCTGGTTGAAAAACTTCATATAGATAATTTTATATATATATATATTTTCAATTCAAGCATCTAGAGAAATTATAGAAAAGGAATTTTTTTAGAAATAGAAGCTATGAATTTTTAGGTACAATGATTTTCAACTTGGCATTGATTTATTCAAAAGGTTTACATGGGATTATGCTCGATTATTTACTTATTTTTAGGTTTTTGTATGTATGTTTAACTCTTATATCTCTATCTCTCTCCCTCTCTCCCTCTTTGTATCTCTCCTTCCCCCCCTCTATACAAACTTGCTAAGGTGAAAATTTACTAAAATCCATTATTCCTCACTTTATTGACAACTCATGGAAGAAAATTTAGGCTAAAGTAGATTTCATTCAAATAGAACTAGCTTAGGTTTACTTTTTTGAATTTAGATCTTCCTTCATAAATTAGTTTCTAGCTCATATTTTTTTGTATGCTTATATAGATCTTAGTGTATAGACAAAGTAATTTCTAGAGAATAAATTTCATTTTAGACAATCCTAAAATGACAACTTGCAACATAGTATCCAAGATAGTAGTAAGTTGTTGGATGCAAAATTTCATAGTTCTAGGTATCATCTCCTAATTTTTATATTGTAGTTATTTTAAATAATTTTTTATCTATAGATCTAAATAGTTATTTTAATATTTCTCATTCTCAACTCAATAGTTTACTTAAAATGTAGCAATATTTTTTTCATTTTATTAGTCTTATCTTACATTAATAAATTAGATTTTTATAGGTTGGTTCCTCTTTAAAGGAAGCTAACAATATTTAAAACATGTTCAATTTACCATAAATTCATAATACTAGCTATCTCTCTCTTAGATCTCCCTCTCTCAAGTTCTACCTTGGGGGCATGACCATAGTACTACCCTCTCTCTCTCTCCCTAGATACCTACTCTCTCTATTTCATTTTATTAGTCTTATCTTATAAATTAATAAATTAGAGAGTTGTGTCCTCATAAAGATCCAATGGTGTGCGTTCAATGATTATACATCCAATGGCTATTGGGGAGGCCTCCTGGTATTGAAGTGAGAAATTTGAAGTCCCTTCTATGTGATGAAGTCCCTCCATTAAAACTTCATCGAAGAGACTTCAACATATCCGTAGGAGTTTCTTTGAAGTCCCTTTGATACTTTGAAGTTCATTCAAAGACAAAGATCGAGAGTGGAGATTAAGTCAGTGATGATTGAATGGTGCATGGTGTATGAAGTGGGTTTGAGCTCTGCAAGCTGACATGTGGTGATATCTCTTCACATCACTATTGTGAAGCAGATCAAAGAGATGTCAGGATATTAGACTGAGCAGTTTTTAAGCCCTTTCAACACACTGATGGTTTAATCAATAGTGGAGATTGATCCACAAAGGACGATTGATGATTGTGGATGTTCATTAGGGAGAAATGTAGATATCGGCGAGATGGAATGATTGGTCCCTTCAATACAATGATGGTTGCTTTTGGTGGGATGTGATAGGGAGGTGATGATGGTGAATGTTGACGTGTGAGGACATGTGGCAAAGGATGATTGCACGATATGTCAATTCACACCCTTGTGAATTGTGTGGCGATGAGGTGGATGAAAAATGTTGATAGCTTGCCAACCTTCCAAGATTTTGTGGGCCCTTGTCTTTTACCAATGGTATAGCAAGCAACAGTGGTGATTGGATGATTATGATTGAACAAAAAAGATTGAATGATGCTAATCAAAGAGACCTTCAAATTTCAAAGTGAGTTATTTTACGTCTCTTCGATATACCGAGAAGCAAAAAAAGAGTGCAATAAATGGTGGAGATCAAATTGAGTTTGATCAATGACAGAGAATGCTTGAGGCTGATCAAAGAGACCCTAAATATCAGAGGGAGTGACTTTTAAGTCTCTTCGATGTAACGAAAAATAGAAGGGGTGTGTAATCGTTGGTGTAAATTGTTTGCAATAGGAGGATTCTTCAAACAGTGGTGAGGTGCATGTGGAGCCAAGAAGGTGAAGAGCTTGCCAAAGAATGTTAATGGAGTAATATCCTTAGAATAACAACATTGCCATATTGATGAACAACTGGGAATTGCCTTACACAGAGACCCTTGAGGATGCAAAGCTTCATTTAATTTTCAAGGGGCATTGCACTCAATTTATGAAATCCATCAAAAGGGTTATAGGAGTTTAAATCCTCGTGCCAAAGGCAAGGTGTCTACTATATCCTTCTTAGCTTTTATCTATATTCATCTCAAATCTACTTGATTTGCTCTAGTGTTTTCGGTCAGTAGAGCACATCATGAACAAAGTCAATGTCAAGGGTGTATATTTACCAGATGATACTCTGTTAAAGGCATGCCAAAATTATGATTTGTGGAAGGGGTAGGGATATTTATGAGGTATGTTTCCTCATCATTTTTTTTGCATAGAAATGCTTTTGTTACTATCTAGATCATGCAATTAAGAAGTCCTCGAAGATGCATAATTTAAATTTTATTTGCAGATAGTGTTAAATAGATATCAGGGGAGGTTGATTTTGAGTTAGCAGAAAAGATAAGAACCAGGGTAAATGCAATTATGGTGTTGCTCACACATGACCATAATCCCCTAATGCCAACTCAACTAGTGGATGCAGATGTAGATAATGTTTCCCCTCATCGTCCTAATGCTATGGGTTTCAATTTGAATGCTTTGCCACTAGTACAATCTAAAGTGGCAAATTTACATGAACATCAGGATGAAAATGATGTTCAAGTAGACCAGATGGAGGAATGAAGTCTGCTCCTTCAGAATTTGTATATGGAATTTTGACATTTTTTCTACTCTAAATTCTCATATAATATAATGAAATGATTCAATTTGCCTTATTTTGTTTTTTATTTAGCCCAAAAGCATATTGTAAACTCTAGGGGTTTGTGGGTAAAATCTCGACATCCTCATATACTTTGTATTACTGGAGGAATTAGGGGATAAATATGGGCTTCTGAGACATGAATCTAAAACTCTTGTACATATTTACTATTAATATATAATATGTATAGGCCTATGGCCTTTTATCAAAAAAATAAAAAAAAAGAGTTATGAGTTGGTTTCTCTTTAAAGGAAGCTAACAATATAAACCATTCAATCTACCATAAATTCATAATAAGGAGTCATCCATTTAAGTTATAGAACTCTCTCTCTCTCTCCTTATATATGGGCCATGACCATCATCTCCCCTCTCTCCTTCTACCATAGTGAGCTAACCTCTCTATATCTCTCCTTAGATACCCACTCTAGATCTCTCTCTCTCTCTCTCTCTCTCTCTCTCTCTCTCTCTCTCTCTCTCTCTCCTTAGATGCCTCTCTCTTTTATCTCCCTCTCTTGGGTTCTAGCTTGGGGGCATAGCCATAGTGCTACCTTCTATTTCTCTCTCCTTATACACCCCTCTGTCTCATCTCCCCCTCTCTCCTCGACATACATGTAGTGTGACCTTCTCTCTAGACTTAGATACCTACTCGAACTCTTAAACTAATTTTATTAATCTTATCTTACATTAATAAATTAGAGTTAGATATGAGTTGGTTTCTATTTAAAGGAAGCTAACAATATACACCATTTAATTTACTATAAATTCATAATAAGAAGCCTTCCATTTAAGCTATATAACTCTCTCTCTCTCCTTATATACGAGCCTCTCTCCTTCTACCATAATGAGATAAACTCTCTCTCTCTTAGGTTCAACCTTGGGTGCATGACCATAGTGCTACCCTCTCTCTCTTCCTCTCATTTTCTCTCCTTAGTTTTTAGTAAAAGCATAATTGTTCATTGATATCTCTATATCAAAATAGAAAAGGTTAAGTTTTTTATCGTAGTTTTCATATATATTGCCCAAATGATCTTAAAGAACCACACATTTATCTTTGACTTAAATTAGGTTTAGTATATGTATGTGTACATGTGTATGTAGGTGAATTCAAAATTTAATAAATTTGTGATGGGGAATAAAAGGAATGGATCAAGGTTGTATGACTAGAAAAGAGAGACCAAAAAATGGATCAAGGAACATCTAGTCAAGAACAACCCATTGAAATTATTGATGACCAAGTTAATGTAGAGGCACAAGAAAAAATTGATAATAGTGATAGAATTTTGTTGTATGGTACATGGACAATTTGATGGATATGGATGAAGATTCTCTTTTCAAGGAGATTTCACTTGAAGATATATTATTTGGAAGTACATTAAAATTACACTCTAACAGAATTTGGGATGAATTTTTTGAATAATTTTTTCTAATTGGAAGAGCACAATTATGTGCAAAGTTATTTAGGAAAAGAT
The DNA here is from genome assembly GCA_007258455.2 of Sequoia sempervirens. NCBI lineage: Eukaryota > Viridiplantae > Streptophyta > Pinopsida > Cupressales > Cupressaceae > Sequoia > Sequoia sempervirens. Next base: position 123,328,614 of record VDFB02252616.1, read on the forward strand.
GAATGACCCCTATTTTGGATTAGTAAGGGGTTGATAATAAGCAAGAGCCATCAGATTTATTAAAACAATCAATTGTTGAAATCCTACAATAAGCATTAAATTTTATATATGGAAATTTACTTACTTAGACTTTAAGTTAAATTTCATGTATGTAGTTTCAGGATGTTTCAGAGTGATTTCAGATCTCTAGGAGCTATAATGCAAATTTTAGTTTTTGGAAGATCTTATAATTTTTTACACAGTCAAATTTCAATAATTAGAAGGTCAAATTTTAGTAATCAACAAGTTGTATCATCTTTCTCTCTCTATCTCACTCATTGTTTATCCCTTATGATTTAGACCTCTCTCTCTCACTATCTTTATCTCTTTATCTGACTCTCTCTCCCTTGAGCTCAAGAACTACCTCTCTACCTATCCATCCTCCTCTCTCTCTCTCTCTCTCTCTCTCTCTCTCTCTCTCTCTCTCCCTCTCTCTCCCCCTCCCTCCTTCCCTCTCTAATTCTCTCTATCTCCCTCCCTCCATCCTTCCCTCTCTACATCTCTCTATCTCCCCTCAACCTCTCCTATATCTCTCTTTTGTGTTTCTCTCTATTCTACCTCTCTCTCTTCGTGTTTCTCTCTATCTCACCTCTCTCCATCCATCACTCCCTACCACTCTCTCTCTGCATCTTTATCCCACATCTCTCTCCCTCCATACCTCTCCCTCTCTCTACCTACCTCTCCCCTCTCTCTACCTATCCCTCCCTCTCTCTCTCTCAAATTCTATCTCACTTCTCTCTCCCTCCCACCCTCCCTCCTTCCCTCTCTAATTCTCTCCATCTCCCTCCCTCCCTCCCTTCTTCCCTCTCTATAGGTTAAGTACAGAAAGATGGGGGGATAAAAAGGTGATGTAGGAGCATCCAGGGTGAAGAGCAATCTTGCATCATCAATTTCTATGTTTGTTTCTTAATCAAATAAGGGTTAACATGGCCTATCGATAGGACCATGCCATATCAATATGACTTTCCTACATGTCCCAATGATTTACTGATGACAACATTGAGTGTGCAGTTCGTAGCATTCCATCGATGAGACATTTCTTTATCGGCATGATGTTTCCCCACGTCCCAATGACATACCGACGGTGTTGGCAGGGATGGTGTGCATCGGTGTGAGGATATCCTATTGGGGAAATGAGGTCGCCTATCCTACCGATGGTCCAATGGTGGTTGTTGTTGGTAGGACCATTGCTTGTCACCTAGACTTGGCTGATAGTCTCCACGATGGCCCAACAACTTGAGAGTTTGGCGATACCATTCGACAGGAGTATGCTTCATTATTGGGACTCTGTCTCAAGTCTCCTTGATGGTCTGATGTGTCCTTCAATGCATGTGAAGTGTTCGTCGTCAGAACTTCTTCATTTTGGTGGGAGTTGATTTGGGGTTTCAAAACGGGGTGATGGTGGAATCGGTAGCGTATGTAGTATGAATCATGCATAAGTCAATGGAAGTGGATGGTGAAACTTGGTAGAATGAGATTAGATGAATTCCAAATCATTGTTGTGGAATCCATCTCCATTGGCTGACTCGATGAGCAATTGATAACGAGGTAATGACATTACGATCCTATTACACGAGAGGAGCTAAACACCAAGGCCGACCTGGAGAATAAGAATGATATATAAAGGTTGGAGGAAGACAAGTGGGTGGCAAAGGTAGTATGAGGGTAGCTCACAACATGATAGTGAAGCTTGAGGTTGAACCCAGATCTTCCAATCAGTAGATGCATTTATGAAGTTGCCAATGAGATGACATGTAACTTTGTAATGTTGATCCAATAATAAAGATCATTTTACAGTGCAAATCTGGTTGTTTTATGTTGTTCCAATTTGCAATGGGAGTACCCTTCATCAGTGGTATCAGAGTAGGAGTTCCTAAGTCTATAATAGAGCATCAAACATGAAGCAGTTATAGTAGGACTTGTGAGTGTGGGATAAGAACAAAATGCCTCCAAGAATGGCCTAGCATGGTAGAGGCAATGATAGAGGTGCTGGAGGAAGAGATCTTCCCAAAGATAAACTTAGAGCCCTTACTAGGTAGATGCAAGCTTTGCAAGAAGAGGTATGTAGAGGCAGAGGAATATATCATGAGGATGATGAAACATAAGAGGAAATAGAAGAGAAAGAACTGGATCAGATGGATTTTGGGGAAATGAGGTTGTTGAGAGCAATATCCAGCATTGGGAAGAGACCTAAGATGGAGGTTTCTATTGGATGTTGTTGTTGTGTTGCTGATATGTGGTTGTCATTGATGTCAACACTATTAGCATTGATGTATTGTAGGTTGTATATGTCAAGGATATTGAGAAAATTGTTAAAGAAAGAGTTGCAAGTTGATAGTAGAATAGTGAAGGTCATGAAGGTGTCTTGCTTAGTACATTTATGATCAGTCATTGTGGATTAAAGGGTTTATTTATGAGTGTATCTAGTTTATCCACCAAAATTTTTAGAGGTCCACATCAAGATTTAATCGTGTTATGAACAGTTGTGTTCTAACAGTTTTTCTGTGGCTTCAGTTAGTGTTCCTAATTGAACTTGATCTGATTATAGTAATTGCAGTTGTTGTGGATGCCTCTCTGTTGATTCATGATGCTTGTGGATGCTTCTAGATCATGTTGTATCTTTGTTGCACGTCTGCATTGGTCGGTGTGCTCGTGGTCGGTAATTTTTCTCTTGTGTGTTCATGTTTTTATGTTCTTGGCTGACATGGTGGTTGTAGCATGTGTTGGATCCTTGGAGATTAAAATTTGAATGTTTGGTGCACTCCAGGATATTGATTTAAGTATTCATTATATTGTGGCCAACGGTGTTTGATTCGCATTGAAAATTTACTTGTAAATTTGGGCCGACATTGTGTATATGTTTTATATTTCATATTTTATTTTGGCCAACAAAGTTGTTGATGTAAATCCATGTTGCACATATATAAGAGTGATTTTTTGAGAAAAGTGAAGTGTGCATAGAAGGAAAGAAGTTCCAGAGGAAGATCAAGAATGCGAATAGTGATCTAATCATTCGATTGCAAAGCAAAGTGTGAAGAAGTTTGAGCAAAGTGTGAACGAGTGTTTCTGTGCTTAACCAGAACTATAATCAGGCTTTTGTAGAAGATGTTTTCTTAGTTCATACCCTACGGATCTAATCCAAATTTCTATAAGATAGCAATTTTCTTTGCAGTGAGCCCCTATTTAGCGTTGAGCTCCTGTGTAAAGGTGCCTCTAAATGCATGTATTCCCATTTTCTTCATTATACTTTTTAATATGGTATATTATTGTGGACCGAGATCCATTGTGCTTTTTCCCCTAATAGGGTTTTGCAAAAATCTTGTGTTCTATGTTTCGATGCTGATCGCTCGTGGTTTATTTTAATTCATCGATCTATTAAGCAGTTAAGTTTGTACCTAACATTCTATGACAATTGATTCACCCCCCCCTCTCAGTTGTATGTCCTTGTTTTTCCAAAAAATGGTATTAGAGTAGGTACCTCTGAAGAAGTTTAAAAGCTTGAGGTGATCTGAGATGGCATCATACAAAAAGGACAGTCCTAGATTCGATGGAACAAACTACTCTCTGTGGAAAGCTAGAATGGATGTCATTTGAGGTGTATTGGTGAACCCTTCTGGAAGATTACAAAGAACATATATGTTATTCCTCAGAATGGTCCTTCCACTCCTGATGAGATTAAAGAGGTTGAGATTAACATCAGGGCGATTGAAGCTTTGTTGAGTGCTTTGACAGATTTAGAAATAACAAATGTGATGGATCTGAAGACAACTCATGAGATTTGGAAGAAGCTGGAGGCTTTGTATGAAGGAGATGCACTTGTGAAGATCGCTAAGCTATCGAGTTTGAAAGGCAAGTATGAAACTTTGAAGATGGGTGAAGATGAAAATATTTCTTCTTTTATGCAAAGAGTAAATGAACTTGTGAGGGGTATTAGATGTGTTGGTGGTACCTTGGACGAACAAGAAATTGTAGCTAAAGTGCTCAGATCATTGCCTCCCTCTTACAAATCAAAGGCTCATGCTATTGAAGAGCTTAGAACAATAACCAATGTGACAAGAGATATGTTGATTGGTAAACTTGTTGCCTTTAAGTTGAGTGAATTTTGTGATTCTGTCCCCAAGACTGAATTTGCATTTAATGCCTCTATATCCAAAAGAAACAAGCAAAGATATGATTTGGGAGAGAGTTCTAGAAAGACATTCAAGTATGAAGAAGAGATGAAACATATTGAATATGAAGAAAGAGAGGTAGAAGAGCTAGAAGCACTGATTGTAAAGAAAGAAGGCAGAGGACAAGGTAAGTATAAAGGAAAGCTTCCTATTAAATGTTTCTCTTGTAGGAAAATAGGTCATTTTTCTTCAAGGTGTCCTAAAAGATTTCCTAGATCTAAGCCTAACAAACCTAAATTTCAAAAGAAATGCTATTATGCTTAAGAAGGTGTGACTAATGAAGAATCTGATAAAGAAAATGGAAATGAAGATGAATGGGTTTTCATTACTATCAAGGAAAATGGTTTGGTGGCTACTGAATCTGCTAAATTTCAGAAAGCTCTTACAGCCCGAATTGAAGAAAAGGATGAGTGGGTTATTGACAGTGGATGCTCACATCATATGACTGGTGACAAAATAAAATTTGTAAGTCTAGAGAAATATGATAGTGGGGTTGTAAGATTCAAAGATAACAATGCTAGTGTGATTCGTGGTAGAGGATCTATTTGTCTTGGTGGTAAACATAACACTGATGATGTCCTTTATGTTGAAGGCTTGAAGCATAACCTGTTGAGTGTTGGACAAATGGTGGACAAGGGTTATGATCTTTGGTTCAAATATGGAAGATGAAGGATACTTGGAAGCTCTGGAAATATGATTGCTTCAGGGACAAAGACAAGAGGTAATATTTTTCACTTTCAAGTGCTGCTAATGTAAGTTGTTTAATTGCTCAAGTAGATGAAAGCTAGTTATGGCATAGGAGGCCATGTCATTTGAATTTTGATAACATTGTCAAGGTAAGCTCCATTGAAGCAGTAAGAGATCTACCTAAGCTAGTGAAGCCTACTAACACAATATGCAAGGAATGTCAGATGGGCAAGCAGACTAAAGTTTCTTTTTGGAGCAAACAACATCATTTTAATGGAATATTGGAGCTGGTGCATACTGATATGTGTGGTCCCTCCAGAATCAAAAGTCTACAAGGAGAAAGGTACTTTATGCTACTTATTGATGATTACTCTAGGATGATATGGGTTGCTTTCTTAAGAGAAAAATGTGAAGCATTAGAGAAGTTCAAAAGTTTCAAAGCTATGGAAGAGAATGAGACAAGTCTGAAAAAAAATTCCTAAGGTCAAACAGAGGTGGTGAGTTCACTTCTTGGGAGTTCAATTCTTTCTGTGAAGAACAAGGAATTAGAAGACAGTTATCTGCTCCCCGAACCCCTCCACAGAATGGAGTTGTAGAGAGAAAGAACAATTTTTTTTTGGATGCTACTAGAACAATGATGATAGAAGGAAATGTGCCTCACATCTATTCGAGAGAAGTTGTAAACACTGTTGTGTACACTCTAAATCGGGTAAATATCAATGGTATTTATGGTAAGACTCCTTTTATGCTATGGTTTGGTTATAAGCCTACTGTTAAATATTTCAAGATATTTGGAAGCAAGTGTTATATTAAGAGAGATGAGGACATAGGCAAGTTTTATGCAAGGAGTGATGAAGGAATTTTTCTAGGTTACTCTACTAAAAGCAAGGCTTACTGGTGCTATAATAGAAGATTGAGAAAAATGGTTGAAAGTAAAAATGGTTGAAAGTACAAATTTCAGAGTTGATAAGGACTCTGCTAGGTCATCCAAATACTATGGATATGATTCAAATGACCAGCAAGATAGTATAGACAAAGGGAAGAATGCTCAGACACAAAATCAAGTTCATATTGTTCTAGTAAATCAAGAAAGTCAGGAAGGAGAGACAAGTGGAAGTGTAGAAGGAAGAACAAAAGAACTAGAAGTGTGAGAGAATCCTAAAATTCCAAGGTATGCAAAGCTAAATCATTTTAAAAATCAAATTATAGGAGACAAGAATAAAGGTGTGTTGACTAGAAGAAGGATTGAAGAAGAATATTGTTTGATTTCCAAGACTAAGCCTAACAATTTCAATGAAGCTTGTAATGATGAACACTTGATGGAAGCTATGAAGGAACAATTGATGTAGATTGAAAAGAATGATACATGGATTCTTGTTCCCAGACCTAAAAATAAAAATGTGATTGGTACTAAATGGGTCTTTCGGAATAAGTTGAATGAACAAGGTGAAGTGGTTTGGAATAAAGCAAGATTGGTATGTAAAGGGTATTCACAAATGGAAGGTATTGATTTTGAAGAAACCTTTTCCCCTATTTCCATAATTGAAGCCGTAATATTATTTCTTTCTTATGTTGCATATAATAACTACAAAGTTTATCAAATGGATGTGAAGTCAACCTTTCTGAATGGTGAGTTAGAAGAAGAGGTATATGTTGAACATCCGAATGGATTTCAACTGACTGATAAGGAAGACATGGTTTTTTGATTGAAGAAAGCTCTGTATGGACTCAAGAAATCCCCCAGAGTCTAGTATGCTAGAATGGATAAATATTTACTAAAGCTTGGATTCAATAAAGGTACTACTGACAACAACTTGTATTTTAAGTTGGATCATGATAAAGAGTTGATTATTGAAGTCTTTGTTGATGACATTATTTTTGGAGGAGATGATGATCTATGTATGAAGTTTGTTGATGAAATGAAAAGTGAATTTGGAATGAGTATGATTGGAGAGATAAAGTTATTTCTAGGATTGCAATTCACTCAGTTAGACAATGGTTTTTTCATACCTCAATCCAGATATGTGAGAGAGTTTCTGAAGAAGTTTGGAATGGAAGACTCAAAGCTTGTCGGTACACCCATGGTAACCGGATGCAAGTTAGCATAGAATTATGACTCTCCTAAGGAAAATCAAACAAGATACAAGTCAATTATTAGAGGATTTCTCTACTTAACTCAGAACAGACCAGACATCATGAATGTTGTGTGTATGGTTGCTAGATATCAAGCTGATCTAAAAGAATCTCATGTGACTGTTGTGAAGAGAATTTTTAGATACCTGAAAGGAACAATTTATTTTGGGATTTGGTATCCTAAAGATGATGATCTTACCTTGAGTTCCTATACTGATGCGGATTGGGTAGGAAATGTAGATGACAGGAAAAGCACAAGTGGTGGTGCCTTCTTCCTAGGCAAGAAGTTGGTGTCTTGGTTGAGTAAAAAGTAGAATTCCATATCCCTATCTATTGTTGAGGAAGAGTATATTGTTGCTGCAAATAATTGTACTTAAGTGTTGTGGATGAAATAGATGTTGAAAGATATCAGAGTAGTATATGATGAGCCTATTTCCATATACTATGATAACTCAAGTGCAATAAACATATCAAAGAATCCAGTGCTACACTCTAAGACCAAGCATATATCAATCAAGTTTCACTTCCTGAGGGAAAAAGTGAGAGAAAGAAGTCAAACTAGAGTATGTACCTACCAAAGAATAGATTGCAGACATTTTCACCAAGCTGTTGCTAAAGGATACTTTTGAGTATCTCAGAGGGATGCTAGGGGTGATTACTCCTCCTCATATGAACTAAAGATACATTTACTTGCATCAATCCATGTGTTTTATAGCTATATTTTGATCTGGATTGATGTCTCTGTCTCTACTACTAAGGGGGAGTAGTTAGATGTGCAAATATGTGGTTCAGAGGTTGTATGTGGAAAGATAATGGCTATCTTTTCCATTGATGTCAAAGGGGGAGAAGAATCATGTGAAAAACTATGAATTATTTGGGGAGAAGAGCCTTGTGGGGAGATCATGTAGAAGAAGTTGAGGAGAAGAGTCAGAATCTAAGGGGGAGTAAGTGTTGATTGAGATTTGCATTGATGGTGTTTTTAACATCATGTGTTGCCATCATTTCCAAAGGGGGAGATTGTTGGATGTTGTGGTTGTGTTGTTGATATGTGGTTGTCATTGATGTCAACACTATTAGCATTGATGTATTGTAGGTTGTATATGTCGAGGATATTGAGAAAACTGTTATAGAAAGAGTTACAGGTTGATAGTGGAACAGTGAAGGTCATGAAGGTGTCTTGCTCAGTACATTGATGACTAGTCATTGTGGATTAAAGGGTTTATTGTTGAGTGTATCTAGTTTATCCACATAAAGTTTTAGAGGTCCCCATGAAGATTGAATTGTGTTATGAACAGTTGTGTTCTGACAATTTTTTTGTGGCTTCAGTTAGTGTTCTTGATTGAAGTTGATGTGATTCTAGTAATTTCAATTGTTGTGGATGCCTCTCTGTTGATTCGTGATGCTTTTGGATGCTTCTAGATCATGCTCTATCTTTGTTGCATGTCCGTGTTGATCGGTGTGCTTGTGGTCGGTGATTTTTCTCTTGTGTGTTCTGGTTTTTACATTCTTGGCTGACATGGTGGTTGTAGCGTGTTGTGGATCCTTGGAGATTAAAATTTGAATGTTTGGTGCACTTGAGGATATTGATTTAAGTCTTCATTATATTGTGGCCGATGGTGTTTGATTCACATTGAAAATTTACTTGTAAATTTGGGCCGACATTGTGTATATGTTTTTATATTTCATATTTTATTTTGGCCAACGAAGTTGTTGATGTAAATCCATGTTGCAAATATATACAAGCGATTGTTTGAGCAAAGTGAAGTGTGAAAAGAAGGAAAGAAGTGCTAGAGGAAGAGCAAGTGTGTGAATAGTGATCTAATCATTCGATTGCAGAGCAGAGTGTGAAGAAGTTTGAGCGAAGTGTGAAGGAGTGTTTTTGTAATTAACCGGAACTGTAATAAGGCTTTTGTAGAAGCTATTTTCTTAGTTCATACCCTGCAGATCTAATCCAAATTGCTATAAGAAAGTGTGTATTCTTTGGGCAGTGAGCCCTCTTGTATTTAGTAGTGAGCTCTCGGCAATGTGCCTGAATGCATGTGCATTCCCATTATTCTTCATTATACTTTTAACAAGGTATAATATTGTTGACTGACATCCACCATGGTTTTTCCCCTAACAAGGTTTCCATGTAAAAAAAATATTGGTGTTCTCTGTGTTTCTAATGTGCTAATTGCCTGTGGTTTATTGTTAATTCATCAGATCTGAGATTAAGTAAAGTTATGTTTGAAAAGTTTAAATATTCTATGACAACTAATTCACCCCCCCTCTCAGTTGTCTGTCCTTGTTTTGCCAACAGTTTCAACCTTTAATGAGAGTTTAAATCCAAAAGAATTGATCAATTGGATCAATGATATGGAATAATTTTTCAAATTCGAGGAGATTGAAGATCCTCACCAAGTGAAGTTTGCAAAGACCAAGTTAAAGGGCCATGCTAGTATTTGGTGGGAAGAGGTCCAACTAGAAAGGAGAGAAGGGAAGGATGTAATTTCTAAATGGGATAGAATGGTGTCAAAATTGAAGAAGAAATTTATTCTAGTTGATTACGAATTAGAACTACTCAAGAAGATGCAAAATTTGAGACAAGGAACAAGGATGGTGAAGTAGTATATAGAAGAATTTCATAAGATCCTAATTAGAATAGGGTATTTTGAAGCAAGCAAGGAGAAGGTAGCCCGTTACTTTAATGGGTTGAAGCTAAGCATACAAGAGGAATTGGAATTAGTACGAATATACACCATTGAGGATGCATATCAGTTGGTATTAAAGGTGGAAGAGAGATTGAATAGAAAATTTGAGCATAAGTAGAAAGGGAAGAGCAAAATTTATGAGTAGCAAAAAGGGGACGAGCAAGAAATTAGAGACATCATGGGCAAGGATGGTGAAAGAGCTGAAAGCTCAAACAAGTTTCATGAGTAGAATGAGAGAGGTAGAGGAATATTTGGATGAGGACCAGGAAGAGGTTTCTGAGGAACCTATTTTCAATGTGGAGAAGAAGGGCATAGGGCCTTTGAGTGTCCTCAACATCAAGGAAAATAAAATAGGAGGCCTGACGAAAATGCTTGAGTTGTCCATGTAGATGAAGATGCACAGTCCTCACATTTTGAAGAAGTTGAAGGAGGAGAAGCCTTGATGGATAGGTGAGCCTTGTTGCATGAAGACAATGAACCAATGCAAAGGAAGAGTTTCTTTAGAACGAAATGCAAATTTGAAGATAAAGTATGAAATGTGATTATTGATGATAGTAGTACTGATAATCTTGTTTCTGAAGAAATGGTGAATAAGTTGTAGCTAGAAAGAAGAAGGCACCCACACCCATACAAAATTGCTTGGTTGTAGGATGCCCGTAAGGTTTTGGTGCATGAACATTGCCTGGTAAGCTTTAAGATTGGTAACTACCATGAATTTTTTTTGTGTGATGTTATGCCTATGGATGTTTGTCACCTATTATTAGACAGACCTTGGCAATTCGACAGGAAAGCAATGCATGATGGGTATGCTAATACCTACTATTTCATGAAAGATGGAGTCAAGAATAAGTTGAAACCATTGAATAAAGGAGAAGAGAAAGTATGTAGTGATGCTAGGAAGTGCTTGATTAATGGAGATAAATAGTCAGTTATAAAGGATGAGGATGAAGATCAAGATTTTCTCATGCAGGTTCCATCTATGTTGATTGCATTCAAAAGGTGTAGACTAAAGGTTTTGGTGGATAAAGAAGAGGTAAAATCTGCTCTTTGTGAAAATGTCATTACTGATTTGTGTGAGCATAATGAGATTAGTGCAGATGAAGGTATTATAGTAGTGAATACCTTGATGATTGAAAATACTGTAGTGGTCAATAAGGACAAAGGTGAGAAGGTACATGCTAGTTCAGTTGAGGACCTTCTAGTTGATGACCATCTATTGTAGGATGACTAGGAAGAATATTATGATTATATTAGGTATGTGCAGGATCATCATGGAAAAAATGGGCTCTTAAGTGGCAAAAATTTAGAAAAATTAGAATTAGGCAACTTGACATAAAATTTGAATAAGTTATCTATATTATTTCAAAAATATATAAGAATAGAATTTGTAGCAAATTGAATGTAGTTTCTAAGCTACCAGTTTATTTTTTTAAAAAGGAAATCTATTTGGTGAAAATTTGAAACTTCAATGGAGTAGTACTTAAATTTCAGGGGAAAAATAAGAAGTAGGTGTCTTTCACCACCTAACCACAATAAAATGATAATATTTTTATAAGATTTTAGATGTAAGTAGAGGACTCATGTCGGATGTGATGCATATTTTTTGTAATTTTTTGCCAAGTAAATAATTAATTATGAATTTTTATTACAACTTTTAAAATATAAAAATGTGTATAACCACCTTAACAAGTGGTCAAAACTTCATGAAATTCATTTCTTCTTTTTTAATCCTATAGTATGTGAATAGAATGTGACACATGTTTTCATTAAAAAATGTGATACCGCTTGAAAGTTGTAGATGTTTTCAATCAGCTATCAATCGGACTTTAGTTGTAATTCAAATAGAAAATGAATAATAATTATTTATTAAATTCAAAGTAAAGCATAATTTATATTGGTGGAAAGCTGAGAATCTCCTTTAAAACCCTTTTTGTTTCATCTATTTTGGGTTAAAAAAATGTCGTTAGCCACGTACCCTACACATACCCATCATATCACCAATTTTTGGCCCATCATGATCCTGCACATACCCTATTATTAACATTGATAAGGATACAGATGAGAAGGAAAGTATGAGTACTTTGATTATGATCCTGACATTGAAATTGCAGTTGAGAATTACTTTCCAGAAGATATAGGAAAGGAGGAGTACAAGGAACAAATGGAGAATGAAAATGAAATGATTGTTACAATAGTAATTGGGGAAAAGGTAATGCATAAGTTTCCTACAAGAGATAAAATTGAAGATTATAATTTTCCAAAATTTCATAGTGTAGATTGGTGGGAAGTGAAATTTGTTAAAAGAGGACAAAAGAGAGGAAGAATGAAAGAAGGTCGGGACATTAAATTGCAGAAGAAAGTTCAGAAGGGTGTTTAGCATGATAAGGTGAATAGGTGGATCCAAGACAAGCTCAAAGTCTACAAATTTTTATGAGTTCAACTCATGAAATTTTTTTGAATTACATTGGGTGTGTAATGTAGGAGCATCCAGGGCGAAGAGCAATCTTGCATCATCAATTTTTGTGTTTTTTTGTTGATCAGAGAAGGGCTGACATGGCCTATCGACAAGACCATGAAATATTTGTAATACTTTCCTACATGTCCCAATGATTTATTGATGACAACATTGAGTGTATAGTTCGTAGTGTTCCATCATCGAGACATTGCTTTATTGGCGTGACATTTCCCCACGTCCTAGTGACATACCGACGGTGTTGGCAGGGATGGTTTACATCAACGTGAGGATCTCGTATTGGGGAAACGAGGTCACCTATCCTACTGAGGGTCTGATGGTGGTTGTTGTCGGCAGGACCATTGCTTGTTGCCCGAACTTGGCCGGTAGTCTCCACGATGGCCCGACAACTTGATAGTTCAGTAGTACTATTCGATGGGAGTATGCTTCATCAGTGGGAATCTATCTCAAGTCTCCTCGATGGTCTGATGCATCCTTCAGTGTGTGGAGTGTTCGTTGGTGAAAATTATTCATTTCAGTGAGATTTGATTTGGGGTTTCATCGACAGGGTAATGGTGGACTTGGTAGTGTATGCAGTACGATTCATGCATCAGTCAATGGTGGTGGATGGAAACACCTGGAAGAATGAGACTAGATGAATTTCACATTGTTGTTGTGGAATCCATATCCATTGGTCAACTCGATGAGCTATTGATAACAAGGTAACGACATTATGATCCTATGACATGAGAAGAGTTGAACACCAAGGCCGACCTAGAGAATAAGAATGATATATAAAGGTTGGACGAAGACAAGTGGGTGGCGAAGGTAGTATGAGGGTAGCTCACAGCATGATAGTGAAGCTTCAGGCTGAACCCAAATCTACCAATCGATAGATGCATGTATGAAGCTGCCCATGAGATGGTGTGTAACTTTGTAATGTCGGTCCAGTAATAAAGATCATTTTGTAGTGCAAATCTGGTTGTTTTATGCTGTTATAATTTGCAAGGGGAGTACCCTTCATCAAAATGGGTCTTAAGTGGTGACTTTTCTTTTGAAATCAAGAAACACTAACCTTGGATGAGAAATTGAGGATAGTTGCACTCAAAATTTTAAGATGCAACGAAAACAAGGGTTGTAGTGCTCTAAGTCTACCTTCTAAAGTTCTATTAATTCTTTTTGAAAATGGTAGATATTACGGGGTTCAAAAAATGGAGCCATATAATTTGGTGTTGTTTTTGTCAAAAAAATATAACATAGCATCTCTTGTGGCTCCCTCAAAAGGTTAAATTTTTTTTGGTATTTTAAAAATTGCTTCAGTGAGAAATTAGCTAACAACATGTAGTTTATGCCTGTTTTTTTTATATTTTTTTAATGAATATATGATTTTTTACTAATTTTCAAAGTGGACACATCTTGAAAATAGAAATTTGGTCATGGTACCCCTATAAATTTTTAATGCTAATCGAAAATCAATTTTTTTGAATATGTGTAGAATGCAGTCTAGTTTATAAAAATGTAATTTATTTGAAATTTTAATAAACAATTAAAAAATAAAGTAAAAAATACTAAACATTGGTTTTTGAAAAAAAACAAACACAAAAAACAAAAGAAATTAAACACGAAACCCTTAGCATAGTCAAAATGTGAAAAAAATTACATTGTTAAATAACTAAGAGAGAACCTAACATTACCCAGGTGTTTGATTTACTCAACCTTGAAACACATACAAACTTGACAATTAGAATAAATGAGATTAAGTGAAATTTTATAGTATATGTAAAAATAAATCTTTAGACGTGGGTGCTGCCACAATAGTGTGTCTCACTTTTGGGATGTGTTGATTTTTACCTGAAATCACTATTTTTAGAAAAACTAATGATTTAAGTCTTGAGAGACTCCATCTAAAGGGTTTTAATTGAAGAGGGATAGATAAGAACCCCTTAGATCAAACCCCCTTCGATAGAACCCCTCTAGTATTAAATCATGCCCACAATGGAATCTCCTTCTCACCTATCAAAATGCTAGGAAAAAACCACTTTTTCTTTACCTTTTGAGGGATTAAATAACGTCATTTAAAAATTATATTTTGCAATATTGTAGCCCTCGAAGCAAGCTTTCCAACAAGTATAGTATTGATATATTTTCATTTTATCATGTATTTAATTTTCATTTTTTACTAAACATAGGTTTTTCTTCGAACATCAAGCTCTTTGTTGTGCAGAGGTGGAAAAATAGTAAACCATTATAAAAAAAATTCAAAAATACCCATTCCCTAGATATTGGTTTCCTTGTTTCAACCAAAAATAAATTGGATTTTGATATATACACAACAAGTTAGGTTGTATGACACACACGTATGTCCAAATTATAGTTATAGTGACTTCAAAAAAAAAAAATTTAAAAAAAATGCAACAAAAAATAATGAAAAAATATCCTTTCCCTAGATATTGATGTTGAGAATCTATTTTTCAAAAATTATAATTCAATTTGTTATACAAAAAAAATTATGTTGTACGACACAAAAGTTACTTTCTAAAAATGTTGTTTTCTATTTAAAACTAGTTATTAAAGGAGATGTTAAAATATTCATGATTTATTTCAAAAAAAATGAAAAAAAAATATTTAGAATCTGCACACAAATTGCCACAGATCACTAGTTCACATCATCTTCAAATTCTTAACGGTTGAGCTGCTATAGGTCTTAGAAGATGAAGATTCAATTAAAAATATTGATGTAAATGTCCATCTTGGGAAAAAAGTGAGACATGGTATTGTGATTTCACCCATGTTGGGAAGGCACTCCAACCTTTGGTTTGGAAATCCAAAGAAAATCCAAGCCAAAGGCTTGGGGATTCCCAAAGCAAGACATAATGTGAGCACAATATAATGCACTCACATTATGTCAGAGTTTTGACATAACGTGAGTACATTATAGCATGCTCATGTTATGTCTTGCCTTTCATTTTTCTTGTTTTTTTGTTTTGTCTTTCTTTATGTTTCTCAAAGAAAGGAATAATGTGAGTGTATTATAAAATTCTCATGCTATGTCTTGCTTAAAATTGTTTTTGTGCAAGTTTGTTAAATGTATGTTTGATGCATGCATGTTTGTAGGTTTGTGTGATTAAATATATCTGTATGAATGTATGCTTGTATGTATGTATGTATGTATGTATGTATGTATGTATGTATGTATGTATGTATGCATGTATGTATGTATGTATGTATGTGTGTATGTATGTGTGTGTGTATATGTGTATGTATTCTTCTATGTATGTATGTATGTATTCTTGTATGTATGTATGTAAGGGTTTTGGGCTTAGGGTATATAAGGGTGAGGGTATAGGGTGTAGGGATGAGGGTTGAGGTTGTGGAGTTTAGGGTTTAAGGTATAGGGTTGATTATTGAGGGATTAGGGATTAAGTAATAGGTTGAGGGTATAGGGTATGGGTTGAAGTTTTACAGTTGAAGGATAATATTTAGCTCATTGAGTGTATAAGATTAAGGTAAAGGCATTAGGATTTATGGTTTATGGTATGGATTGAGGGTATAAGGCATAGGGTGAAGGGTTGAGAGTGTATGGTTTAGGGTTTAAGTATAGGGTTGAGGGACAATATTCAAGGTTTAGGGTATAAGGGTGAGGTTATATAGGGTATAGGGATGAGGGTTGAGGTTGTAGGGTTTAGGGTTTAAGGTATATGGTTGATGATTGAGGGATTAGGGCTTAAGTACAAGGTTGAGGGTATAAGGTTGAGGTTTTACAACTAATTGATAATGTTAAAGGTTGAGTGTATAAGGTATAGGGTTTGGGGTTTAAGGTTGAGGGTATAAGGTATAGCGAGGGTTGAGGGTTTTGAGGGTTTAGGGAATAAGTATAGGGTATAGGGTAGTTATTTGAGGGTTGAGGGATAATATTTAGGGTTGAGTTTCTAAGGTTAAGTGTATAGTGTATAGGTCTATTAGGGTTTAAGATATTGGGTTGATGGATTAGGGCTTAATTATAGGTTCGAGGGTTGAGGCTATAGGGTGTAGGGATTAGTGTTTAAGGGTTGAGGGTTTAGGGTTTAAGAGTTGAGGGTTGATGGTTTAGGGTTTAGGGTTTAAGGGTCGAGGGTTGAGGGATTAGGGTTGAGGGTTGAGGTTTAGGGTTTAATGGATTAGGGTTGATGGTTGAGGGATTAGTGTTTAAGGGTTGAGGGATTATGGTTTAAGGTATTTAAGGGTTGAGGGTTTAGGGTAAAGTTAAGGTTGAGGGTTGAGGGTTGAGGGAGGGTTGAGGGATAGGGGTTAGGGTTGAGGGTTGAGGGTTAAGGGATAGGGAAGGTTTATTTAGGTTAATGTTAGGGGTAGGGTTTAGGGTTAAGGGTTGATGGGTATAGGGTTGAGGATTAGGGTTGAGGGTTGAGGGTTAAGAGTTCTGGCTGGAGTTGAGGAGTGTAATGTATAGGTGGGAGTTAAGAGTTTAGAGTCAAGGGTTTAAGAGGTTGTAGGTATGGGTTGAGGATTAGAGGGTTAAATGGTTGAGGGTTGAGGGATTAGGTTCAAGTTTGATGGTTTGGGGTTTAATGTTGGGGTTGTGAGGGGATTAGGATTGATGATCTAATGGTATAGGATAGAAGTTTATAGTTGAGGGTTGGGGTTGAGGCATTAAGGGTTTAGGTTTGAGGGTTTAGGGTTGAGGTTGAAGGATTAAGGGGTTTAAAATTATAGAAGTCGAGGATTAGGGATTTGAGATTTTTTCATGTATAGGGTGGAGGGTTGAGGGGTTTGGGTTCCATGGTTTAAGGTTTTAAGGGTTGAGGGTTTAATGTAAAGGGTTAAGGGTTGAGGGTTGAGGGTTGAGGGTACAGGGTTGAGGGATTAGGGTTGATGGTTTAATGTATAGGGTAGAGGGTTGAGGGTTGAGGGTATAGGGATTAGGGTTTATGATTGAGGGTTTAATATATAGGGTAGAGGGTTTAGGGTTAAGGGTTGAGGGTATAGGGTTGATAGATTAGGGTTGAGGGATTAAGGATTTAAGGTATAGGGTCAAGGGGTTATGAATGAGGGTTTAATTTAGGGTTGAGGGTTTAAGGGTTTAAGGGTTTAAGGGTTGAGGTTATAGGGTTGAGGGATTAGGGTTGAGGGTTTAATGTATAGGGTAGAGGGTTGAGGGATTAAGGGTTTAAGGGTTGAGCATTTAAGGGTTGAGGGTTGAAGAATAAGGGTTTCAGAACTAATGTATAGGGTAGAGGATTTATAGTTGAGGGTTGAAAGTTGAGGAATTAAGGGTTTAAGGGTCGAGGGTTGAGGGATTAAGGGTTTAAGATATAGGGTAGGGAGATTAGGGTTGTGGGTTTAAAGGTTTAAGGGTTGAGGGTTAAATGTATAGGGTATAGGGTTGAGGGTTTAAGGGTTTAAGGGTTGAGGGTTGAGGGTTGAAAGTTAAGGGTTTAAGGGTTGAGGGTTGAGGGTTTAGGGATAGGTATTAGGGTTTAGGGTTGAGGGATTAGGTTTTAAGGGTTGATGGTTTATGGTATAGGGATTAGGGTTGATTTTTTAGGGTATACGGATGAGGGTTGAGCTTGTAGGGTTTAGGGATGAGGGTTGAGGTTGTAGGGTATAGTGTTTAAGGTATAGGGTTTAGGATATAGGGTTAAGGGTTCAGGTTGTAGGGTTTAGGGTTCAAGGTATAGGGTTGAGGTTTGAGGCTGTAGGATATAGGGTATCGTGTTAATGTATAGGATATAGTGTTTACGATTTAGAATTTAAGGTATAAGGTATAAGGTTGAGGGTTAATATATAGGCTTGAGTGTATAGGGAATTGTGGTGAAACTTTATATCGCACACAAAATGAGACATGCATAGTACTTACAAGATGTCATAATTGCTTGAATAAAGGTCTCATAGATGTACCTCAACCCAACTCACTATTGACAAATGATAAGTGTTAGAAAACCTTTACAAAATTCACTTTTTCAAAACACAAGCATGCTTTGAAAAAGTTGAAATTTGGTCGTTTAAAGAGAAAGCCAAAACAAAGTCATATTATAACATGAGTGCATTTTATATTTCTCTAAAAATGATAAAAAAAAGGTAGGACACCTATGATCTAGGCCCACATGCCTATTATTCTCTTGCTTTTGTGTGTGTTCTGACAAAAAAATGCTTTTTCATGTTGTTGGGGAAAGCACATGCAATTTTTCCACATTCCACCAGATTTGTACTAGCCTTTTTTGGTTTTCCAACTTAGGAAGGAGGAAATAGCAAAGCTTTTACATAAAATTTGATTATATGAACTCAAAATTTTATGTTTTTAGTGTTGAAATGTTAATTATAATTGAATTATTATAATTTAGCATTATATATTGGTTAATTCTATAGTTTTTAGTAATTCTATTAAATTTATATAGAATTGAACATTGAAAAGGAAGCAAGTTCATGAAAATCTTAAATTGTTGAGGAGTTTGATGCAAGAAGAAAAATAAACTATGCATAATTGTGTAGTTTCTCTAATTGAATCTCTAATTTTAAGGTATGTCAAGTCTTTATTCATGTTCTTTACATTTTCCTTCATTCTCTTATGTTTCTTTATCACTTCTTATCATACATGCTTAATATAATACTTTGATTTTGTTATCATGTTGATTTTGGGATTAGATTTTTCTAAGTATTCAAAATTATGAGTGCTCAACATACATAGCCTTAATCAAACACATTAGATTTTATTAATATAATCAAATGCATCATATTAATCATAGATTTAACTTCATTAGGTCTTTCAAAACTACCATAGGGAAATCATAGATTCATTAGAATGGTCATAACTTCATTATGGTAGTCCTAATGAATCTATGGTAGTCCTAATGAATCTATGAACTCAACATTCCTTCTAATTACAATATTTTTTGTGATAGGGTTATACAATTTTATGCCTTGGATTCTTTAGTGTATTTTATGAAGATGCACTTTCTTCTTCTATCATCCAATTTATGCATTCTTTCCTTTGTCACAATTGCATATTCCATGTATCTTATAAAATTTGAAGTGCTTTAGCCTCCATTTGCATTTTTTCCATGCTTCTTGTGAAATCATGTCACACACGACATTTGTGGGACATCTATTTGGAAACTATACTACTATTGCAACAACTCCACATTAATATTCATTTGGAATCCCCTTAACCTTCAACATATTTCTTGCAATATCCATGATGGTCCTATTCTTTGTCTTTGCTACAATATATTTTTGTTAAGTGTCACTAGTTGTAAACTCTCTATTAATGCTTCATTCTTGCAAAAAATTAGAAATTATTTGGAGGATTACTCACCTCTTCTATCTACTCTAACATGAACCTAAAGATTTTCTATATTCCTTCTCAACTAGGGTCGTGAATTCTTTGAACTTATTAAAATTTTCAGATTTATGCTTCAATAAGTATACCCATGCATTTTAGCTATAGTCATAAATTAAGGTCATGTATGATATTGATTTTTGTTTAGGGTGAGAGTTTTCTTGGGGTCACACAAGTTTAAATGCATCAACTCCAATGCTACTTTTTTTCTTCTAGCCTTTTCGGACTAGTAGTCCAACACTTAAGAAATTATGTTTTATGTGTAGAGCATAATATTATTGTTTGAAGTGAAATCATCAACTCATCTATTGTCATCCTAAAGAGTTATTTAACATCTTCTATTGCAATGACTATTGGGTCAAATATTATAGGATATTCTTAACATTCACCTTCTCTTCTATAGCTTCATCATTAATCCTTGACTAATATATTAAGGTGGTAAGCATTTTGAAATTCTAAAATGGACTCATTAAATGGTAGTCCTAATGAAGAGGAACATGAACCATCAATGAGAGATATGGTATTGGTGGCACAAAGGGAACAAATGCAAAACCTTCACGCAATGATAGATTTGAATCCCATAGTTGGAGACTCATCCTCTACCGCAAGTCAAGATGGAGGGACACCATCTACCACATCTCAAGTTGAAGTTACATAATGACTCACATGTGAAGAAGGAGTTACATCATATTTACCATCTCAACTTCAAGGTATGCCATCTATCCCATCTCATTTAAATATTGATGAAATTCCTAATATTGAGGAAAATTTACCTTTGAGAACAACTATAATTTTTCATAGAAATCCCAAGTTTTTGATTGATATTGATGAAAAATATTTTGCATTTTATGGAAGATACAATTCCAAATTTTAATTGTAGAAGATATTCTAATAATATTTGGAGAGTGTTCTTTGAAAAATTAACTAAAACCAGAAGATGTCAACTAATTGTTGAAATGATGAGAATTCTAAATTATAGGTCCATTATGAAAATTCTTGGATTGAGAACATCAAAAGATTCAAGTGACAAATCTATTCTGAAGAATCTAATGAGTGCATATGAGAGTGTGGGTAACACCTCATTCACCAAAGATAGTAATGTCACACAACGTGTCATTATATCAATAATAGTAAGTAATCAAACAAAGAAAGCTCATCTCATCAAAAAGATAAGTCAAGCATTGAGAATAAATAGAAAAACTTTATTAAGAGCCATTGGAAGGCATCAAAGAATTGAGGACACCGATGACAATGAATTATGGGCATTCTCAGGGAGACTACCGTGAATAGATAAACCAATTGTTGAAGCATTAAGATCCATAATTGAAGACTTTTGGAAGAATAACAAAAGGGCATCTCTGAATCAAAGGAATATGGTAAGAAGAAGAATTGGTAGTCAAAACCATGAGCCACATCCAAAGCATTTTTTGGATATGACTTAAACACAATTTTTTGGTAAATTTCTAGAAATGCACCCTAAAGTTAAAATCGTGAAAGATATTTATAAATGCTAAAGCCTTTCTATGTCAAAATAAATCACACATTCACTACTTGTTGTTGTAGAGTAAATATTGAGTTTTCTAACCGTTTTGATTTTTATCAGTCTATATGTATAGATATACATACTAATAATGTTTTGCAGGATTGTGGCATACATGCCCCACCTATAACTTCAGGAGACTTCATATTAACAATTTTATGTGAAAGAGAGGAAGGCCAATTATTCTACAAGAAATTATGCTTGATGGCACATGTCATCATTGTGGTGGCTTGCAATGTATGCCAATATGTGAAAATATGGAAAGTACACATGCGGTTGGAAATAAACTAATATAATTTGACAAGTATAAGACAATGGCCTACAATGCAAAAGATAGTAAAAAAGAAAAAAGGTGTGATTTTGTTATTCAAAAGATTCCAATGTATCAGTTTATGTCTATATTTTATGATAGTATAGTGTATGATTATGCATAGCATACCCATAGATTTTGATGCTTGGACTTGCAATTCAAGTTATACAAGGAAATGTTTCCACTTGGTAGCATTGTTTCAATCATCAATTTTGTGGAGAACTACAATCTATAGCCACAACATGAGGTGAAAATGTAATATTGCAACTCCACACATGTTATATCTGTGCACATAACATTCATTCATGCCAGTGACAATATAGAGGATGAAAAAGCTTGATCATAAGGGAGTATCATTTTTATATCAATGATGATTGCACACATTCTACAAATTTCGTGCAAGGTTTCTTTCATGTGTTCTACCATGATTTAGCTAGAAGATACATATCATTTCATTAGCATATCATATGGTTGGATAATTTTGCATCACAATTCAAGAACTCGTGGATGTTTTATTGGTTGAGCAGGATGCATAATGCTATAGGTGATTAGCATATGTGGAAATTTTGTGAGGTTGGACATGGAAAGGGGGAGCATGCATCAAAAGAGTCATAGCATGAGAAGAGTTAAAGTATAAAAACAATGCAAAATTGACAGATGTGAAATCAATCGTCGAGTACTGTAATGCTTCGATGGGTCTAGGTAATGAATGTAAGTCTTCAGTTCATAGATTTTTTTGGTTGATAGATGATACTAACATTACAAAATATGAGGATTATTGTACATTGACAAGATCAAGTGAGCTACACTCTTTTAGAATCTCTAATGTAGGTTCATGGAGTATCTATATGGAAAAGATGGCATGCTTTTGTCCTTCATCTACAGTTCAAGCTTGGAATGAGTGTTAGTCAAAGGAGTGGGTTGACAAATGGTGGTTAAGCCATCTAAGCCCACTTGACATGTATCAAATCTTGACAACACTACAACTAATACAGATGGAATCATTGTTGAATTTGATCATATATCAGATCTAGTTCAACCAGGTAATATATCAACTTACATAGTTTTTGAAATTCCTAATGTTATCTTACTTTGTAGTGTTTTTGTAGGGTGTTGCAACAATAGTGGTTTACACTTTTTGGGAGATTTTGATTTTGCTGAAATCACATATTTTTAGAAAATATAATGATTTAAACCTTGAAAAGTTCCATTTAAAGGATTCCAATTGAAGAGGGTTTGATCAAACCACCTTATACCAAGCCCCCTTGGATAGAAGTCCGCTAGTTTTAAACCATACCTATAACGAAGTCTCCTTTACACTTATCAAAATACTAATAAAAAACCACTTTTTATTTTCCTTTTGGGGGATCAAATGAATTCATTTAAAATTTATTTTTTGTAAGTATTTAGTCTTTATTATAAGCTTCCAAAAAAGTATAATTTTAATTAAATTAAATTTGATTATTATATTTATTTTTTATTTCTTGTGAATGTAGGTTTTTCATCGAAAATCAAGCTCTCTGTTCTACACATGTGGAAAAATAGAAGATTAACAAAAAAACATTTGAAAAATATGAGTGCACCAGATATTGAATCCTTGATCCAACAAAAAAAATTTGAATTTTGATACATACAAAAGAAGTTATGAGTTATACGGTTCGCTTATGTCTGAATTGTAATTGGTTTGTCTTTGAAACTTGATTAAAGAAAAAATATTCAATAAAAAAATATGAAACTAATTGGAATCACTAGATATCGTGGTTACAAATCTAAATTCGAAAAATTAGAATTTTATCCTTCATGGAAAAAAATTTATGTGTTATACGATGAGCGTCACTCCTTAAAAATGGTGTTTATTGAAAAAACTAGTTTTCGAAGGAGATGGAAAAAGAAGTGCAATTTGATTCCAAAAAATTTGAAAAAATATATTTAGAATCTATAGAAAAAATGTCACAAATCACTAGTTTGCATCATCTTCAAATTCCTCATGGTTTAGCTACTATAGGTGTCTGAAAGTGAAGATTTAGTTAGAAAAAATTAGTTCACTGTCCAATTTGGCCAAAAATTGTAAACCAGTATTGTGGGGTCACCCTGTAATGTTGACTAAATTCATCTAATTTGATGCACATATCAATGTAGGGCATGTCTATCAGTAGTTATTGCATATGAAGACAATGAAGAGGGAGCAAATTATTACTTATGACATTTTGTTGAGGTCAAAAATAAATTGGAGGCCCCAGTTATAGATGGAGAAAACATTGAATACCCTGCAGGATCAGTGGTTGTTGCTAGAACATGGCTTAGAAGGTACTCAGTTAAGAGTGTTAATGTTTGGATATTTTAGGACTTTGACATGCATTAGAGGATTCTTCATTACTCAAACCTTGTCATGGAATCCAATGTTCATTTGATCAATTATGGGGGTAGATCTTTGAAGAAGAACTTGTGGAAGGTGCATGAGCCTAACCATGAGGCAATACTTGACACAATAAAGAGTAGAGAAGACCTGGATGGTTCGTTGGATTAATTTGTAAGTATGTACATTGAATTTGTAAAGTCATGTTATTGATCACTTTTTTTGAGGCATTCTTTCGTAGATTTAAGACAATCCATATGTTTCATTTTTCACATTAATCATGAATAAAATATAAAATTATCTATGTTTCTATGTTTTCAATATTTCTTTTGATATTAATGTATTGTAGTTGATAGTTAGACCTTTCGCTATCATATTTCAGGTTTACTTATGTTTTGGTTCCAAATTTCATATGGCATAGGAAGAACTTATTGTCCATCTTTAACTTAAAGTTTCTCATTTTCTTGTTATATTTTTACACATATATAGTGAATATTGGGAAAATTATATGCATGTTTATGGTAGGTCTATTTAAAATAGTACATAGTGGACTTTGTTGTGATAAAAATCACATTTAGTTTCATTTGTTGTGTTTCACTATCAAGTCAAAATG
>VDFB02252616.1:123353035-123423832 GCA_007258455.2 Sequoia sempervirens
ACATGACAAGTCAAACAGGGCATTTATTGCTCTCCTTTCTTGTCCCCCTCTCAGAATTTATTGCAAATTTGAATTCAAAAATTCCCCCTCTTGGGCACTCTTCCAAATCTTGCATATACATCAACTAATCACATGATGACAAGTGTCCTCAACTCATTGGCTTGTTTTTGATCCCACATTGGTCCCTCTTCAACACTTGGCATTTTGAAAATCTTTAAATAGGTGCTTCATCTTTGAGCAAATCCTTCACAATTTTATGCAAGGTTACTCTCTTCATTTGAGATTTGATCTTGTTCACCATCACTCCACCATCTTCATAGCATTTTCAATTTGAGCTTTGATCAAGGATTGGGAAAGGGTCACTAGCACATGTGACACCAATCCAACTATGGAATAGGTAATTTGTGATTGCTTTCATGATGCTTGTAGCTTTCTTTCATCCTTTTGTTACATGTTTTAAGCACTTTGCAAGGTATTCCATAGGAGTGTTCTTGAAGGATTTGTAGGTGCTAACCCTTGTTTGAGTTTAGTGTTTGTAGATTTTTAAAGGCACTCACAGATCCTATTACACGAGAGGAGCTAAACACCAAGGCCGACCTGGAGAATAAGAATGATATATAAAGGTTGGAGGAAGACAAGTGGGTGGCAAAGGTAGTATGAGGGTAGCTCACAACATGATAATGAAGCTTGAGGTTGAACCCAGATCTTCCAATCAGTAGATGCATTTATGAAGTTGCCAATGAGATGACATGTAACTTTGTAATGTTGATCCAATAATAAAGATCATTTTACAGTGCAAATCTAGTTGTTTTATGTTGTTCCAATTTGCAATGGGAGTACCCTTCATCAGTGGTATCAGAGTAGGAGTTCCTAAGTCTATAATAGAGCATCAAACGTGAAGCAGTTATAGTAGGACCTGTGAGTGTGGGATAAGAACAAAATGCCTCCAAGAATGGCCTAGCATGGTAGAGGCAACGATAGAGGCGCTGGAGGAAGAGATCTTCCCAAAGATAAACTTAGAGCCATTACTAGGTAGATGCAAGCTTTGCAAGAAGAGGTATGTAGAGGCAGAGGAATATATCATGAGGAAAGAGATGGCAGTGATGATGAAACATAAGAGGAAATAGAAGAGAAAGAATAGGATCAGATGGATTTTGGGGAAATGAGGTTGTTGAGAGCAATATCCAGCATTGGGAAGAGACCTAAGATGGAGGTTTCTATTGGATGTTGTTGTTGTGTTGCTGATATGTGGTTGTCATTGATGTCAACACTATTAGCATTGATGTATTGTAGGCTGTATATGTCAAGGATATTGAGAAAATTGTTAAAGAAAGAGTTGTAGGTTGATAGTAGAATAGTGAAGGTCATGAAGGTGTCTTACTCAGTACATTTATGATCAGTCATTGTGGATTAAAGGGTTTATTTATGAGTGTATCTAGTTTATCCACCAAAATTTTTAGAGGTCCACATGAAGATTTAATCGTGTTATGAACAGTTGTGTTCTGACAGTTTTTCTGTGGCTTCAGTTAGTGTTCCTAATTGAACTTGATCTGATTATAGTAATTTCAATTGTTGTGGATGCTTCTAGATCATGTTGTATCTTTGTTGCACGTCTGCATTGGTCGGTGTGCTCGTGGTCGGTAATTTTTCTCTTGTGTGTTCATGTTTTTATGTTCTTGGCTGACATGGTAGTTGTAGCATGTGTTGGATCCTTGGAGATTAAAATTTGAATGTTTGGTGCACTCCAGGATATTGATTTAAGTATTCATTATATTGTGGCCAACGGTGTTTGATTCGCATTGAAAATTTACTTGTAAATTTGGGCCGACATTGTGTATATGTTTTATATTTCATATTTTATTTTGGCCAACAAAGTTGTTGATGTAAATCCATGTTGCACATATATAAGAGTGATTGTTTGAGAAAAGTGAAGTGTGCATAGAAGGAAAGAAGTTCCAGAGGAAGATCAAGAATGCGAATAGTGATCTAATCATTCAATTGCAAAGCAAAGTGTGAAGAAGTTTGAGCAAAGTGTGAACGAGTGTTTTTGTGCTTAACCAGAACTATAATCAGGCTTTTGTAGAAGATGTTTTCTTAGTTCATACCCTACGGATCTAATCCAAATTGCTGTAAGATAGTGTTTCTTCTTTGGGTAGTGATCCCTCTTGTATTTAGCAGTGAGCTCCAGGCAGTGTGCCTGAATGCATGTGCATTCCCATTTTTCTTCATTATACTTTTAGCAGGGTATAATATTGTGGACTGACATCCATTGTGGTTTTTCCCCTAATAGGGTTTTCATGTAAAAAAAATCTTGGTGTTCTCTATGTTTCTGATGTGCTGATTGTCTGTGGTTTATTTTTAATTCATTAGATATAAGATTAAGTAAAGTTAAGTTTGAAAATTTTAAATATTCTATGACAATTGATTCACCCCCCCTCTCAGTTGTATGTCCTTGTTTTTCCAAAAATTGGTATTAGAGTAGGTACCTCTAAAGAAGTTTAAAAGCTTGAGGTGATCCGAGATGGCATCATACAAAAAGGACAGTCCTAGCTTCGATGGAACAAACTACTCTCTGTGGAAAGCTAGAATGGAGTGTCATTTGAGGTGTATTGGTGAACCCTTCTGGAAGATTACAAAGAACATATATGTTATTCCTCAGAATGGTCCTTCCACTCCTGATGAGATTAAAGAGGTTGAGATTAACATTAGGGCGATTGAAGCTTTGTTGAGTGCTCTGACGGATTTAGAAATAACAAATGTGATGGATCTGAAGACAATTCATGAGATCTAGAAGAAGCTGGAGACTTTGTATGAAGGAGATGCACTTGTGAAGATTGCTAAGCTATCGAGTTTGAAAGGAAAGTATGAAACTTTGAAGATGGGTGAAGATGAAAACATTTCTTCTTTTATGCAAAGAGTAAATGAACTTGTGAGGGGTATTAGATGTGTTGGTGGTACCTTGGACGAACAAGAAATTGTAGCTAAAGTGCTCAGATCATTGCCTCCCTCTTACAAATCAAAGGCTCATGCTATTGAAGAGCTCAGAACAGTAACCAATGTGACAAGATATATGTTGATTGGTAAACTTGTTGCCTTTAAGTTGAGTGAATTTTGTGATTCTGTCCCCAAGACTGAATTTGCATTTAAGGCCTCTATATCCGAAAGAAACAAGCAAAGATATGATTTGGGAGAGAGTTCTAGAAATACATTCAAGTATGAAGAAGAGATGAAACAGATTGAATATGAAGAAAGAGAGGTAGAAGAGCTAGAAGCACTGATTGTAAAGAAAGAAGGCAGAGGACAAGGTAAGTATAAAGGAAAGCTTCCTATTAAATGTTTCTCTTGTAGGAAAATAGGTCATTTTTCTTCAAGGTGTCCTAAAAGATTTCCTAGGTCTAAGCCTAACAAACCTAAATTTCAAAACAAATTCTATTATGCTAAAGAAGGTGTGACTGATGAAGAATCTGATAAAGAAAATGGAAATGAAGATGAATGGGTTTTCATTGCTATCAAGGAAAATGGTTTGGTGGCTACTGAATATGCTAAATTTGAGAAAGCTCTTGCAGCCCGAATTGAAGAAAAGGATGAGTGGGTTATTGATAGTGGATGCTCACATCATATGACTGGTGACAAAATAAAATTTGTAAGTCTAGAGAAATATGATAGTGGGGTTGTAAGATTCAAAGATAACAATGCTAGTGTGATTCGTGGCAGAGGATCTATTTGTCTTGGTGGTAAACATAACACTGATGATATCCTTTATGTTGAAGGCTTGAAACATAACCTATTGAGTGTTGGACAGATGGTGGACAAGGGTTATGATCTTTAGTTCAAATATGGAAGATGAAGGATACTTGGAAGCTCTGGAAATATGATTGCTTCAGGTACAAAGACAAGAGGTAATATTTTTCACTTTCAAGTATTGCTAATGTAAGTTGTTTAATTGCTCGAGTAGATGAAAGCTAGTTATGGCATAGGAGGCCATGTCATTTGAATTTTGATAACATTGTCAAGGTAAGCTCCATTGAAGCAGTAAGAGATCTACCTAAGCTAGTGAAGCCTACTAACACAATATGCAAGGAATGTCAGATGGGCAAGCAGACTAAAGTTTCTTTTCGGAGCAAACAACATCATTTTAATGGAATACTGGAGCTGGTGCATACTGATATGTGTGGTCCCTCCAGAATCAAAAGTCTACAAGGAGAAAGGTACTTTATGCTACTTATTGATGATTACTCTAGGATGATATGGGTTGCTTTCTTAAGAGAAAAATGTGAAGCATTAGAGAAGTTCAAAAGTTTCAAAGCTATGGAAGAGAATGAGACAAGTCTGAAAAAAAATGCCTAAGGTCAGACAGAGGTGGTGAGTTCACTTCCTGGGAGTTCAATTCTTTATGTGAAGAACAAGGAATCAGAAGACAGTTATTTGCTCCCCGAACCCCTCCACAGAATGGAGTTGTAGAGAGAAAGAACAAATTTTTTTTGGATGCTACTAGAACAATGATGATAGAAGGAAATGTGCCTCACATCTATTGGAGAGAAGTTGTAAACACTGTTGTGTACACTCTAAATTGGGTAAATATCAATGGTATTTTTGGTAAGACTCCTTTTATGCTATGGTTTGGTTATAAGCCTACTGTTAAATATTTCAAGATATTTGGAAGCAAGTGTTATATTAAGAGAGATGAGGACATAGACAAGTTTTATGCAAGGAGTGATGAAGGAATTTTTCTAGGTTACTCTACTAAAAGCAAGGCTTACTGGTGCTATAATAGAAGATTGAGAAAAATGGTTGAAAGTGCAAATTTCAGAGTTGATAAGGACTCTGCTAGGTCATCCAGATACTATGGATATGATTTAGATGACTAGCAAGATAGTATAGACAAAGGGAAGAATGCTCAGACACAAAATCAAGTTCATATTGTTCTAGTAAATCAAGAAAGTCAGGAAGGAGAGACAAGTGGAAGTGTAGAAGGAAGAACAAAAGAACTAGAAGTGTGAGAGAATCCTAAAATTCCAAGGTATGCAAAGCTAAATCATTCTAAAAATCAAATTATAGGAGACAAGAATAAAGGTGTGTTGACTAGAAGAAGGATTGAAGAAGAATATTGTTTGATTTCCAAGACTAAGCCTAACAATTTCAATGAAGCTTGTAATGATGAACACTTGATGGAAGCTATGAAGGAACAATTGATGTAGATTGAAAAGAATGATACATGGATTCTTGTTCCCAGACCTAAAGATAAAAATGTGATTGGTACTAAATGGGTCTTTCGGAATAAGTTGAATGAACAAGGTGAAGTGGTTTGGAATAAAGCAAGATTGGTATGTAAAGGGTATTCGCAAATGGAAGGTATTGATTTTGAAGAAACCTTTCCCCTATTTCCATAATTGAAGCCGTAATATTATTTCTTTCTTATGTTGCATATAATAACTACAAAGTTTATCAAATGGATGTGAAGTCAACCTTTCTGAATGGTGAGTTAGAAGAAGAGGTATATGTTGAACATCCGAATAGATTTCAACTGACTGATAAGGAAGACATGGTTTTTTGATTGAAGAAAGCTCTGTATGGACTCAAGAAATCCCCCAGAGTCTAGTATGCTAGAATGGATAAATATTTACTAAAGCTTGGATTCAATAAAGGTACTACTAACAACAACTTGTATTTTAAGTTGGATCATGATAAAGAGTTGATTATTGAAGTCTTTGTTGATGACATTATTTTTGGAGGAGATGATGATCTATGTATGAAGTTTGTTGATGAAATGAAAAGTGAATTTGAAATGAGTATGATTGGAGAGATGAAGTTATTTCTAGGATTGCAATTCACTCAGTTAGACAATGGTTTTTTCATACCTCAGTCCAAATATGTGAGAGAGTTGCTGAAGAAGTTTGGAATGGAAGACTCAAAGCTTGTCAGTACACCCATGGTAACCGGATGCAAGTTAGCATAGAATTATGACTCTCCTAAGGAAAATCAAACAAGATACAAGTCAATGATTAGAGGATTTCTCTACTTAACTCAGACAAGACCAGACATCATGAATGTTGTGTGTATGGTTGCTAGATATCAAGCTGATCTAAAAGAATCTCATGTGACTGTTGTGAAGAGAATTTTTAGATACCTGAAAGGAACAATTTATTTTGGGATTTGGTATCCTAAAGATGATGATCTTACCTTGAGTTCCTATACTGATGCGGATTGGGCAGGAAATGTAGATGATAGGAAAAGCACAAGTGGTGGTGCCTTCTTCCTAGGCAAGAAGTTGGTGTCTTGGTTGAGTAAAAAGTAGAATTCCATATCCCTATCTATTGTTGAGGAAGAGTATATTGCTGCTACAAATAATTGTACTTAAGTGTTGTGGATGAAATAGATGTTGAAAGATATCAGAGTAGTATATGATGAGTCTATTTCCATATACTATGATAACTCAAGTGCAATAAACATATCAAACAATCCAGTGCTACACTCTAAGACCAAGCATATATCAATCAAGTTTCACTTCCTGAGGGAAAAAGTGAGAGAAAGAAATCAAACTGGAGTATGTACCTACCAAAGAATAGATAGCAGACATTTTCACCAAGCTGTTGCCAAAGGATACTTTTGAGTATCTCAGAGGGATGCTAGGGGTGATTACTCCTCCTCATATGAACTAAAGATACATTTACTTGCATCAATCCATGTGTTTTATAGCTATATTTTGATCTGGATTGATGTCTCTATCTCTACTACTAAGGGGGAGTAGTTAGATGTGCAAATATGTGGTTCAGAGGTTGTATGTGGAAAGATAATGGCTATCTTTTCCATTGATGTCAAAGGGGGAGAAGAATCATGTGAAAAACTATGAATTATTTGGGGAGAAGAGCCTTGTGGGGAGATCATGTAGAAGAAGTTGAGGAGAAGAGTCAAAATCTAAGGGGAAGTAAGTGTTGATTGAGATTTGCATTGATGGTGTTTTTCACATCATGTGTTGCCATCATTGCCAAAGGGGGAGATTGTTGGATGTTGTGGTTGTGTTGTTGATATGTGGTTGTCATTGATGTCAACACTATTAGCATTGATGTATTGTAGGTTGTATATGTCGAGGATATTGAGAAAACTGTTATAGAAAGAGTTACATGTTGATAGTGGAACAGTGAAGGTCATGAAGGTGTCTTGCTTAGTACATTGATGACTAGTCATTGTGGATTAAAGGGTTTATTGTTGAGTTTATCTAGTTTATCCACATAAAGTTTTAGAGGTCCCCATGAAGATTGAATTGTGTTATGAACAGTTGTGTTTTGATAGTTTTTTTGTGGCTTCAGTTAGTGTTCTTGATTGAAGTTGATGTGATTCTAGTAATTTCAATTGTTGTGGATGCCTCTCTATTGATTCGTGATGCTTTTGAATGCTTCTAGATCATGCTCTATCTTTGTTGCATGTCCGTGTTGATCGGTGTGCTTGTGGTCGGTGATTTTTCTCTTGTGTGTTCGGGTTTTTACATTCTTGGCTGACATGGTGGTTGTAGCGTGTTGTGGATCCTTGGAGATTAAAATTTGAATGTTTGGTGCACTTGAGGATATTGATTTAAGTCTTCATTATATTGTGGCCGATGGTGTTTGATTCACATTGAAAATTTACTTGTAAATTTGGGCCGACATTGTGTATATGTTTTTATATTTCATATTTTATTTTGGCCAACGAAGTTGTTGATGTAAATCCATGTTGCAAATATATACAAGCGATTGTTTGAGCAAAGTGAAGTGTGAAAAGAAGGAAAGAAGTGCTAGAGGAAGAGCAAGTGTGTGAATAGTGATCTAATCATTCGATTGCAGAGCAGAGTGTGAAGAAGTTTGAGCGAAGTGTGAAGGAGTGTTTTTGTAATTAACCGGAACTGTAATAAGGCTTTTGTAGAAGCTATTTTCTTAGTTCATACCCTGCAGATCTAATCCAAATTGCTATAAGAAAGTGTGTATTCTTTGGGCAGTGAGCCCTCTTGTATTTAGTAGTGAGCTCTCGGCAATGTGCCTGAATGCATGTGCATTCCCATTATTCTTCATTATACTTTTAACAAGGTATAATATTGTTGACTGACATCCACCATGGTTTTTCCCCTAACAAGGTTTCCATGTAAAAAAAATATTGGTGTTCTCTGTGTTTCTAATGTGCTAATTGCCTGTGGTTTATTGTTAATTCATCAGATCTGAGATTAAGTAAAGTTATGTTTGAAAAGTTTAAATATTCTATGACAACTAATTCACCCCCCCTCTCAGTTGTCTGTCCTTGTTTTGCCAACAGTTTCAACCTTTAATGAGAGTTTAAATCCAAAAGAATTGATCAATTGGATCAATGATATGGAATAATTTTTCAAATTCGAGGAGATTGAAGATCCTCACCAAGTGAAGTTTGCAAAGACCAAGTTAAAGGGCCATGCTAGTATTTGGTGGGAAGAGGTCCAACTAGAAAGGAGAGAAGGGAAGGATGTAATTTCTAAATGGGATAGAATGGTGTCAAAATTGAAGAAGAAATTTATTCTAGTTGATTACGAATTAGAACTACTCAAGAAGATGCAAAATTTGAGACAAGGAACAAGGATGGTGAAGTAGTATATAGAAGAATTTCATAAGATCCTAATTAGAATAGGGTATTTTGAAGCAAGCAAGGAGAAGGTAGCCCGTTACTTTAATGGGTTGAAGCTAAGCATACAAGAGGAATTGGAATTAGTACGAATATACACCATTGAGGATGCATATCAGTTGGTATTAAAGGTGGAAGAGAGATTGAATAGAAAATTTGAGCATAAGTAGAAAGGGAAGAGCAAAATTTATGAGTAGCAAAAAGGGGACGAGCAAGAAATTAGAGACATCATGGGCAAGGATGGTGAAAGAGCTGAAAGCTCAAACAAGTTTCATGAGTAGAATGAGAGAGGTAGAGGAATATTTGGATGAGGACCAGGAAGAGGTTTCTGAGGAACCTATTTTCAATGTGGAGAAGAAGGGCATAGGGCCTTTGAGTGTCCTCAACATCAAGGAAAATAAAATAGGAGGCCTGACGAAAATGCTTGAGTTGTCCATGTAGATGAAGATGCACAGTCCTCACATTTTGAAGAAGTTGAAGGAGGAGAAGCCTTGATGGATAGGTGAGCCTTGTTGCATGAAGACAATGAACCAATGCAAAGGAAGAGTTTCTTTAGAACGAAATGCAAATTTGAAGATAAAGTATGAAATGTGATTATTGATGATAGTAGTACTGATAATCTTGTTTCTGAAGAAATGGTGAATAAGTTGTAGCTAGAAAGAAGAAGGCACCCACACCCATACAAAATTGCTTGGTTGTAGGATGCCCGTAAGGTTTTGGTGCATGAACATTGCCTGGTAAGCTTTAAGATTGGTAACTACCATGAATTTTTTTTGTGTGATGTTATGCCTATGGATGTTTGTCACCTATTATTAGACAGACCTTGGCAATTCGACAGGAAAGCAATGCATGATGGGTATGCTAATACCTACTATTTCATGAAAGATGGAGTCAAGAATAAGTTGAAACCATTGAATAAAGGAGAAGAGAAAGTATGTAGTGATGCTAGGAAGTGCTTGATTAATGGAGATAAATAGTCAGTTATAAAGGATGAGGATGAAGATCAAGATTTTCTCATGCAGGTTCCATCTATGTTGATTGCATTCAAAAGGTGTAGACTAAAGGTTTTGGTGGATAAAGAAGAGGTAAAATCTGCTCTTTGTGAAAATGTCATTACTGATTTGTGTGAGCATAATGAGATTAGTGCAGATGAAGGTATTATAGTAGTGAATACCTTGATGATTGAAAATACTGTAGTGGTCAATAAGGACAAAGGTGAGAAGGTACATGCTAGTTCAGTTGAGGACCTTCTAGTTGATGACCATCTATTGTAGGATGACTAGGAAGAATATTATGATTATATTAGGTATGTGCAGGATCATCATGGAAAAAATGGGCTCTTAAGTGGCAAAAAATTTAGAAAAATTAGAATTAGGCAACTTGACATAAAAATTTGAATAAGTTATCTATATTATTTCAAAAATATATAAGAATAGAATTTGTAGCAAATTGAATGTAGTTTCTAAGCTACCAGGTTTATTTTTTAAAAAAGGAAATCTATTTGGTGAAAATTTGAAACTTCAATGGAGTAGTACTTAAATTTCAGGGAAAAAATAAGAAGTAGGTGTCTTTTCGACCACCCTAACCACAATAAAATGATAATATTTTTATAAGATTTTAGATGTAAGTAGAGGACTCATGTCTGGATGTGATGCATATTTTTTTGTAATTTTTTGCCAAGTAAATAATTAATTATGAATTTTTTATTACAACTTTTAAAAAATATAAAAAATCGTATGTATAACCACCTTAACAAGTGGTCAAAACTTCATGAAATTCATTTCTTCTTTTTTTAATCCTATAGTATGTGAAGCATAGAATGTGACACATGTTTTCGATTAAAAAAATGTGATACCGTTTGAAAGTTGTAGATGTTTTTCAATCAGCCTATCAATCAGGACTTTAGTTGTAATTCAAATAGAAAATGAATAATAATTATTTATTAAATTCAAAGTAAAGCATAATTTATATTGGTGGAAAGCTGAGAATCTCCTTTAAAACCCTTTTTGTTTCATCTATTTTGGGTAAAAAAATGTCGTTAGCCACGTACCCTACACATACCCATCATATCACCAATTTTTGGCCCATCATGATCCTGCACATACCCTATTATTAACATTGATAAGGATACAGATGAGAAGGAAAGTATGAGTACTTTGATTATGATCCTGACATTGAAATTGCAGTTGAGAATTACTTTCCAGAAGATATAGGAAAGGAGGAGTACAAGGAACAAATGGAGAATGAAAATGAAATGATTGTTACAATAGTAATTGGGGAAAAGGTAATGCATAAGTTTCCTACAAGAGATAAAATTGAAGATTATAATTTTCCAAAATTTCATAGTGTAGATTGGTGGGAAGTGAAATTTGTTAAAAGAGGACAAAAGAGAGGAAGAATGAAAGAAGGTCGGGACATTAAATTGCAGAAGAAAGTTCAGAAGGGTGTTTAGCATGATAAGGTGAATAGGTGGATCCAAGACAAGCTCAAAGTCTACAAATTTTTATGAGTTCAACTCATGAAATTTTTTTGAATTACATTGGGTGTGTAATGTAGGAGCATCCAGGGCGAAGAGCAATCTTGCATCATCAATTTTTGTGTTTTTTTGTTGATCAGAGAAGGGCTGACATGGCCTATCGACAAGACCATGAAATATTTGTAATACTTTCCTACATGTCCCAATGATTTATTGATGACAACATTGAGTGTATAGTTCGTAGTGTTCCATCATCGAGACATTGCTTTATTGGCGTGACATTTCCCCACGTCCTAGTGACATACCGACGGTGTTGGCAGGGATGGTTTACATCAACGTGAGGATCTCGTATTGGGGAAACGAGGTCACCTATCCTACTGAGGGTCTGATGGTGGTTGTTGTCGGCAGGACCATTGCTTGTTGCCCGAACTTGGCCGGTAGTCTCCACGATGGCCCGACAACTTGATAGTTCAGTAGTACTATTCGATGGGAGTATGCTTCATCAGTGGGAATCTATCTCAAGTCTCCTCGATGGTCTGATGCATCCTTCAGTGTGTGGAGTGTTCGTTGGTGAAAATTATTCATTTCAGTGAGATTTGATTTGGGGTTTCATCGACAGGGTAATGGTGGACTTGGTAGTGTATGCAGTACGATTCATGCATCAGTCAATGGTGGTGGATGGAAACACCTGGAAGAATGAGACTAGATGAATTTCACATTGTTGTTGTGGAATCCATATCCATTGGTCAACTCGATGAGCTATTGATAACAAGGTAACGACATTATGATCCTATGACATGAGAAGAGTTGAACACCAAGGCCGACCTAGAGAATAAGAATGATATATAAAGGTTGGACGAAGACAAGTGGGTGGCGAAGGTAGTATGAGGGTAGCTCACAGCATGATAGTGAAGCTTCAGGCTGAACCCAAATCTACCAATCGATAGATGCATGTATGAAGCTGCCCATGAGATGGTGTGTAACTTTGTAATGTCGGTCCAGTAATAAAGATCATTTTGTAGTGCAAATCTGGTTGTTTTATGCTGTTATAATTTGCAAGGGGAGTACCCTTCATCAAAATGGGTCTTAAGTGGTGACTTTTCTTTTGAAATCAAGAAACACTAACCTTGGATGAGAAATTGAGGATAGTTGCACTCAAAATTTTAAGATGCAACGAAAACAAGGGTTGTAGTGCTCTAAGTCTACCTTCTAAAGTTCTATTAATTCTTTTTGAAAATGGTAGATATTACGGGGTTCAAAAAATGGAGCCATATAATTTGGTGTTGTTTTTGTCAAAAAAATATAACATAGCATCTCTTGTGGCTCCCTCAAAAGGTTAAATTTTTTTTGGTATTTTAAAAATTGCTTCAGTGAGAAATTAGCTAACAACATGTAGTTTATGCCTGTTTTTTTTATATTTTTTTAATGAATATATGATTTTTTACTAATTTTCAAAGTGGACACATCTTGAAAATAGAAATTTGGTCATGGTACCCCTATAAATTTTTAATGCTAATCGAAAATCAATTTTTTTGAATATGTGTAGAATGCAGTCTAGTTTATAAAAATGTAATTTATTTGAAATTTTAATAAACAATTAAAAAATAAAGTAAAAAATACTAAACATTGGTTTTTGAAAAAAAACAAACACAAAAAACAAAAGAAATTAAACACGAAACCCTTAGCATAGTCAAAATGTGAAAAAAATTACATTGTTAAATAACTAAGAGAGAACCTAACATTACCCAGGTGTTTGATTTACTCAACCTTGAAACACATACAAACTTGACAATTAGAATAAATGAGATTAAGTGAAATTTTATAGTATATGTAAAAATAAATCTTTAGACGTGGGTGCTGCCACAATAGTGTGTCTCACTTTTGGGATGTGTTGATTTTTACCTGAAATCACTATTTTTAGAAAAACTAATGATTTAAGTCTTGAGAGACTCCATCTAAAGGGTTTTAATTGAAGAGGGATAGATAAGAACCCCTTAGATCAAACCCCCTTCGATAGAACCCCTCTAGTATTAAATCATGCCCACAATGGAATCTCCTTCTCACCTATCAAAATGCTAGAAAAAAACCACTTTTTCTTTACCTTTTGAGGGATTAAATAACGTCATTTAAAAATTATATTTTGCAATATTGTAGCCCTCGAAGCAAGCTTTCCAACAAGTATAGTATTGATATATTTTCATTTTATCATGTATTTAATTTTCATTTTTTACTAAACATAGGTTTTTCTTCGAACATCAAGCTCTTTGTTGTGCAGAGGTGGAAAAATAGTAAACCATTATAAAAAAAATTCAAAAATACCCATTCCCTAGATATTGGTTTCCTTGTTTCAACCAAAAATAAATTGGATTTCGATATATACACAAGAAGTTAGGTTGTATGACACACACGTATGTCCAAATTATAGTTATAGTGACTTCAAAAAATATTTTTTTTAAAAAATATGCAACAAAAAATAATGAAAAAATATCCTTTCCCTAGATATTGATGTTGAGAATCTATTTTTCAAAAATTATAATTCAATTTGTTATACAAATTTTTTTATGTTGTACGACACAAAAGTTACTTTCTAAAAGTGTTGTTTTCTATTTAAAACTAGTTATTAAAGGAGATGTTAAAATATTCATGATTTATTTCAAAAAAAATGAAAAAAAAATATTTAGAATCTGCACACAAATTGCCACAGATCACTAGTTCACATCATCTTCAAATTCTTAACGGTTGAGCTGCTATAGGTCTTAGAAGATGAAGATTCATTAAAAATATTGATGTAAATGTCCATCTTGGGAAAAAAGTGAGACATGGTATTGTGATTTCACCCATGTTGGGAAGGCACTCCAACCTTTGGTTTGGAAATCCAAAGAAAATCCAAGCCAAAGGCTTGGGGATTCCCAAAGCAAGACATAATGTGAGCACAATATAATGCACTCACATTATGTCAGAGTTTTGACATAACGTGAGTACATTATAGCATGCTCATGTTATGTCTTGCCTTTCATTTTTCTTGTTTTTTTGTTTTGTCTTTCTTTATGTTTCTCAAAGAAAGGAATAATGTGAGTGTATTATAAAATTCTCATGCTATGTCTTGCTTAAAATTGTTTTTGTGCAAGTTTGTTAAATGTATGTTTGATGCATGCATGTTTGTAGGTTTGTGTGATTAAATATATCTGTATGAATGTATGCTTGTATGTATGTATGTATGTATGTATGTATGTATGTATGTATGTATGTATGTATGCATGTATGTATGTATGTATGTATGTGTGTATGTATGTGTGTGTGTATATGTGTATGTATTCTTCTATGTATGTATGTATGTATTCTTGTATGTATGTATGTAAGGGTTTTGGGCTTAGGGTATATAAGGGTGAGGGTATAGGGTGTAGGGATGAGGGTTGAGGTTGTGGGGTTTAGGGTTTAAGGTATAGGGTTGATTATTGAGGGATTAGGGATTAAGTAATAAGTTGAGGGTATAGGGTATGGGTTGAAGTTTTACAATTGAAGGATAATATTTAGCTCACTGAGTGTATAAGATTAAGGTAAAGGCATTAAGATTTATGGTTTATGGTATGGATTGAGGGTATAAGGCATAGGGTGAAGGGTTGAGAGTGTATGGTTTAGGGTTTAAGTATAGGGTTGAGGGACAATATTCAAGGTTTAGGGTATAAGGGTGAGGTTATATAGGGTATAGGGATGAGGGTTGAGGTTGTAGGGTTTAGGGTTTAAGGTATATGGTTGACGATTGAGAGATTATGGCTTAAGTACAAGGTTGAGGGTATAAGGTTGAGGTTTTACAACTAATTGATAATGTTAAAGGTTGAGTGTATAAGGTATAGGGTTTGGGGTTTAAGGTTGAGGGTATAAGGTATAGGGATGAGGGTTGAGGGTTTAGGGCATAAGTATAGGGTATAGGGTAGTTATTTGAGGGCTGAGGGATAATATTTAGGGTTGAGTGTCTAAGGTTAAGTGTATAGTGTATAGGTCTATTAGGGTTTAAGATATTGGGTTGATGGATTAGGGCTTAATTATAGGTTCAAGGGTTGAGGCTATAGGGTGTAGGGATTAGTGTTTAAGGGTTGAGGGTTTAGGGTTTAAGAGTTGAGGGTTGATGGTTTAGGGTTTAGGGTTTAAGGGTTGAGGGTTGAGGGATTAGGGTTGAGGGTTGAGGGTATAAGGGTTGAGGTTTAGGGTTTAATGGATTAGGGTTGATGGTTGAGGGATTAGTGTTTAAGGGTTGAGGGATTATGGTTTAAGGTATAGTGTCGAGGGTTGAGGGTTTAGGGTTTAAGGTTGAAGGGTTGAGGGTTGAGGGTTTAGGGATAGGGTTTAGGGTTGAGGGTTGAGGGTTAAGGGATCAAGGTTTAAGTGTTAAGGGTTTAAGGGTTCAGGGTTTAAGGTTTTAGGGTTTATAGTTTAAGGGTTGAGGGGTTAGGTTTGAGGGTTGAGGATTTAGGGTTTAACATATAGGGTTGAGGTTAGAATGTATAGGGTAGAGGGTTTATAGTTGAAGGTTGAGGGTTGAGGGATGGGGATTAGAGTTGAGGTTTGAGGGATTAAGGTTTAAGGTTTTAGGGTTGATGGATTAGGGTTTAAGGGTTGAGGGTTGAGGGATTAGTGATTAAGGTACATGGTTGACAGTTGAGCATTAAGGGTTAAGGGTTTAAGGGTTGAGGTTGTAATGTATAAGGTTTGAGGGTTGAGTGTTTAACAGTTGAGGTTGTAAGGTTTAAGGATTTAGGGTTTAAGGGTTTATGATTGAGGGTTGATTATTTAAAGGTTGAGGGTTTAAGGGTTTAGGGTTTAAGGGTTGAGGGTTAAGAGATTAGGGTTTAAGGTATAGGGTTGAGGGATTAGGGTTGAGGGTTTAATGTATAGGGTAGAGGGTTTAGAGTTAAGGGTTTAGGGATTAGGGTTGAGGGAGTAAGTTGAGGGTTTAGGTTATAGGGTTGAGGGTATAGGTATTAAGGTTTATGGTTGAAGGTTTAATGTATAGGGTAGAGGGTTTAAGAGTTTAGGGTTTAGGGTTTAAGGGTTGAGGTTTGAGGGTCTAACGTATAACATTGAGGGTTGAGACATTAAAGGCTTAAGGGTTGAGGGCTTAAAGGTTGAGGGTTTGGGGGATTGAGGGTTTAAGGTATAGAGTTGGAGGATTAAGATTGAGGGTTCAAACATTAAGGGTTTAAGGGTTGAGGGCTTAAAGGTTGAGGGTTGAGGGATTAAGGGTTTAAGGTATAGAGTGAGGGATTAGGTTTGAGGGTTTAATGTATATGGTAGAGGGTTGAGGTTGAGGGTTTAAGGGTTTAAATTTTAAGGGTTTAAGGGTTGAGGGTTTAGGGTATAGGGTTGAGGGTTTAATGTATAGGGTTGAGGGTTGAGAGTTGAAGGTATAGGGTTGAGGGTTTAATGTATAGGGTAGAGGGTTGAGAGTTGAGGGTATAGGGATTGGGGTTTAGGGTTGAGGGTTTAATATATAGGGTAGAGGGTTTAGGGTTAAGGATTGAGGGTATAGGGTTGAGGGATTAAGGGTTTATGATATAGGTTCAATGGATTAGGGTTGAGGGTTTAATGTATAGGGTAGAGGTTTGAGGGTTGAGGATTTAAGGGTTGAGGGTATAGGGTTGATGGTTTAATGTTGATGGTTGAGGGTTGAGGGTTTAAGGTTTTAGTGTTTAAGGGTTGAGGGTTAGGGATTAAGGGTTGAGGGTTGAGGGATTAAGGATTTAAGGTATAGGGTTGAGGGTTTAATGTATAGGGTTGGGGGTTTAAGGGTTTAAGGGTTTAGGGTTTAATATATATGGTAGAGGGTTGAAGGTTGAGGGATTATGGGTTTAAGGGTTGAGGGTTGAGGGATTAGGGTTTAGGTTCTAATGTATAGGGTAGAGGGTTTATAGTTGAGGGTTGAGGTCTAAGGGATTAAGGGTTTATGGGTTGAGGGTTGAGGGATTAAGGGTTTAAGGCATAGGTTGAGGGTGTAATGTATAGGGTAGAGGGTTAAGGGTTTAGAGTCAAGGGTTTAAGGGTTGTAGGTATAGGGTTGAGGGATTAGGGTTAAATGGTTGAGGGTTGAGGGATTAGGTTCAAGGTTTGATGGTTTAGGGTTTAATGTGTAGGGTTGAGGGATTAGGATTGATGATCTAATGTATAGGATAGAGAGTTTATAGTTGAGGGTTGAGGGTTGAGGCATTAAGGGTTTAAGGTTTGAGGGTTTAAGGGTTGAGGGTTGAGGGATTAAGGGTTTAAGGTATAGAGTCGAGGGATTAGGGTTGATTTTTTAATGTATAGGGTGGAGGGTTGAGGGTTTAAGGGTTTATGGTTTAAGGTTTTAAGGGTTGAGGGTTTAATGTAAAGGGTTAAGGGTTGAGGGTTGAGGGTTGAGGGTACAGGGTTGAGGGATTAGGGTTGATGGTTTAATGTATAGGGTTGAGGGTTGAGGGTTGAGGGTATAGGGATTAGGGTTTATGATTGAGGGTTTAATGTATAGGGTAGAGGGTTTAGGGTTAAGGGTTGAGGGTATAGGGTTGATAGATTAGGGTTGAGGGTTGAGGGTGATAGGGTATAGATGATAGATTAGGGTTGAGGGATTAAGGATTTAAGGTATAGGGTCAAGGGGTTATGAATGAGGGTTTAATTTAGGGTTGAGGGTTTAAGGGTTTAAGGGTTTAAGGGTTGAGGTTATAGGGTTGAGGGATTAGGGTTGAGGGTTTAATGTATAGGGTAGAGGGTTGAGGGATTAAGGGTTTAAGGGTTGAGTGTTTAAGGGTTGAGGGTTGAAGGATAAGGGTTTCAAAACTAATGTACAGGGTAGAGGATTTATAGTTGAGGGTTGAAAGTTGAGGAATTAAGGGTTTAAGGGTCGAGGGTTGAGGGATTAAGGGTTTAAGATATAGGGTAGGGGGATTAGGGTTGTGGGTTTAAAGGTTTAAGGGTTGAGGGTTAAATGTATAGGGTATAGGGTAGAGGGTTTAAGGGTTTAAGGGTTAAAGGTTTAAGGGTTGAGGGTTGAGGGTTGAAAGTAAAGGGTTTAATGGTTGAGGGTTGAGGGTTTAGGGATAGGTATTAGGGTTTAGGGTTGAGGGATTAGGTTTTAAGGGTTGATGGTTTATGGTATAGGGATTAGGGTTGATTTTTTAGGGTATACAGATGAGGGTTGAGGTTGTAGGGTTAGGGATGAGGGTTGAGGTTGTAGGGTATAATGTTTA
This sequence comes from Sequoia sempervirens, assembly GCA_007258455.2. Classification (NCBI taxonomy): domain Eukaryota; kingdom Viridiplantae; phylum Streptophyta; class Pinopsida; order Cupressales; family Cupressaceae; genus Sequoia; species Sequoia sempervirens. The sequence continues at coordinate 123,371,348 of VDFB02252616.1, forward strand.
AGGTATAGGGTTTAGGATATAGGGTTAAGGGTTGAGGTTGTAGGGTTTAGGGTTCAAGGTATAGGGTTGAGGTTTGAGGCTGTAGGATATAGGGTATCATGTTAATGTATAGGATATATTGTTTACGATTTAGAATTTAAGGTATAAGGTATAAGGTTGAGGGTTAATATATAGGCTTGAGTGTATAGGGAATTGTGGTGAAACTTTATATCGCACACAAAATGAGACATACATAGTACTTACAAGATGTCATAATTGCTTGAATAAAGGTCTCATAGATGTACTTCAACCCAACTCACTATTGACAAATGATAAGAGTTAGAAAACCTTTACAAAATTCACTTTTTCAAAACACAAGCATGCTTTGAAAAAGTTGAAATTTGGTCGTTTAAAGAGAAAGCCAAAACAAAGTCATATTATAACATGAGTGCATTTTATATTTCTCTAAAAATGATAAAAAAAGGTAGGACACCTATGATCTAGGCCCACATGCCTGTTATTCTCTTGCTTTTGTGTGTGTTCTGACAAAAAAATGCTTTTTCATGTTGTTGGGGAAAGCACATGCAATTTTTCCACATTCCACCAGATTTGCACCAGCCTTTTTTGGTTTTCCAACTTAGGAATGAGGAAATAGCAAAGCTTTTACATAAAATTTGATTATATGAACTCAAAATTTTATGTTTTTATTGTTGAAATGTTAATTATAATTGAATTATTATAATTTAGCATTATATATTGGTTAATTCTATAGTTTTTAGTAATTCTATTAAATTTATATAGAATTGAACATTGAAAAGGAAGCAAGTTCATGAAAATCTTAAATTGTTGAGGAGTTTGATGCAAGAAGAAAAATAAACTATGCATAATTGTGTAGTTTCTCTAATTGAATCTCTAATTTTAAGGTATGTCAAGTCTTTATTCATGTTCTTTACATTTTCCTTCATTCTCTTATGTTTCTTTATCACTTCTTATCATACATGCTTAATATAATACTTTGATTTTGTTATCATGTTGATTTTGGGATTAGATTTTTCTAAGTATTCAAAATTATGAGTTCTCAACATACATAGCCTTAATCAAACGCATTAAATTTTATAAAGATAATCAAATGCATCATATTAATCATAGATTTAACTTCATTAGGTCTTTCAAAACTACCATAGGGAAATCATAGATTCATTAGAATGGTCATAACTTCATTATGGCAGTCCTAATGAATCTATGGTAGTCCTAATGAATCTATGAACTCAACATTCCTTCTAATTACAATATTTTTTGTGATAGGGTTATACAATTTTATGCCTTGGATTCTTTAGTGTATTTTATGAAGATGCACTTTCTTCTTCTATCATCCAATTTATGCATTCTTTCCTTTGTCACAATTGCATATTCCATGTATCTTATAAAATTTGAAGTGCTTTAGGCTCCATTTGCATTTTTTCCATGCTTCTTGTGAAATCATGTCACACACGACATTTGTGGGACATCTATTTGGAAACTATACTACTGTTGCAACAACTCCACATTAATATTCATTTGGAATCCCCTTAACCTTCAACATATTTCTTGCAATATCCATGATGGTCCTATTCTTTGTCTTTGCTACAATATATTTTTGTTAAGTGTCACTAGTTGTAAACTCTCTATTAATGCTTCATTCTTGCAAAAAATTAGAAATTATTTGGAGGATTACTCACCTCTTCTATCTACTCTAACATGAACCTAAAGATTTTCTATATTCCTTCTCAACTAGGGTCATGAATTCTTTGAACTTATTAAAAGTTTCAGATTTATGCTTCAATAAGTATACCCATGCATTTTAGCTATAGTCATAAATTAAGGTCATGTATGATATTGATTTTTGTTTAGGGTGAGAGTTTTCTTGGGGTCACACAAGTTTAAATGCATCAACTCCAATGCTACTTTTTTTCTTCTAGCCTTTTCAGACTAGTAGTCCAACACTTAAGAAATTATGTTTTATGTGTAGAGCATAATATTATTGTTTGAAGTGAAATCATCAACTCATCTATTGTCATCCTAAAGAGTTATTTAACATTGTCTATTGCAATGACTATTGGGTCAAATATTATAGGATATTCTTAACATTCACCTTCTCTTCTATAGCTTCATCATTAATCCTTGACTAATATATTAAGGTGGAAAGCATTTTGAAATTCTAAAATGGACTCATTAAATGGTAGTCCTAATGAAGAGGAACATGAACCATCAATGAGAGATATGGTATTGGTGGCACAAAGGGAACAAATGCAAAACCTTCATGCAATGATAGATTTGAATCCCATAGTTGGAGACTCATCCTCTACCGCAAGTCAAGATGGAGGGACACCATCTACCACATATCAAGTTGAAGTTACATAATGACTCACATGTGAAGAAGGAGTTACATCATATTTACCATCTCAACTTCAAGGTATGCCATCTATCCCATCTCATTTAAATATTGATGAAATTCCTAATATTGAGGAAAATTTACCTTTGAGAACACCTATAATTTTTCATAGAAATCCCAAGTTTTTGATTGATATTGATGAAAAATATTTTGCATTTTATGGAAGATACAATTCCAAAATTTAATTGTAGAAGATATTCTAATAAGATTTGGAGAGTGTTTTTTGAAAAATTAACTAAAACCAGAAGATGTCAACTAATTGTTGAAATGATGAGAATTCTAAATTATAGGTCCATTATGAAAATTCTTGGATTGAGAACATCAAAAGATTCAAGTGACAAATCTATTCTGAAGAATCTAATGAGTGCATATGAGAGTGTGGGTAACACCTCATTCACCAAAGATAGTAATGTCACACAATGTGTCATTATATCAATAATAGTAAGTAATCAAGGCATTGAGAATAAATAGAAAAACTTTATTAAGAGCCATTGGAAGGCACCAAAGAATTGAGGACACCGATGACAATTAATTATGGGAATTCTCAGGGAGACTACCGTGAATAGATAAACCAATTGTTGAAGCATTAAGATCCATAATTGAAGACTTTTGGAAGAATAACAAAAGGGCATCTCTGAATCAAAGGAATATGGTAAGAAGAAGAATTGGTATTCAAAACCATGAGCCACATCCAAAGCATTTTTTGGATATGACTTAAACACAATTTTTTGGTAAATTTCTAGAAATGCACCATAAAGTTAAAATTGTGAAAGATATTTTAAATGCTAAAGCCTTTCTATGTCAAAATAAATCACACATTCACTACTTGTTGTTGTAGAGTAAATAATGAGTTTTCTAACCGTTTTGATTTTTATCAGTCTATATGTATAGATATACATACTAATAATGTTTTGCAAGATTGTGGCATACATGCCCCACCTATAACTTCAGGAGACTTCATATTAACAATTTTATGTGAAAGAGAGGAAGGCCAATTATTCTACAAGAAATTATGCTTGATGGAACATGTCAGCATTGTGGTGGCTTGCAATGTATGCCAATATGTGAAAATATGGAAAGTACACATGCGGTTGGAAATAAACTAATATAATTTGACAAGTATAAGACAATGGCCTACAATGCAAAAGATAGTAAAAAAGAAAAAAGGTGTGATTTTGTTATTCAAAAGATTCCAATGTATCAGTTTATGTCTATATTTTATGATAGTATAGTGTATGATTATGCATAGCATACCCATAGATTTTGATGCTTGGACTTGCAATTCAAGTTATACAAGGACATGTTTCCACTTGGTAGCATTGTTTCAATCATCAACTTTGTGGAGAACTACAATCTATAGCCACAACATGAGGTGAAACTGTAATATTGCAACTCCACACATGTTATATCTGTGCACATAACATTCATTCATGCCAGTGACAATATAGAGGATGAAAAAGCTTGATCATAAGGGAGTATCATTTTTATATCAATGATGATTGCACACATTCTACAAATTTCGTGCAAGGTTTCTTTCATGTGTTCTACCATGATTTAGCTAGAAGATACATATCATTTCATTAGCATATCATATGGTTGGATAATTTTGCATCACAATTCAAGAACTCGTGGATGTTTTATTGGTTGAGCAGGATGCATAATGCTATAGGTGATTAGCATATGTGGAAATTTTGTGAGGTTGGACATGGAAAGGGGGAGCATGCATCAAAAGAGTCATAGCATGAGAAGAGTTAAAGTATAAAAACAATGCAAAATTGACAGATGTGAAATCAATCGTCGAGTACTGTAATGCTTCGATGGGTCTAGGTAATGAATGTAAGTCTTCAGTTCATAGATTTTTTTGGTTGATAGATGATACTAACATTACAAAATATGAGGATTATTGTACATTGACAAGATCAAGTGAGCTACACTCTTTTAGAATCTCTAATGTAGGTTCATGGAGTATCTATATGGAAAAGATGGCATGCTTTTGTCCTTCATCTACAGTTCAAGCTTGGAATGAGTGTTAGTCAAAGGAGTGGGTTGACAAATGGTGGTTAAGCCATCTAAGCCCACTTGACATGTATCAAATCTTGACAACACTACAACTAATACAGATGGAATCATTGTTGAATTTGATCATATATCAGATCTAGTTCAACCAGGTAATATATCAACTTACATAGTTTTTGAAATTCCTAATGTTATCTTACTTTGTAGTGTTTTTGTAGGGTGTTGCAACAATAGTGGTTTACACTTTTTGGGAGATTTTGATTTTGCTGAAATCACATATTTTTAGAAAATATAATGATTTAAACCTTGAAAAGTTCCATTTAAAGGATTCCAATTGAAGAGGGTTTGATCAAACCACCTTATACCAAGCCCCCTTGGATAGAAGTCCGCTAGTTTTAAACCATACCTATAACGAAGTCTCCTTTACACTTATCAAAATACTAATAAAAAACCACTTTTTATTTTCCTTTTGGGGGATCAAATGAATTCATTTAAAATTTATTTTTTGTAAGTATTTAGTCTTTATTATAAGCTTCCAAAAAAGTATAATTTTAATTAAATTAAATTTGATTATTATATTTATTTTTTATTTCTTGTGAATGTAGGTTTTTCATCGAAAATCAAGCTCTCTGTTCTACACATGTGGAAAAATAGAAGATTAACAAAAAAACATTTGAAAAATATGAGTGCACCAGATATTGAATCCTTGATCCAACAAAAAAAATTTGAATTTTGATACATACAAAAGAAGTTATGAGTTATACGGTTCGCTTATGTCTGAATTGTAATTGGTTTGTCTTTGAAACTTGATTAAAGAAAAAATATTCAATAAAAAAATATGAAACTAATTGGAATCACTAGATATCGTGGTTACAAATCTAAATTCGAAAAATTAGAATTTTATCCTTCATGGAAAAAAATTTGTGTTATACGATGAGCGTCACTCCTTAAAAATGGTGTTTATTGAAAAAACTAGTTTTCGAAGGAGATGGAAAAAGAAGTGCAATTTGATTCCAAAAATTTTGAAAAAATATATTTAGAATCTATAGAAAAAATGTCACAAATCACTAGTTTGCATCATCTTCAAATTCCTCATGGTTTAGCTGCTATAGGTGTCTGAAAGTGAAGATTTAGCTAGAAAAAATTAGTTCACTATCCAATTTGGCCAAAAATTGTAAACTAGTATTGTGGGGTCACCCTGTAATGTTGACTAAATTCATCTAATTTGATGCACATATCAATGTAGGGCATGTCTATCAGTAGTTATTGCATATGAAGACAATGAAGAGGGAGCAAATTATTACTTATGTCATTTTGTTGAGGTCAAAAATAAATTGGAGGCCCCAGTTATAGATGGAGAAAACATTGAATACCCTATAGGCTCAGTGGTTGTTGCTAGAACATGGCTTAGAAGGTACTCAGTTAAGAGTGTTAATGTTTGGCTATTTTAGGACTTTGACATGCATCAGAGGATTCTTCATTACTCAAACATTGTCATGGAATCCAATGTTCATTTGATCAATTATGGGGGTAGATCTTTGAAGAAGAACTTGTGGAAGGTGCATGAGCCTAACCATGAGGCAATACTTGACACAATAAAGAGTAGAGAAGACCTGGATGGTTCGTTGGATTAATTTGTAAGTATGTACATTGAATTTGTAAAGTCATGTTATTGATCACTTTTTTTGAGGCATTCTTTCGTAGATTTAACACAATCCATATGTTTCATTTTTCACATTAATCATGAATAAAATATAAAATTATCTATGTTTCTATGTTTTCAATATTTCTTTTGATATTAATGTATTGTAGTTGATAGTTAGACCTTTTGCTATCATATTTCAGGTTTACTTATGTTTCGGTTCCAAATTTCATATGGCATAGGAAGAACTTATTGCCCATCTTTAACTTAAAGTTTCTCATTTTATTGTTGTTATATATTTACACATATATAGTGAATATTGGGAAAATTATATGCATGTTTATGGTAGGTCTATTTAAAATAGTACATAGTGGACTTTGTTGTGATAAAAATCACATTTAGTTTCATTTGTTGTGTTTCACTATCAAGTCAAAATGAGACCAAAATGAATTGTCAATACCCCTATTGAAACTCTTCATACAATGCAATTTGGAAAACATAGTAGAAGGGTTACAATGGTGGAGATAAAAGTCACGACAATGAGATAACTAAAAAGACATAAAGAAAAATACAACCTACACATGCCACTATACAACCAAAAGGTCAATATAAAAGAATAGGGCATCATAAGGAAGGAATTAGTAGTAGATTTATGAGGAGAAAAGTATTAAGGTTTGAATGATAGTTATGAGAGGGAAGTTATATTATAGTTCAAAATGAAAATATTGAAGATAAAGAAATTTCCTAAAGAGAAAACTGATTTTCATAATATACATCTCCAATTATCTTTCATTCACTCTTCCATTCCTTGAAACAAAAAGGGATATGTATAGGATATTGGATACTATAGATATTTTGGCAACATAGATTTGAATGCACCCTCTATCTCTAGGATGACTATTATTTCTAGATGCTTGATATGATTTGGCTTTTATTGTGCTTGCACTGTGCTTGAAAATTGACTATTCATTATTAGAAGGGCTCATTGTATGGAATATCCTCATGAATGGATTGTTCTTTTCCCTTTCTATTTGATTCATGACTAGTTTTATTTTGTTGTTTTCCCTTGCTCTTAGCTCAAGAAATCTTCCCATCTCTACTGCCATCTCCACCTTTGGCATTGCACTTTGAATGGATTGTTATCAACTACAAGATTGATGTATCCATTGTAAACTACCCCTTCATTCACTTTGAATGGACTCTTATCTTGCAATATTGATGTATCCATGTCAACATTAGCCTTTTTTGAAAAATATGAATCATTTGCAATAACCGTATTATTTTTTCTTCATTTTATTCTTGATATTTTTTAAAATTCTACTCTAAGATAGGGTTACCATGTGCTTCTATTTATTAAATCTCAATTATAAAATTCATATTTCGGTTTTGGCCAAATTGATTGGCAATAGTACCACCTAGCGTAGCTTGGGAATGAATCCATTTTCTTTCCTGTGCAATGATAGACCCTTTTTGCTACCCCTTAAGATGCCTTTTGTGCATGCAATGTAAAGTTGTAAGGTGGTGTATTTTTTGTTATGTTCATCATGAAACCAAACTGATAGTTCCAACACATCTAAATGGGTACGTTTACACTAGGAAAGGTCTTGTTTTTCACCCCAACATTCCAAAACATTCTAGGATACATTACACTGACAATTTCTCTTAAGAGACCAAAGTGTGAAAGGGTAGTAAACTTTGATGAGATATTACTCAAAAAATGTGGCACTTATAAACATTTCATATAAAGGTACTTGATCATGTAGGGTCCCTCTACATTAACCTCTCTTAGTATTTCATACCTCCAATCCATTTGCCCGTGGTGACAACTTTTCAATTGATGAAAAAACATCAAATGCATGCAATGTAAAGTTGCAAGGTGGTGTAATTTTCATTTTGTTTGTGATGTGACCAAACTGAAAATTCCAACACATTTGGATGGGTAGGTTTACACTAGGCAAGGTATTGTTTCACACCCTAACATGCCAAAACATTCTAGGCTACATTGCACCGATGATTTCTCTTAAGAGACCAAAGTGCGAAAAGGTGGAAAACTTTGACAATATGTTACTCATAAACCATGACACTTAGAAACTTTTTTTGAAGGTACAAGATCATGTATGGTCCCTCTACAATAACCTCTCTCAGTTTTTCATACTTTGAATCCATTTTCCTGTAGTGACAAGTTTTCAGTTGATGGAAAAAGTGTTAGATGCATGTAGTGTAAAGTTACAAAGTGTTGTAATTTTTTTTCTATTCATTGTGTAATGAAACTGACAGTTCCAACACATCTAGATGGGTAGGTTTATGCTAAGAAAGGTCATATTTCTCACCCCATCATGCAAGAACGTTTTGGGCTACATTGCACTGCTAATTTTTTTTAAGAGACCAAAGTGCAAAAGGGCAACAAACTTTGACAAGTTATTACTAAAAAACCATGGAACTTAGAAACATTTTGTATGAAGGTAAAAGGTCACATAGGGACCCTCTGACAATAACCTCTCTCAGTTTTTCATATCTCCAATCCATTTTTCCATAGTGACAAGTTTTCAGTTGATGGAAAAAGCGTCAGATGTATGCAGTGTAATGTTGCAAGGTGTTGTAATTTTCATTCTATTCTCTGTGTGACTAAATTGATAGTTCCAACATGTTTGGATGGGTAGGTTTATGCTAGGAAAGGTCATGTTTCACACCCTAGCATGCCAAAACGTTCCAATTTACATTGCACCAATGATTTCTCTTAAGAGACCAAATTAAAAAAGGGCAAAAAAATTTGATGAGTTGTTACTCAAAAATCATGGCACTTAGAAACATTTTTTCTAAAGGTAAAAGATTATGTGGGTTCCCTCTATAATAACCTCTCAGTTTTTCATACCTTCAATCCATTTTCTCATGGTGACAAGTTTTTCAGTTTATGGAAAAAGTGTTAGATGCATGCAATGTAAAGTTGTAAGGTCTTATAATTTTTGTTTTGTTTGTCATGTGACCAAATCAATAGTTCCAACACATCCATATGGGTAGGTTTATGCTAGGAAAGGGAATGTTTCTCACCCTATCATGTCAAAACATTTTAGGCTACATTGTACCAAGTGATTTCTCTTAAGAGGCCAAAGTGAGAAAGGGTAGCAAACTTTGATGAGCTATTACTTGAAAATTGTGGAACTTAGAAACATTTCACCAAAAGTTACAAGGTCATGTAGGGATCCTCTACAATAAAATCTCCCAATTTTTTTATATCTCCAGTCCATTTGCATGTGGTGACAAGTTTTCAATTGATAGATAAAGCATCAGATGCATGCAACTTGTAAAGTTGCAAGGTATTGTAATTTTCATTCTACTCACCATGAGACAAAATAATAGTTCTAACACATATGGATGGGTAGGTTTATACTAGGAAAGGTCTTGTTTTACATCCCAACATGCCAGAACATATTGGGCTACATTGCATTGTCAATTTCTCTTAAGAGACCAAAGTGTGAAGGGCAGCAAATTTTGACAAGTTGTTACTCGAAAACCATGGAACTTAGAAACATTTTTTCTATAGTCACAAAATCATGTAGGGTCCCTCTACAATAACCTCTCTCATTTTTTCATACCTCCAATCCATTTTTCCATGGTGACAAGTTTTTAGTTGATGAAAAAGGTGTCAATTGCATTCAAAAGAAAGTTGCAAGATAGCATAATTTTTGTTATGTTCATTATGCAGCCAAACCGACAATTCCAACATGTCAAGTTGGGTTGGTTTATGGTATTTAAGGTCCTATTTTTCACCCTAGCATGCCAGATCATTCCAAGCTACATCTTACCAGTGATTTCTCCTAAGAGACCAAAGTGTGAAAGGGAAAGAAACTTTTATGAGTTGTTACTCAAAAATTGTGGCTCTTATAAACATTTCATCTGAAGGTATAAGGTCACGTAGGCTCTCTCTACAATAATATCTCTCAAATTTTCATATATCCAAGTCGTTCCATCGTGGCAACAATATTACATATGTTCTAAAAAGTGTTAGTTTCATTTAGTTAAAAGTTGTCAAAAGGCATTGTTTAAATTCTTCATCTCTCAGGGGTAAATTGACAATTTGAACATGTTTGGGTGGCTACAGAATAAGTCCACTTTGTGATTTTTGGTCAACATAGGTGTCTTTATAATCTTATGACTGGATAATATACACCAAAGAACTAGTCTCCTCTATTGTTTGAACTCAATGTAGTCATAAATTTTTTGGTCAATATAGGAAAATATTCTTTTGAAATGAAGGAAAGTGTGGGCATGAAGAATACGTCTATAAATTTGAAGTAGTGATCATCTAGCTAGAGGATGAGTGCTTGAATGGATGGATACTTGAATAAAATTATTGGAAACATAGTATAAAATGTTTGTACTTTGTCTTGAATTAAACTTTTTTCCTTAACCATATGCCAAAAATATGTCATCTGACACCAAAAACACATACTGGTGTAGGAAAGATAACAATTAACCAACAAATATAGGTTAAATGAGTGTGAAATAAGTTATGAAGAATGGAATACAATTGGATTTTAAATATTTGAAGTAAACCATATACAACTATCCATTGAAGCTTGTCATTCTATAATGGAGGCAACACATTATTATTGAAATCTTAAAATCTAAAAATATAACCCCTAATTACCTCTTTTTCCTTGTGGTTTCATTACATGCTTGAGAGATGAACATCTTAGCATGTTTTAAAGTACTTAATTTATTGCAAGGAAATAATATAGGAACATTTTTGTGAGAACGGATTGGAATAACATTTTATTCAAGGACCCCAAGACTTGTGTAGATTTTAGACTAATCTCCTTATGTAACACAATCTATAAAATCATCACAAAAGTAATATATCTTAGATTGCAACATGTCATTCCCAAAATAGTTTCACATGAGCAAGGGGGACTTGTACCAGGTAGGGAAATAGCTGAAGGAGCCTTGGTCATTCATGAAGTTCTTCATTCTATCAACTCTAATCATTTATCTTCTTTCATTGTAAAATTGGATATGATGAAAGCTTATAATAGTTGATAGGAGCTTCTTAATGAAACTTTTGGCCAAAATCGGCTTTAGGGGTAAATGGTGTAAGTGGATCTTTTCTTGCCTAACAGGAGCTAAATTTTCAATGATAATCAATGGCTCACCATCAAGTTTTTTAAGTTCTTCACAAGGGGTAAGACAAGGAGATCCATTCTCTCCTTTTTTGTCCATCATTATGGCTGAAGCATTGAGAAAAGCAATAATAGAAATACATAACCAGGGTCTTTGGTAGGATATTTAGATTCCACACGCATATATTTCAATGGCTCACCATCAATTTTTTTAAGTGTTGCACAAGGGGTAATACAAGGAGATCCATTCTCTCCTTTTTTTCTATCATTATGGCTGAAGCATTGAGAAAAGCAATAATAGAAATGCATAACCAGGGTCTTTGGCAGGGTATTTAGATTCCACACACATATATTTCAGTCACACATTCTCTCTTTGTTGATGATACTCTTTTGTTTGGTAGAGAGACTCTCTTAGAAGCTACTTAGATAAAGTCAATATTATAAAAGTACTCTTTAGTCTCAAGACAAAAGATAAATGCAAACAAGTCTAAGATTTATGTTTTTAATTCAAAGCCAGAAATTAGAAGGAAAATTATTAAAATATTATGATTTCAGTTGGCTAAGTTTCCTTGCACTTATTTAGGAATTCCATTTTTTATGGGAGAAAACAAGATCTCTTATTGGAAAAATGTTATAGAGAGAATAAAGGAAATAATTTTAGCTTAGAAATCTAGATGGTTATCTCTATCTAGTTGGATAATATTGATAAAATCCATTCTTCAGCAATCCCAAACTATTTTTTAGCAATTCTTAAGGCCCCAAAGTTAGTTGTTAATCAGATTGAGAAGCTTATCAAGAATTTTCTATGGAGGGGTAACATGAATAATGAGAAAAAAGGTACCTTTAATTTCCCTAGATAGCATGTTGTCGGATAAATTCAAAGGTGGTGTAGGTATACATAATATCTCAAAAAGGAATATGTCTTTTGGGGGGAAGTTGGTGTGCCAATTGTTTTCTAAACCAAATTCAAAATGGTGTAAGATAATTCAGAGTAAGTATTTAGAAAACCAAAACTCGGTTAGAATTTTCACTGTCTCCAATCCTCCAAAGGGCTCAACTATGTGGAATTTTATTATTTCATGTAAGAAACTCATCACTTCTTACAATTCAAGGGAAGTGCACAAAGGAGAAGAAGTTAACTTTTGGAATGACTCATGGAATGGTTATCCTCCTTTGAAGGAAATACAATAATTACAACTAGCTATACCACTTCTATCCCAGCTATGGGGTAGTAAATTAATAGATTATTCCCAAACAATAGATGAAATAACTAGTAGGGTTGTATGGAAAGATTTTACTATTCCTTCAATAACAGATGCTCAAAAACAATTGTTACAAGGTGTTTTATATGAAAGACTAGTAATTATATCAGATAAACCAAACCAAATAATGTGAGCACCATCCAAGGATGAATGTTATTCAGTTAAACAGGGGTATCAAGCATCACTCAACAAAGAAGCTCAAGTGCAATCCCAACGACCATATTTTTTTTGTTGGAATAACATGGCCTTACCAAAATTGGGAGGATTTGCATGGTTAGTATTAAGAAAAAGGGTACTGACAAGTGATAGGCTAGTTGAACTAGGCTTTGTTGATCCTTTCAAATGTGTATTATGTGGTGAAGCCTTAGAGGATGTAGATAAGTTGTTTTTATAATATTCTTATGCCCAACTTTTTTGGTTGTTCATTCTACAAAACTTAAACTTTCATACTCCTTTGCCAAACTCAGTTTGGGATCTCTTTTCAGCATGGTCAGTGTTATATAAGTCCTCACTCTTGGTATCAGGACATAATAAGCTGACCAAAATAACCTTGGACAAAATAACCCGACCAAAATAACCTAGGGTGATAATAATTCATGAACAAAATAACTTGTGGTCAAAATAACCCATGGACAAAATAACCCATGGTCATTTTAGATCAAGCTGGTAAACTAGAAATGACATAAAATAAATTATAAATATGATTGTGAGGTACCATAGAGGCTATTTAGGTCATTTTTAGACCATATATCCATTATATACCCCTAAAATAGCCTTTAAACACCTTTAATATGCTTAAATAACCTATAAAATGGTAAATAATTATAAACATAAAGGAAATTTCATGGGAATAAGTTGATTAAGAGTTATTATGAAAAGATATTAATGAAAAGGCATTAAGAAGATATATAAAGTGGTAGAATTTAGAGAAGTAAAGAAAGGAAGAAGGGGAGAAGAAGTAAGAGTGTGTAGAGTGATAAGAAGAGGAGAAATCCAAATTCATAAAAGAAGATATTTTGTAATATATAATTTTGAACATTATTTTAAATTTTCCTAGGGTTTTCTAAAAGAGTGTACAAAAGATCAATATACTTTTTAGGGAACGAACACATTCTTCATCATTTTTAATATATACAATGCCTCTTCAGTTTTTAACAAGTCAAAATAACAAGAATTTACTTATTGTAGATGTTTACACATTTGAAACACTTCAACAATCTCCTTATTATATAGAACATGAGGAGACCCTGCAACCCATAATTGATTATTTTGAAGACACATGGATTGGAAGAATAATCAGAAGAGGCAACAGACGATCACCCAAGTTTCCAATCACAATGTGGAATTGCTATTCAGCTACTCAAGATGATCTTCCCATAACCAATAATACTATTGAGGGATGACATAGAGGATTTAGTGAATTGCTTCAAGCATTGCACAACACAGTCTGTAAATTCATCAAAGCAGTGAAAAAAGAACAGTCTCCAAGAGAATATAATAGAGAAATATATGGCTGGATACATTGGGCAACCAAGTAGAAAAAATACCGCGAACTCAAAGAAAGACTAAAAATATTGGTTGATGGTTATGACAACGATAACATTTTAGATTATATAAGAGGCATCACTCATAATTTGACACTTTAATTGAAAATTTGAATAATAAAGTTTATTTAGCAACATACATGTAATTTATAAATTTTGTTTTCCTTTCTCTATATTCCTATGGGGATATTTTGTCCATGGGTTATTCTGACCATGGGTTATTTTGGCTTGGGTTATTACGACCCTGGGTTATTTTATCCATGTGTTATTGTGACTGGGTTATTCTGTCCAGGGTTATTTTGGCTGGGTTATTATGTCCTATAACCCTCACTCTTCTCATGTCTTTGGAGAATCATTACTGCTACAATGTTGTGGTTTATATGGTGGGAAAGGTATAAGCGAATAATCTTCGGGAAAGTTACTTCACCAATGCATACTACTCAACTCACAATTGAAAATTCAATCACAAAAGTAGTTAATGCATATGTACAAAATTATAAAGGTGTCAATTCTCTCTTTACATCTTGGTATGATGGCATTCTAAAAATTTGGAAAGACATTGGTCTACCCTTCAAAGGTAGTCTACATCAACCTAGCAGACCAAGTTTAAATTAAATATTGATGGAGCATCAAGAGGGAATTTGGGTGTCTCTAGTGCAAGGATACCTATTCAAGATTGTGGAGGGGTGTTAAAGGTGGCTAAATTAGTTTATCTTCCAACTGGTGAATCGAAAATAAAATGGTGTGTGGGAATGGCCACTTATTCTCCTTCGGTCATTCAATTATGTCCTAGGAATCCTAATTGGATTGACTATCAACCTCACAAGGTGAGTCAATTCTCAACAAGGAGGACCTAGGAAGGGGTTCTTTAAGCTTTTAGGGGTTCACCACCAAGAAAATGCTTGGAAAAGACACTTTAACTTTCAACTCACAAAACCTAGTAATGCAAGCTAAATGAAGGATGCAAATGAGGAAATAATGCAACAACAAGTTAGGGTATGTGTACCTGGGAAATCTAGAAATGTGACAAGGATTCTAGAAATGCAAAGAAGTTTTCAAAAAGTGTTATAGAGGAAAAAGACACCCTTACTGTTGTCTTAGTCATGATGTTGTTTTTTAGGGAAAATCTAGAATCTTCGAAAGTTAGAACTAGATCTAGAAGAATTTCTAAAAAATACCCTCGAGACGACAAAGACGCCCTAGGTGGTGACTTAGTCTTGTTTGGAATTTCTGAAATATTTGAATGTGGTCCTGAGGCTTGATGTTTGCTCTTCCTTCTCTGATCTCAGGTTTTGAAACTTCTAGATTTGGCCTATAGGTGAGTTTCCGTGAAGATGAAAACTTTGTAATGCAATTTTTCTACTTTGAAACTTTTCACTTCAAATGATCTTCAAGTCTTCAACCTAAATCTACAATCACAAACATGCAAGAGGAGAAAAACTTGTTGACTGTTAGTGAATGGGGGTTTGCCTTGGTCAAACCCCTTGTTGGTAATTAAACCTTGAAATGAAATGAAATAGGATGAAGGAATGATGAATGAACAATCTATAATGCTACAACTCACTAAACCCTTGCTATAGAGTCTACAAACTTGCGTGAAATGGCTAGCTTGGATATGGATCTTGAATCAAAGGAAGGATTGATAGATATGAACTTGAATTGCTTGCTTGAATTAAAACCCTGCATCACAAATGTTAGCACAACAACACACATGATGCAAGAAGATCTTTGATATGATGCTTGAATCTTGATGATGGCTCCAAATGCTTGATGAAATGCTCTTGAATTCTCTTGAATACTTGAATGCTTGGATGCCTAGATTGCTTGTTATGAGAAAATGAGAGAATGAACCTTGTATTTATACTTATCCATGCTTAATATCCCAAAATTACACCACACCAAGCCGACATATGAATTCATTAATTAAAGGAGGCTAAATCCTACCAGAATTTGAAATTAAATCCCAAAAATACCTCAAGGGGGACTAACACGCCCTAGGTGGTGTCTTAGTCCAGAGGCATGAAACTTGGGGCATAGACTCCAAAAAGGGACCTATTTTAGTGCTTTAAAAATCAGGGTCACAAGAACTTTGGGGGACAGAGATGCCCTAGGTGGCATTTTAGTCCTGATCCAAAAATTAGGGACACTTAGAAAAAATCATTAAATTATCATTTATATATTGAATTTTGTTGGGATTAGCCATAAAAAGATATAATTCATTGGGATTGTGGATGAAAAATAGGACCAATTAAGACATAAATAGGGATAAATAAAACAAGGTGAGCCCAAACAAGTGTTAAAATGCAAGGGTATGCATTTTACTACACTACATTTATCCCCCACATTAGTGAGAGGATGAACTTGCTTCAAACTCGCACTAAAGTAGCCAACCGCGCAATCAAAATGGATTCAAATGTACACATAAGAGGGTGGCCAAGCCCCTAGGATCAAGATCCTAAGGAAAAATAACATAGGCACAAAGGAGCATTTGTGGATGATATATGAAGTCATAGCCAGATCGCAAACATACACCATCAAAGATAGAAAAAAGGAAAAAGGAAAAGGAAAAAAAATGTAATAGATCAAGCTTCAACTGGTTGTCCAACGCATTGTGGACTAGGTCTAGGTTGTTTGTCCAAAAAATGTTTACAAGTGGAATGCACTTTTCACTATGTAAACAAAATGCACACTCACAAGGGCTAGTGAAGCTAGTTGTTCACTAGGTGAGCCCCAGGGGACCATATAAAATTCATACCTCCATGACTTTAATAAGGTACAAAAATGCATGCTCACAAGGGCTAGTGAAGCTAGGTGTTCACTAGGTGAGCCCCAAGAGGTCTATATCAACGTCATACCCCCATGACTATGATATGGACAAAAAGAAAAGAAAATGCATGCTCACAAGGGCTAGTGAAGCTAGGTGTTCACTAGGTGAGCCGTAGGGGACCATATCAAATCCATACCTCCATGAATTTAATAAGGTAAACAAAGAAAATGCAACAAGAAAGATGAATGTTCAAAGGGAGTTTGCTTAGTTCATGCGAAGTCTTAATCTCAGGGGACATTGTTTCTAATGTCTCAGAGAGAGGACTAATCAAAGGATAAAATTTCACAACTTAGGGAATGTAGTGCGTCACATCACCACTAAGAGGAATATAATATGCTATGATAGATCAAGCTCTTGAAGGACATTACTCACAATGTCACCAAAAGGAGAAAAAAAAAACACATCATATGAAGAAAGAAAATCACATCAAGGAACATGAAAAAGAAAAATACAAATGAAATCATGCCAAAATAATACCAATGTATGCCACCACTTTAAAGAAATTTCTAACACCATGTTGTGAGCAATTACTTTAAAGTAGCCAAAACATGAAAAATAAAAAGAGGAAAAGAAGGGTTGCCCCCCATAAACACATAAGGGATCTATGGATTCGGGGTCAGTATCTATCTTTGCTGCAATAATATCAGAGAGCTCAGAACTGTCATCATTCCCCAAATACAAATAGAACTAGAAAAATGACACAAAGAGAGCAAAAATAAAATGAAAAAACCTTTTGGGTCAACATGGAAGAGACATAGGGTGCCTTGATGCCTTGCATCATCCCCAAAAGGAAAACACAAGACAAAAATGAAAAGAAAAGGAAAGATAATGAAAAATATTTTGGGTCAACTTGGAAGAGACATAGGGTGTCTCAACACCTTGCATCATCCACAAAAGGAAAACACAAGACAAAAATGAAAAGAAATCTTATGACATATAGAAGAATGAATGTACAAATAAAGGAGTGTATATATAGAGAGAAAACATCAAATGATATGGGGGATCACATCACACACATGCAATCAAAGCAAAAAGAGAGCAAAAAGGAAAGCAAAAGAAAAATAAAAGATAAAAGATTAGTAAAGCACATGTGATTTAGCATAAAAAAGGTCATCAACCTCCCAATCTCTATCTATATAAGTGAAAGGTAGACAACAAACCTAAGATACAATGACAAATGCATTACTAGGACAAGGCTATCTACTCCTTGCCCCCACTGAGTGCAAGACAAGAATGAGTCAAGGTAAGTGATGGGAAGGATCATGTAATAGTAAGAATAGAATATTCTACAACTATTACATGACAAGAAGGACAAAGGATATGCTATTTAATCACTAGATAACAAGTATCTTTATCAAAGTGTTATTTACTCAACATGACCTTGAATGCATAACACTCATTAGTACTATGTCCAAGAGTCCTATGGTATTGAAAAAGTGGAAATTTTGCATCTTTAGGATATAGTATTAGCCTATCTTTCTCTGGTGGTAATAGGATAAGTCCTTGGTTGAGAAGGATTTGTAATTTTCTTTCACTTTCAGGTGGCGGTTGAGGGGGTTGGAGTTTTAGTAATTTGTAAGGTCTTTTATGTTTGCTAGATTCACCAACTTCTTGGAGTGAACTTGGAGGAGGAGGATCTAAGGTGACCCTATTGCCTTTGTCATTGTCATGAGTTATTAGTTGTTCTTTAGGAAGAAGGATACTCATGTCGGGGGGAGAATCTAAGATTAGCGTACCATCACTACGAAGCCTTAGGTATTCCCTAGGAGGTCTTATGTTGCGAGGGGGATCTTGATATCCCAACCCTTTTGTGTTTTCATTAGTTGAAATTTTCTCTAGGACTTGGTGAATGTTGTGTTCACTTTTTGTATCACATCCTTGTTTACTCGAGATTGTGAATCCTTTTCCATATGTTTCTTACAGATTGATTGGAGTGTTTGTTACTTTGTTATCATAAAATGGTTGAGTGTTTGCTTGTTTAGAGGAACTAGTTTCATGTATTGTAGAGAACTTAGGTTCATCTTGTGTTTCAGGGTGTAAGTAACCAAATATCTCAAGAGGTAGTATGGATGGATAAAAGGATGCATTGTCTTCAAGGTTGTTAAGACAATCATTTAGGAATGTATTCATGTTGTCATCATCTTCTCCAATGATGTCAACATCATGAGGAGGACATGCATTAGGAGTTGTGTGAGTGTGAGCAAGTTCAATTTCATTAGGGACATTACCAAAGGCACATATTAACACATCCACCAAAGATTTCAAGGACATCCAAAGCTTTCCAAAACACATATCATGATGCAAGATTGAACAAATACACTTGAAATGAAAGAAACTAAGATAACAAAAATTCTGCAAACTATAATAGAAAATTGAAAGCAACAAATAGAAGCACATAAAAGCAATTTCAAATCCTAAAAATTGGAAAGTTAAATTCAACAAGGACTAAGACGCCAATAATGGCATCTTGGTCTTACTGGTGAAGTTATGAAGTTCAAAGGACTGAAACATACAGTAGACAACAGAGACAAGGTTCTGAGATAGAAACCTACAGAGGGAGTAAGACGCTAGGAAGGGCGTTTTAGTCCTAGCAGAGGTTTTTCTCAGAAAAATAACAAATTATGGATTGCTTACAGTGTTCACAAGTTGCCTATTCATGATGCTAATGTTTAGAAATAGAAAACCATGCAAATGAATGCAAGGAAAAGTAACTAGTGACAAGCAATTGAATGCAAAGTTGAATGTAATTTTTTCAATTTTGAATGTAATAAGAATATTTCTAAATGTAATTAGGATGATGAACAATGCATTTTTTAGTTTTTTGAATGAAAAGAAATGATGAAAGAAAGCAAAAATGCAACTTATATGCACTTTCACAAATGCAAGTATGAGAAACCCTACATGCAATTTAACTAATGCAAGACGTAATGCAAGAATGAATGCACCCTAGATCAAGAACTTTAATGAACTCCAAATCAGAAAGTGAATGCTCAAAAAGGTTGGGTTCACCAAAATGAACTGGAAAGAAAATGGCGTGGAGGAATGCCCACTTATTCTCCGTCGGTCATTCAATTATGTCCTAGGAGTCTTAATTAGATTAACTAGGGTTGATGCAAGAAGTTGGGTCCACAAAAAGCTCAAAAAGTGGAAGTGTTTTTGCTATTTTTCAGAATTTGTCACACATGGACTAAAAATTTGAGGCACTTACACAATGAATCTTAAAAAATTCAATAATATGAAATTTAGCATTTTGAATCTAGTTTCCAAATATGTAATTTATTCAAATAGCCAGATGATAGAAATTAAATTTTGATAGGGATGTATAAAAACCACTTTTTTAAAGTCCCTTTTTTTTACCATACCATGCACGTGTATGGACACCACTTTTTGACCCAAATAAAAGTATTTTGCTAATTCCTTTTGGGGAAAAATAGATAACAACATGAATATTGATGAGGAAATTTTTTTGTAATTTTTTCTTTTGAATATATTTTTTTATTGAATTTTTATTGGCCTTAATTGTTATTTTTAAAAATCAACATGCATGGACAACATAATTGGACCTAAACTAAACATTTTTTGAATTTTTTTTTCATTGTGTAGAGAATTGTTCAAAGATTTATGCCATACAATGTTTTTTATAAGAAAATTAACCAAGCAAAAGTTATTAAAAAAATAGAAAGCCTGATATTTCAAGTTTAAGGACTAGTTTGCTTAGAAATTAATTAAAAAATAACAAATATAATCCAATATTAATAAAAATTATATATTTGGAAACTAGACATTGTGTTATCTAATGGGTTTTAACTTTATAGATTGATTCGGAAAAAATGTCCATCAGCCATATTGCCAAAGTTGGGCATTCTTCTTCAATCTACCTTAGATTTTTAGTTGCAGGTCAAAGGCTAAGGTTCGGGTTGCCAAGCCTTTCCCAAGCCTAAAACTGAGGCAGCATGTGGGTTGGGAATTCAAAATTTAAAAAATGCATACACGTTACAAAACACATATGTGTTCTTTATTTTCTTGATTATTTTAAAAATTAAATACTTTTTAGAAATGCATATGCATTTTGTGTTACCCAAAGCATAACACATGCATTTTTAGTGCATACGCATTCTTTTAGGCTTGGGTACCCAAAGCATAACGCATACACATTTTTTTATTAATGCGTATGAGTTTTCTACGAGATTTTTTTTTGGCTGAAACTTCCCCTCTTCGTGGACCCAATTTCTTGCTTTTACCCACTATCAACCTCACAAGGTGAGTCAATTCTCAACAAGGAAGACCTAGGAAGGGTTCTTTAAGATTTTAGGGGTTCACCACCAAGCAAATGCTTGGAAAAGACACTTTAACATTCAACTCAAAAAACCTAGTAATGCAAGCTAAATGAAGGATGCAAATGATGAAATAATGCAACAACAAGTTAAGGTATGTGTACCTAGAAAATCTGGAAATGTGACAAGGATTCTAGAAATGCAAAGAAGCTATCCAAAAGTGTTATGGAGGACAAAGACACCCCTAATATTGTCTTAGTCCCACTGCTGTTTTTCGAGGAAAATGCATAATCTTCATATGTAAGAACCAGATCTGGAAGAATTTTTGAAAAATACCCTTTGGAGGACTAAGATGCCCTAGGTGGTGACTTAGTCCCATCTGGAAATTCTGAAATCTCTGAGTGTGGTCCTGAGGTTTGATGTGTGCTCTTCCTTCTTCTTTGATCTTAGGTTCTAAAACTTTTGGATTTGGCCTATAGGTGAGTTTCCGTGAGGATGACAACTTTGCAACTTATCACTTCAAATGATCTTCAAGTCTTCAACCTAAATCTACAATCACAAACATGCAAGAGGAGAAAAAATTGTTAACTGTTAGTGAATGGGGGTTTTCCTTGGTCAAACCCCTTGTTGGTAATTAAATATTGAAATGAAATGAAATAGGATGAAGTAATGATTAATGAACAATATGCAATGCTACAACTCACCAAACCCTTGCTATAAAGTCTTCAAACTTGTGTGAAATGGCTAGCTTGAATATGGATCTTGAATCAAAGAAAGGATTGATAGATATGAACTTGAATTGCTTGCTTGAATGAAAACCCTACATCACAAATGTTAGCACAACACACATGATGCAAGAAGATCTTTGATATTATGATTGAATCTTGATGATGGCTCCAAATGCTTGATGAAATGCTCTTGAATTCTCTTCAATACTTGAATGCTTGGATGCTTAGATTGCTTGCTATGAGAAATGAGAGAAGGAACCTTGTATTTATACTTATCCATGCTTAATATCCTAAAAGTACACCATACCAAGACGACATATGAATTCATTAATTAAAGGAGGCTAAATCCTGCCAGAATTTGAAATTAAATCTCAAAAATACCTCAAGGGGGCCTAAGACGCCCTAGTTGGCATCTTAGTCCCAAGGCATGAAACTTGGGACATAGACTCCAAAAAGGGACCTATTTAGGTGCGTTCAAAACCAAGGTCCCAAGACCTTTGGGGGACAAAGATGCCCTAGGTGGCATTTTAGTCCCAACCCAAAAATTAGGGACACTCAGACAAAATCATTAAATTATCATTTATCCATTGAAGTTTGTGAGGATTAGCCATAAAAAGATATAGTTCATTGGGCTTGTGGATGCAAAATAGGACCAATTAAGGCATAAATAGGGATAAATAAAGCAAGGCGGACCCAAACAAGTGTGAAAATGTAAGGGTATGCATTTTACTACACTACAACTAGAACAAATAATGTGGAAGAAGCTATGGCAGTTTTGTATGGTTTGAAACTTGCTTTGCATCTAGGTATGGTGATTTAGTATTGATCATCAATGCTTGTAAGTAGAGATTTTATCACAATTGGCATTTAAAATACATTCTACAAAATTTTTGGGGATTGTTAGATAATTTTCAATCTTATCAAATCTCTCACATATATCGTGAAGGGAATAAGTTGGCAGATCAACTTGCAAACATGGAATTTGAAAAACAAGATGTTACTATATCAGAGGATAATGCTCCAATTTAAACTTTTCTAACCCTAGCTGCGATAGTAACAAATGAAATTATGCATTCATTTAATTCAAAAAATTCACATAATTAAATTTACCCTTCTTATCAGGTGCATTCATTTAATTCACATAATTCACATAATTAAAGGAGATCAAAGATGAGTTGGACCTAATTCTGAAAGGATATTGTTGGCACAATGTTTTCATTTAAGACAAAAGAATATCTATGTAATATCATATAGAAGAGGTGTAAAAGATAGTCAAATTTGTGCTAAGTTAGCAGGTTTTGGAGTTTGAGCTTTAGGCTTATGGCTAACCAAATGCCTTAGTTGATTTCAATAAGAATCAAGCATCGGTCGACAAGCTTAATGCTTACCAAATGGATTTGAAAAATACTTAGGAATTTTGAAGGTTTTTGGCATTCAGACTTTGGAGCTTCATCATAACCTTTACTTGTGAAGTATACAGTATCGAGTATTGAGAAACCTCGAACCCTAACCCGTGAAAGGATTTTACAATTAGCATGTTTCAGAGTTTGGGCTTTGGGCTTATGGCTTACTGAATTCCTTAGTTTATTTCAGTAAGAATCGGGCATCGGCCATTGGGCTTATTACTTATTAAATTCTTTTGAAAAAGACTTAGGAAATTTGAAGGATTTTGGAATTTGGACTTCAGAGCTTCAATGTAACCTTTACTTGTAAAGTCTATGGTATCAGGTATTGAGAAACCTTGAACCTTGAGCCGTGAAAGGATTTCACTCTTCCCTGCTTAGCATTATGTTTGGCATGAAGGACAAGGGATCCCCAATCCCCGACATCCGAAAGGAAATATGGGAGTTTCCTGCCATCCTGTCGAATGATGACGTTGATTTTCTTTCACCATGGGGGCTTGTGGGATTTTGACTTGTGGCTTGGATGAAAAGGTTGAAGACTTATGGTGAGGCATATGAGGATGAATAATTAGATGACATGTTTCACATGTTTATTTGTTAATTTTACATCTTTGTTGTAATTAGGCCCTCTTGGACACTTTTGTAATTAGACCCTCTTGGGCTCTTTTGTAATTACTTACTATTATTATTAATATAATATATAGGCTATTAGCCTTTTGCAAAAAAAAAGCATTTTAATCATTTATAGTTACATCAAATAATTAATTATTTATAATGCAAATATGGACACCATTAATAAAAAAGATATGTATTAACCAAATAGTTATATAGGCATACATCAATATATGTCGATATAACATATATATATATATATATATATATATAATAGCCATATAGGCTTACAAGAATTTCATATGGGCATACAATGTCACTTATATACAATACAAAATAAATGTCCAAAAATGCCATATAGGCATACAACAAAGGACCCTAATAAATATCCATTCCCCTTCAGGTGAAGAAAACATATCACAAGTGGTGTTTGATCATCAGGGGGATGGAGATGTGTATGAATGTGGTCTACTTTGAACTCGAGGGTTGGAACTCCTATTTAATTCTTCATGGAGCCATACCTATTACAATAAAAAGTATAGACATTAATTTATAGAGATTACATTATATAAAATGAAATATTTAACAAAATAATCACTTACCTCCAGCAAATGATCTCTCTCCTCATTTGCAACAGTGGCATGCTCATATTGTGGCATTGCAAAGCCCTATCTAGCAACCATCCAAATAGAAATCAAACTACAAATTAAAAATCATTTTATTTTTCAATAATAAACAGCTAAAACAACAAAAGTAATTTAAAATTTACTAATCTACCTCATACCCCCATCAATGGCATCAAGCTCTCAATTGTAGTAGAGACACCATGCTCCATTTCCATATCAATACCAGGAAGAGGCTCTACTTGCATCATATGAAAATAAAACAACATTATTCAATTATGAAAACTAGAAGAGTGATGCAGGTCATGGCTTATAATGTATGACATAGTCAACAAAATTTTGAGTACTTATTGTTGCTTCATGGTTTAATATGTGGTTACTACAACATTGTGTTCCTTGGGATATGTTAATGCATCCAATTCTATTTCAAATCCTTTTTATGATAAAACCCTTTCATGAACAACATGGTGAACAAAAGGTTGATAGAAGAGACCAATATTACCTAGAGAGCCAACAAGACAAAACATAATGCACAAGAGCCATATTGGGTAGTTTCTAAGTTGGTAGGAAGAAGTTGATAGAGGAAGAGGTTGTTATAAGGGAATCTTACATGGTAAGGGGTCTCATGAATGACAAGGTAGGGTTGTAATAATAGAAGTACATATGATAGAGCAATGTGATAGTTAGGATCTAAATGAGGAGGAAGGATAGAATATCCTATCCTCTTGACTATGGACATAGTATCCTCATATCAGTAAGAGTCTTCATGAGTATCAATTCAATGTCAAAAGGACAGTCACAAGATGATAGTCCTTGGGAAAATCATATCATGCAAGCAAGGGATAATATCATGATTACATAAAGAAGTCATGCAAACCTTTTTTGATGTGAAGTGTGAAGAATTTTTGAAGTGGGGATAAGATTTATGAAAATAATGTAAAGCATGATAGTGAGATGCATTAAAAGAAGCAATTATGAGCACTTTCAACTAAGAAAAAAATGTAGTGATAGTGAGAAATGAGGGGATTATGGTCCTAATATTTTGATAACAATTCACACCTATAAAGATACTCCATGATTTTCATAAAACCTCAACATTCTATTCATATTCATGGGTGAATCACAAAGAAGAGATAGCTAAGAAATGGAATGAGATATCTTCATTACAACTTGGATAATGTAATATTCACATAGGAAGAGTAACAATCACAAGGAGAAATGATGAATAAAGGAAAAAAAATGAGCAATAAAGGATATAGCATAAATAAATAGCTTAATAGGAAAGTTACAGAAGACTGAATATAATAGTCTAAAGTCACAAGATGTAATAGGATAGTCACATGTATTTCAATACTAAAGAATGCTTCAAGGGATAATTGTGGAAGATTATTTTTTATGAGATACTTTATATATTTTTAACCAAGATACCTCAAGGTAAAGAGTGCATAAAAGTGACGAATGTGGTGGTCATCACATTCAAGATCCAATGCTACAAGATAGTCTCATAGGAGAAGCAACAAATTTAGTACAATGGTATAAGAGGAGCATGCATAGTTTATTATTAAAGGATAGTTTAGAGTGACATTCCCTTTTAATCACCATATTCATAGAGGATAGTATTTGTGAAGGGATAGAAAGAGGGCATATATTTCTAAATGATAAGTGGATAGTACCTTGTCTATGGAGTAGATATTGTAAGTGTGGAATAAGTAAATAAGTAAATAACAACTAAAAACACTTCATAATGAAACATTATATCAAGATTCAACAACAATTAACTAATTTAAAGAACATAAAACTTGAAATTGTCTCATTGTTTCCTATCTCCAAAGATTTATTAAATCATAGAGGGATCTCAAATTTGGTAAGCACTGTGACCGTTAAAATGCTAATCTAGAGAATGGAATGATGCTAAATGTAATGATCTAATTCTGTATGGTGAAAACTAGATGATAAAAGGAAGCTATTGTAATCTAAATTGGCATGAAACTTGATGGATGGAAGCTACAGTAAAACTAAGATGTACCACGATTATGATTCTACTGATGATATGATTTCTATGATGCTAAGATGCTATTGCTATGATTGCTTGATTGTTATTCCTACAGAGTAAGTTTGCATAAATTTAAGATTCAGGATCCATTTCCTGTTTCAGAAGGTTGTATTTATAGATTTACAGTAGCAATTTTGTAAAGGGGCAGCACAACAAAGGCTTGGATTCAATTTGGAGGATTGAATGGTGAGAGATGAAGAATCTTGAGTTGATGAAGGGAATGGTTTCTCCCCATGAAAACATCAGGCCAAATGATAGGACAAATCAGAGGAAGGAAATTGAGAGATTGATTTCAATTTGTCTCCAAAGCTTTCTCACAAATTCCAGTTGAATTAAATTAAATATTTGATGTCTAATTTGGTAGGTGAGTGAAATGAGGAAATTTCTTTTATGCCTTTATTTGAATAATTTATGATTTATTCAAATTAGTAAAGAGGAATAAATAATTTGTTTATTAAATAAATATAGAAGGGATATGATAATTAAACAACAAAGTATTTAACCTTGTTTAATTAATTAAGATTGAATGATGTGATAATAAAATAACACAAACTATTGAAGTTGTATATTTAATTAAAATTGAAGAATAGGAAAATGAACTATAAATAAATATTTCTATTTATTTAATAGTAGATGAAATAAAAGTTAATTAATCAAATAAATCATATTTAATTAATTATATTCTCCAGACCATTTTTAGGTGTATACATTTTGCCCCTCTTTGAAGTGATGTGTTTACGCATTGCTTCAAAGAAAATTTTGTGTTGCTGCTGCCAGTATCGACAAAAAAAATTTAGTATGCCCCAGACATTGATTTTCAAGTAATGATGAATATATGCCCCCTTAGGAGATAAATTGATGAATTTTTTATTTTTTTGAATTTTTGAATTTTTGATTTTTTTCATATTTATCATGATTATTCAATGATTCGATGATGATTTGATGAAGATTTGGTGGTGAAATAATTTATCTCCTGATAAAAAATGTAGATAATTGCCCCTAGATGAATTTGAATTAATCTCCTCTTAAAAAGGTTAATTAATCCCACCAAAATCCCACTTCTAATAACCTATAAAAGGTCAAAAATGTCATTTTCAAACTCATTTGTGCATTGGAATTTTGAAAATTTGTGAGAGTTATTTGTGCAATTTGGAGCAAGATTTCGATTTCTTACCACACTCACTGATTTGAGCATGTACGACATCACCACCGCCTGATTGTCTATGGACCTCCAGTATGTACTCATTAACCCCCTCATTGTACATGCATTTCTTGTTTTTTGTGTGTTTTTTGAGATTTAAAATTTCAATTTCTTTTAGTGCTTTTGCATGTGGATGTAGCGCTTTGGCTCTCTGTTTTAGCACTTCTAAGGTTTTAACACTTGGGTTTTTTTTTTAGCACTTAGGTAGGATGTTTTAGCTTTTCAATGTTGTAGCGCCTAAGATAGAAAGTTTAGCGCTTTGACTTACTATTTTAGTGCTTTTACTAGATTAGCGCATTTTCCCTATAGTTTAGTGCTTTGCCCCATTATAATAGTGCTTCTGATGAAGTGGCACTTTGACCATTTGTTATAGTGCTTTTTCCTTATGAAATGGAATTTTTGATGATTTAGCACTTTGAAACTCTGTTTTAGCGCTTCCATGTCAGATTGATATAGTTTGTCAAATTTGTCCTTGATTTTGTCAAATTTTTATTGTGTCAACCATTGGTTTGATATGATTGATGATCCTGATCAAGTAGATGATTTTCAACCTCATGATAGGTGAGGTCTAATGTTTGGTTGATAATAATTATCCTCATGATAGGTGAGGAATAATTATATTTTGATTGATAAACCTCATGATAAGCGAGGTTGATTTGATGTATTGACCTCATGATAGGCGAGGTTCAATGATGTTTGATGATTGACCTCATGATATGTAAGGTTTAATGATGTTCGCTCAGAAGATTTAATCAAAAGTCTCACCAAGAGCTGATTAGGTTTGATAGGATATTTGATGTTTGTTAACTTGAGAAAAAGTTCTGACTTTGATCATTTCATGATGATAGGCGGCTTTGACGAACCTCCAGATTAGAGAGTGATTTCCTCAGACGTTTGATTTGATACGTCAACTAGCCCAGCTTGAGATGGCTATCATTACTTGTTGCGGATTTTCTTCCTTACTAGACATGCCCCAGATTAGGATTAATCGGGGTCTCTTGACAACTTTAGCGAAGAGGTGGCACAATGAGCATAACACCTTCCACCTAGCTACCAACGAGATCACAATCACCCCAGAGGATATTTAGAGGATTTTGTAGATACTAGTTGTCGGGGATATTGTTGTTTATGATTCATCAGAGCAAGGTAGTATTGATGCTCTTTGGAGGGTGTTTCAAGATGCCAGGATTGCTAGATTGTGGATTTCGTGCATGAGATGGTTGACGCTTATGCCACTTTTCCAACAGTTCTTGCTGGATTCATTGGAGGATTCCTTTGTCCTAATCGCAGGTCAGAGGGATTCTCTGTTGGTTGGGATCATGTGCTTGAGAGCATGATCATTCACGAGATGAGCTATGCTAGGGGCATGTGCATGCTTTCCCACCTTTATCATGATTTGCATTCAGTGGTGTACCTTGGAGGTCAGAGTTTATCGATCGGAGTCACTTTACTTCAAGTGTGGGAGTGGGAGCATATTATTGTCACGTGACAAGTGATGGTGAGGCAACGTCCAGCTAGGCGGCCTTATGGAGACTATTACCTGGTGTCCCTATTTGGAATGTGAGCACTGGTATGATGATGACGTGCAATTTCCATTCTTTTTCAATATTTTATTTTGATCGGGTGTGCACAGTGGGTTTTGGAGAGATTTCTGCTGATACATGTGCTTTGTCAATATGGCATTGTTTAGGGCTTTCCTCAGGGTGTTGCCCACTATGCTCAACGACAATTGGATTCTACAAATTGGGGGCCTGGGTTGTCATATGATGTGTTAGTGTAGGAGTTCTAGGCTTTACAGTCATTTGTGTGGGAGATCCAACTAGATATTGTGAAGCCACCAGTCACAACACATTACACAGAGTATCTAGTATTACATCCATTTCCACGCATCACCCTTCTTGATGAGCCAACACCATTAGCTATTAGGGAGGAGATTTCTTTTTCACACCACCACCAACAGAGGAGAGAGGAGATTGATGGTGAGGAGGAGGTGGTGGAGGTTGAGAGCAGTAATGATGGAGAGGGTAGTGGGGATGAGGAGGGCAACTGTAGTGATATTAATGGAGATGAGGAGGGTAGCGATGGTGATAGTAATGGAGATAATCTAGGTGGATCGGGTGCAGGTGGGTCAAGTCCAACCTTGGAGGAGTATTTGATGCCTCACAAGAGGCAAGCAGTTGTAGACCCTTCAGACTAGTATGCACAGTAGCAACAGACTCAAATAGCGAGTCTGCAGGTACAAGTTCAGACATTACAAGGACAACTCACTTAGGCCTAGGGTTTTTTGGTATAGAATCAGACATAGATGTAGGCTCAGGCTCAGGCCCATGCACATGCTCTAGCATCAGTACAAGCTCAATTGGTTATAGCTTAGGCACATATCATATCATTGACAGCTGAGAGGTATACCGCTAGACGGGTTGCAAAGCAGGCTCAAGGTATGGCCGAGAGAGTGCAGAGATTAGCAGATGGTACTACTGTAGTAGATTACATGGCAGAGGTTGTCTGTGTTGGTCGTAAGGTAGAGTACTACAGAGGGAAATATCATGATACAATTCCCTCTAAGCAGAGAGTCAACTACGCACAGTCTCAATCAGGCAGGACTCATACTAGGACTATCAGTGTAGGTGTGACACAGCCTCTTAGGAGAGACTCGAGAGATCCTAACACATTTAATGGTGGTGGAGGGGCTGGTCCAAAGATGCCTACACTGCCAGGAGCTAGCACTACATAGTCTTATGATGTGATTCCTTTCTTGTATTTTGAGTCGATGATGTATATTCCGATTACAACCATTTTTTGATATATCTCTCTTCATTTTAGGCATCATTGTATACTTGAGATTATGATTTTTGTGATCTATATGATATGTAGTGGATTTTATCAATTGGATGTACTTATTTTCTATGTTCTATATGCCATGTGATAATCTTTATATTATGATGTTATGGATGTAGTTTATAATCATGGTGATATGCTATGATATATGATCTATTTATGATGTGTATAATTTTGATGTATGGATGTATGATGTATGTATGGATGATGCATGATGTATTGAATCCATGATGTAAGGATGCATGATGTATATGCATGATGATGTGTAATTTTATATGATAATGTACCTATATACATGGATGTGCATGTAATGATTCAAATGATTTATGATATGTGATGTAAATGGCATGTGTGTGTTTTATTCTTGTGTAAATGCAAATATATGATGTAATAAATGGATGAAAATGATGCATGATATGTTGAATGGACTATGATAAGTGATATGAAAGATATGATATGATCAATGAAAATTATTTGATTTACATGTATGAATGATGAAATGATAGAATAAATGATTTCTATATGTATGGAATGAAAATGATGATGCAACTACATGATAATTATGATGTTTTTTGGTAATGTCAAGTATACTCAATCCATTATGAGAATAAGATATCATCATTTTGGAATTGGTTACCAACTTTTGTAACAAACACTCTGAAGATATAAAACTATCATGAATGAAATCTATTTTACCATGCAAATCTATATGCAAACATTGGCATCTTAACAATCCATTTATTTTGCTTTGTATCATCATAGAGCTTTAAAATGTTGAAAGTGAGTACAAGCATCAATGGTATAATATAAACCATGATGACCTAAGTACAACTTCCATGATTTTTGATATTGCAAGTGAACACAAGCATCTAGGAATAACTAAACCAAGATGACCTGAGCATTTCTTGTGTAAACAAACAAGAATCATTCACCTTTCTATGTGAATTGGAATGCCATCCATGATACTTTGTAGAGCACTTCTCGCGACAATTCACACAGTAATTATGATTAATTCACAGACAATAGATAAAGAAAATACTATTCTCCTTCCTAGTCTCTCTAGTTCAATACATCATTGAGTTGCTCCAAAGAAATGATAACAAAGATCAAAGTACAACATATCCAACCTTTGTTTAAAGTATTTTAACCATTATCCAGATTAGATCATCCATTTTGATCTTATGATGTTTTGTGATTTTTGAGAGTTTTGACCAAAAACCTAACCTAAAGACCTATCCTAGGGGCCTTGGGGGATGATCAAAGATTATCCTTACCTATGTTATACATGCAGAGACCACATAGTTTGACTAACACAGACTCATGTTTTTGACTTTTTGATATTGAATTTTTGACCTTTTTCTTTTTGGATTTTCCATTGTGACTATGGATGTCTAATGTGTTTCTGATGGTGATTAATGTTTCATGTTGAGTTTTGTTTCAATCATTGTTTTTGTTTCGTTTGTCTTCCTATTGTTTTTCTATTTGGTTAAGCTTGATGTTTATTTCCCCCAATGAGGTCTTGATGTTGCTCCCAAGCTAGGGTGAGACATGACCACTCACAATGATATGATAATGGATGTAAAATGATGGTGAAAGTAATGACCATGACATGTGTCCAATAGATGGAAAAGCTGGTTAAATCACAAATAGCACCTGTTTCTAGGTTTTCACTACATATTTTTATTGCACTTTTTCAGTCTTTTTGTTTTTTTTGTAATTTTTGTTTTGTATTTTTCTGTCACCAAGATGCCTGTTTGCCAAGTTTTCATCTAGGTAACCATTTTCAAAAACTAATTTATGCACTAGGTGACTTAGGTGTAGAACTTTTTGAGATGGATACTATTGATAGGTACATTGAACAAATCCCCTTCAGGTGTAGACAATTGATATGCTCCAAATCCATAAACTGATATAATGACAAAGGAACCTAACCAGTTAGGTTCAAACTTCCCTTTCTTTTCTTTATCTTGTTGATTTCTAGTGTTTTCTTTTAGGACCAAGTTTCCAACCTGAAAGACTCTAGGTTTTACCTTGTGATTGTAGCTTCTAGACATTCTTTGTTGGTATTCCTTCAAATTATTGACAATTTGTTGATGATGTTCATCTAGCAATTCCAGTTCCTATAGTCTAGAGACTCTATAATCCTCATATATAATGATACCCTTCAGTGAGACACAGAGTGGTGGTATTTCCACCTCAATAGGTAGGATGGCCTTTGATCCATATACCAAAGCATATGGTGTAGCTCCTATGGGTGTTCTGATGCCGGTTTTGTAGGCCCACAATGTAGGAGTTAGTTGAACATGCCAATCACATCCAACATCGTTAACCGTTTTCTTTAGAATTTTTAGAATTGTCTTGTTTGAGGCCTCTGCTTGGCCATTTCCCTTAGGATAATACAGTGTTGAGAAATGATGTTGGATATGAAATATTTCACATAACTCTTGGACATCCTGGTTCTTAAAAGGCCTACCATTGTCTGTTACAATGGACTGAGGTACGCCATATCTACAGATGAGGTAGTTCAGTATGAAAGATGAGATTTTCTTTCTAGTGATTGTTGTTAAAGGAACCGCTTCTATCCATTTTGTAAAGTACTTCGTTGTTGTGATTATGAACATGTGTCCATTGGATGAAGACGGATTTATCTTTCCTACTAAGTCTAGTCCCCACTGACAAAAGGGCCATGTTGATGTAAATGGTTACAATTCTTGTGTTGGAGAATGGATTAAGTTACCATGAATTTGGCATTTCTGACACTTTTTAACAAATTGATAAGACTCCTCCATATTCGGCCAGTAATAGCCTAAATGGAGGAGTTTCTTTGCTAGGGTTAGCCCACTTGACTGAGTTCCACAAATACCTTCATGAACCTCATATAAGGTTGTTTCAGATTCGTGATATTCTAGACACTAAAGAAGAGTACCATCTAGACCTCGACGATAAAGTATGTCGGTTATCAATGTATGTTGAGCGGATTGGTGGATGAAATCACACTTTTGGTTTCTGGAAAGATTAGGAGGAAGGATATTATCCTTGAGGTAAGCATAGATCTCTTCATAGAGTAAGGTTTGAACATTGGTTATTTGGCATATGGTTTGTGATTCAAGATTGTTGTAGGCAGGGTTAGATACTTGTTTTATCATAAACTCATAACGACCTTTCTTTTCTGGTAATTGGAAGAGAGAAGCAATTGTCGCCATAGCATCCGTAGCTTTTTTCTTTTCCCTTGGTATATGTTCGAACTTGATCTCCACAAAGTAATTTTTAAGATCATCTATAGTTTTCTTATATGGCATAAGTTTTTCATCCTTTTTCTGGTACTCATCATTTACCTGGTAGATGACAAGTTGTGTCCCCATACAGTTGTATTTTTGTGATGTTCCATTCAATAGCCACTTTGATGCTGATAATCAATGCCTCATACTTAGCTACATTATTGGTACATGGAAACATTAGTCTATAGGATCTTGGAATGGTGTGTCCTTGAGGTGTAACAAAAATAATTCCTGCCCCAAACCCTCTTTGTGTGTATGACCCATCAAAATAAATCCTCCATTGTTGTGTGGTAATATTTAGAATGTCTACATCAGGAAATTCAATGTTCATTGGATGATTATCTTGTAATGGAGCTTTAGCTAATTGATCAGCTATCACTTGTCCTTTGATGGCCCTCCAGTCTACATACTGGATGTCGAACTCACTTAAGATCATAATCCATTTTGCTAGTCTCCCTATTAGAGAAGCTTTGCTGAGTAGATATTTTAATGGATCTATTTTTGTAATGAGTCTGATTGTATGAGTCAACATGTAGTGCCACAACTGATGGGTTGCAAATACCACTGCCAGACAAGATTTTTCTATGAATGTGTAATTTATTTCATAACCATTGAGAGTCTTGCTGATATAGTAAATAACTTGTTCTTTTCCCTCAGAATCTTCTTGTGCTAATAGAGCTCCTAAAGAAATGTCAGTTGTTGTGATATATAGTAACAATTGTCTCTCTGCTGTAGGTGGCATGAGTATGGGAGGCGGCATCAAATATTTCTTTATCTAGTTAAAAGTTGTTTCGCAGTCATGATCCCACTTGAATGAGACATTCTTATGAAGTAGATGATTGAATGGATGGATTTTATCCACCAATTGAGAGATAAATCTCTTGATGGATTGTAGCCTACCTTGTAGATACCGTAATTGACTGATATTTTTAGGTGGTGAAATTTCCATTATTGCTTTGACCTTAGCCGGATCCACTTTGATACCTATTTCAGAAACTATGTATCCAAGGAGCTTTGCTGATGTTACCCCAAACACACATTTCTTAGGGTTTAATCTGACATTGAACTTTTTCAGTCTAGCAAATATTTTTCCAAGGATCTCCAAATGTCCTTCTCTGGTGTATGATTTTGCTAAGATGTCATCCACACAATCTTCCATGAAAGTATGCATCATGTCATGAAAAATAGTGGTTATTTCCTGTTGATATGTTGCACCTGCATTTTTCAACCCAAAAGGCATGACATTCCAACAAAATGTACCCCAAGGACAAGAGAATGTTGTCTTTTCCTGATCTTTAGGTGCTATCTTGATTTGTTTGTACCCTGAGAAGCCATCCATTAATGACAATATGGCATGTCCCACTGTTAAATCGAAAATGATGTCAATACTTGGTAAAGGAAAATCATCTTTTGGGTACACCTTATTTAGATCTCTAAAATATGTGCATATTTTGATGCTATTATCTAGTTTAGATACAGGCACAATATTTGAAAGCCACTCTACATAATAGATAGACCTAATAAATCCTGCATCCAACAACTTCTTTAGCTCAACTTTTACCATTAGGGTGATGTGGGGATACATTTTTCTCAAATTTTTCTTTACTGGCTTGATTCTGGATGGTAGAGACAAATGATGCATCAGGAGATCTGGATCTAATCCTTGCATATTAGAATAAGACCAAGAAAAATTGATATGTTGCTCTTCAAAGAATTTGGTGAATTCGAGCTTCTCTTGTTCTATCATAGATACTGCTAGATGTAGAATCTTTTTTTCTTTCTATTGTTCCAATATTTATGGACTGTGTAGGCTCCACTAGTACTGATGATCTTTCATGGTAATGCTCTAGAAGGGCACGTCAAATCTCCCATCTTTCAGTGCCTTAGAAAGGTTTTCACTGTTAGATACATTCTTTCTTCTTTTTTTTCAAAATCTACTGCTGCCTCAGAAAGGTTTTCACCATTAGATCTTTTTTTCCTGTTGTCATTTTTGCAACTGGAAGATTTGGCACCCTCATGATTTGAAGTGTCGTTATGAGTGTTATGGGTAGAATTTGTATCAGGTTCGTCACTGCATAGAAAATTTAGAATGGCCTCATCATTTGAAAAGACTAGTATATTAATAGGTTTGGTTGGTTCCTAGTCAATAATTTTGGGATGTATCAAGGGTAATAAGTCATCAGGTTGAGTAAGGTTGATGACTGTAAGTGTTCTAATAGCCATGTGATCAAATTTGTTAGTGGGGATGTTGAGGTCTATGATATTACTCACCTTGGAGTCATCTATCTCACTCGATGTTTGTTCATCCTCAATTGAGTCATCGATATTTGTTGATCCCAATACAAGTGGTCTAGTTCCTGAAGTTTGTCCCTCCTCTCATGTGGGTGTATACACTCAGATGACATCAATTTGTTTTTCAATGTATGATGTTGTAGATAAATGATCCCATTTATACTCATTGTAATCTATTTCAGAATTGTCCCTCATTTGAAGAATCCTTTCTACCACTTTCTGAGTTACTTCTTCTTTTCATTCCCCTATATAGCCTAATCCTATTTTTTCTTTAGGCTGTAGTGTTAGAGGTTGAATAGGTTCTATAATTCCATATTTTCTCTTGACAATTTGTCCTTGCCCTGCATAGCCCATTTTCTCTAGGATATCCTTTCCTTTTCCATACTGATCTATCCTTATGCTGATATTTGTTGATGTTGAAGCTTCTTCGTCTTTGTAGAGCCAATTTAGAATGGCCTTGTCTTTTGATTCATCTTCTAGAGTTCTTGATTTTAAAAACCTTTCATCCAAAATTGTGATGGGTTGTGATGATCGTCATGTGTTTGTTGTCGGTTGTTCGTATGATTTTGGAGATGGTAGAAATTGTGAAAGACACAAAGATTGCTCAATGGAATATTCTCCCAAGCCTTTGTCCTTTAACTGGATCTTGTCTATAAATTGTTGTGATAGAGTATTCAAGGTACCTTTTTCTTTTGATAAAGTTGAGTCAACAATAGTTGTTTCCTTTTCCTGGTCCTTTTTCTCGACCCATTTGGATATAAAATTGAGTTTCTTTTCACCACTGGATGAAGTAGATGTGCTAGCTTATCTATTGTGGGGTACCAGAGTGTCTTGATTTTCCTTAAGCATGTTACAAGTCTGGGGATTATTGTTGTCAGTTGAAATTGTGACCTCTTGTCCATTGACAAGAAATTTCAAATATTGATGATATGTCGAAGGTATTGCTTGCATTTCATGGATCCATGGACGTCCTAAGAATATGTTATATGTTAGTTCCTTGTCTAACACTTGGCAAACAATATTTTTGACAATCGGTCCCACTCAAAATTGGTAGTACAACCAGCCCCCTGGAAGACCTTTCCTCTTCATCATATGCTTTTATTGTTATCTTTCTTCTGGCATCAATGGCATTATCGAAATAGCCTAGTGCATGAATTAGTTTTAAAGTACAAATATTTAATCCAGCTCTGCCATCTATTAAGACATGCTTGACACAATGTTTATGGATTAGAACATCTATATGCAAGGCTGCATTGTGTGGATGATTAGTGACACATCATCTTGTTTGGAGAATGATAGATAATCAGGTGTGGTCAGGTGTCCCACCATAGCTTGAAATTGACAGACATCCAAATTATTGGGTATCGTAGTGGCCACTAGAGCCTGTCCAAAACCTCCTTATGTGATGGTGATATTTTAAGAAGTTCCAATGTGAATATTTGTGTGGGTATCTTTTGTAGTTGATCCACAATGTTGTATTGATTTGAAGGGGGAGTAGTGTTTTTAGATGAAACTCCTTTTAGTATCACTTTAGACTACCCCATTGTCGTTACATTGACTGGTTGCTTGTCTTGTGTTTCCCTGATTTTTATGACATTTATTTGGTTGTCGGATGTGTTTATGTTTGGTATCACATTCAAGGATTCCATGCCATTGATGCTTATGTTATATGTTTGATTATCAATGAAATTATTTTTCTCAACCTTAGAAATGCAAAGAATGGTGGTGTCATAGATATAGTCTACACTTTTTCCTTTACTATTTGAAGAAGATTCTCTTTTTTCATAGTTGGGTAAGGGATTTGTAAACGCATTGTGATCATTGTTTGTTTGATGTCCTTCGACAAACACCTTCTTTGCTTCAATCAAGTCTTGTATCAGATGTTTTAATTGCATACAATCATTTTTTTTATGTCCTTTATTTTTATGAAAGTTGCAATAGTCAGCATCATTCCACCAAGATGGTTTCACTTTTGACTCCCAATTTCTTGCTTCTGGTAGAGCAATAAGTCTATTTGCAATAATCTCTCTCATTGTTGATTCCAAAGTTTTTCCTAATGGTGTAAATCTTCATTGATTGGATTGTCTTTGATATGATGGTGGGTGAGATTCTCCATTGTTTTGGTTATTGTTTTGAGTGGTACACTGATTGTTGTTCTAGTTTTCATTTTGAATTGTTTTCACAATTGTTGTCATCAAATTGAATACTAGTTTTGTATTTTGTGTGTCAGTTGTAGAATCATTGTTTCCAGTATTTCTTTTTTTTTCTACCAAAATTCAGGCTTGTCATTGTTTCCATAGTGATTTAAGGAATTTACATTATTTGATGTAGCATTGTAATGTTTAATCACTCCTCTTTTGACTAAGGCTTCTTCAATTTTAAGCCCATTCTCAATAACCTTTTCAAATGTCAGGGGACATTGCAGTTCCAGTCTGCAACTTATGTCATCATTTAAGTTGTCAATAAATAATTCAATCTTTTCCTCTTTAGGTATAGATCGAGGATATCTAGTGAACAACTTTTTCCAACATTGTAAGAATGATAAGAATGTCTCTCCCTTCTTTTATTTCATGTTGTATAGATCTTTTATGGTTATGTCATGTTGAATGTTGAAGAACTGTGTGATAAATCTGTTGACCAGTTCTTCAAAGGATTGAATCCCCAGTTGTAATTTGGAGAACCATTCCATACAGTGTGATCCTAAACTTCTAGGAAACAATCTCATTAGGTAAGTATCCTCTTGTGAAAACTCTAGACTCATTGTTCTGAATTCCCTCACATGGTCAATCAAATATCTTTTGCCATTGTACTTGTCATATTTGGGAAATTCACAATATCTTGGAAATGGTATCATGTCTATAGTTAGATGAAATAGGTAAGGAAAAATGTCCTATAACTAGTACCTCTTCATGGTTCCCTTTTGCATATCTTGAAGTTGTCGTTGCAAATTTTTCATTTGACATGTTAAGGAAACCACTTGATCTATGTTTTGTGCATTGTGTGGTTTGGTTTCAGCTACTTTAGGTTTTTCCTTCAGTAGATTGACGTTGAATTCTTTTGGAAGTTTGGCACCTATCTCATCTAGCATCAGAAGATATTTTTCCATAGCCTGTTCTAAAACCTTTTCCATGAATTTTTGGAAATTTGGATCCTATTGTGTTGTGTTGACATCTTCTTGGGTTATTTCATTTGGATAATTTTGTTGGAATATGTGAAAAGGGTTTTCTTCAGACATGACGTTTAGTGTTTCAATTTCTTTTTCTCTTAGTTTTTTTCTTTGTAACCTTGTCAAAATTGGCATACAAGTATTTGTTGTTTTCACTAAACTTTGATCTTCTGTGTTTGGATTAGTGTCAATTGGATTTTAACAAAGTCAAATAGAATGACATATTCTATTGATGAGACTAAGTTAAAAATATGATTATTGTGTTTCGTTTCGTGATGGTAGGATGTCAAAATCCTAATGAGGAAACTTAACTCAATAATCAAGATTTTTGTTTTGATAATTGGACACCTTGTAGTTTGCAAGATCTGGGTTTAAGTTGAAAAGAATTTTGACTTGTAAGAACCTATTTTTTTTTAGGTTTTAGATGTTTTCTAGACTATAAAAATGTTTTTGTTTGATAAAAACTCGAGTTTCTGATGCCAACAAATTTGACAAATGTTTCTGGAAGCTCTCTATTTTTCTGTTTTGTTGAAGCACTAATACAGAGTGCAGAAGCACTAAATCAAACTGTAGAAGCACTAAAAGTTATGGTAAAAGTGTTGTGAAATAGGGTAGAAGTGCTAAAACAAACTATAGATGCGCTAAAATACTAGTAAATTCTGACACTGGTAATTTTGGTTATAGTCAATAGATGCACTACAAAATTTGTCAGAAGCGTTATTTCAACTGTGGATGCGCTAAAAGATAGTGCAGAAGTGCTAAAACAGAGTGTGTAAGCACTACTTTGGTATTCAACAATGTTTAATTTTCCTTTCCGTGAAGAGACTGAATTTTTTTTGGTGTGATTTTTAGGATTTTTGGTATTTTGACAGGATATCTCTACTGGTAATTCTCTGATTTTGGATGACAAGCCTAATGTTTCCAAGTTTTCTCTACTGTAAGAATTGATCGGGCATATTGGAATATTCTATTGTTGGTTGTGGGATGGAAAATTGATGAATAGGTTGACTATGATTATGGTTCTGTGAAAGAGCTCTTCTTTAGAAATAAGCTGGTGAATACAAAGGCTCTAAAGCATAATCATCAGTATATCCCCTAGAAAAATAATGAAACCTATGGATGAAAGTTTTATGTTGAAGCAATACTTTCCTACTTTGATATAAAAATTGTCTTCTTTCCAAAAATTTCTTGTAACTAAGTTGTTTCTTTGGTTTCTTGACTCTTGTTCTGAGGGATTTCTTGATAAACGTTGTGGATTTCCAATCCCTAATCATAAATTTCACTATTTGATTTTGTTTGACTCTTTGTGTTTTTCTGGATGATCTTTATCTAAATTAATGATTGGAAAAAACAACAAGCAATTGTAGAACAGTTGTTTTTAAGACCTAGAATCTAAAAAATAAGTGTATGTTCAAGAACCATGCATGGTCCTATTTTCACTGGTTTGTTAACAAAAATACACTTCAGACTAAATCACTCTTAAGGTCAAAAAGGTCATCGTTATACTCAATAGCCCACATCTTAAAATTGTGTCAACTCACACAACCATGTCACCCCCTAGAGGGTGCCCGTGTTTTTTTCTTTTCCAAGCACGTACTCAAAGTTATATTTCTCGATCCCTTGAGCAAATGGTCCTTGGCAATTATATGGTAAGTGTCTTCGGGGCAGATTCTTCCCTCCCCTTGCACTACAAGTATTACAATGTTTGGTTACTAACTCAGTTGGATTCTACACTATGGTTCATAGATAGGGTTTCCATTCGAAGCGGAAAATGATAAACTCCCTCAGGAGACCTTCCAATCTTTAAAACAAAGACTTTGGGGATGGTTATCTTGCACACTTCCATAAAATGTGGGTTTCCCCAGATTCACGTTTATTTTATAGTGGGTTGGAAAACCTGGATTTGGTTGTTCCCACTCAGGTCATTCCCGTAGGGTGAGTACTTTTTTCCACTATGGTAGGCCTTCTAAAGGACTTAATAATGCGTAAATTACATGAAATTAAAGGATGAGTCTGGCATTTTGATCACCCAGTTAAGGGGAGAGCATAAGCCTATCACCACACAAGCACAATAATCAATATTTAGTTTTTAAGCCCAAAAAAAAAATTCTATTCTATGTGAAGATATTGCTTCACAAAAGTCATGATGTTAATTTTAATTGATATAGAAAATATTATGATGACTACCCTAGGATTGGTTCTTTTTAGGCCAAATGCATCAAAATAAATTTTTGGTTGTGGTTGCGTTGAATCCAGACAAGAAATTATAGAAGTGCTAAAACAGATTGCACAAGCGCTATTTAAATCATTAGAAGCACTACAGAATTTGGAAGCGCTGCAAAAATTAGCAAAAGCACTAAAACTTTTAGTGGAAGCACTAAAACAATATTGAAACTAGAATAGTCAACTATCCTGAAAGCTTTTTAGTGGAAGCACTAAAAAGGAGTGCAAAAGCACTATTTTTTCCTTCAGAAGCGCTGAAACAATTAGAAGTGCTAAACTTTTGGTGGAAGCACTATAGAATCCCTTGGTCACGCTAAAAGAAAACACGCTTGTATCCTATACGAACACTTTTCAGAAAAATTGTTAAAATATGGGATTAGTGCCCCATGGTGGGCACCAAAATGTAAGTGCGGAATAAATAAATAAGTAAATAACAGCTAAAAACACTTCTTAATGAAACACTATATCAAGATTCAACAGCAATTAATTAATTTAAAGCATATAAAACTTGAAAGCGTCTCATTGTTTCCTATCTCCAAAGATTTATTAAATCACAGAGGGCTCTCATTTTTGGTAAGCATTGTGACTATTAAAATGACAATCTAGAGAATGGAATGATGCTAAATGCAATGATCTAATCCTATATGGTGAAAACTAGATGATAAAAGGAAGCTACTGTAATCTAAATTGACATCAAACTTGATGGATGGAAGCTACAGTAAAACTAAGATGTAGCCATGATTATGATTCTACTGATGATATGATTGCTATGATGCTAAGATGCTATTGCTATGATTGCTTGACTGTTATTCCTGCAGAGTAAGTTTGCATAAAGTTCATATTCAGGATCCATTTCCTATTTCAAAAGGCTGTATTTATAGATTTACAATAGCAATTTTGTGAAGGGGTAGCACAACAAAGGCTTGGATTCAATCTGGAGGATTGAATGGTGAGAGATGAAGAATCTTGAGCTGATGAAGGGAATGGTTTCTCCCCATGAAAACATCAAGCCAAATGATAGGAAGAATTAGAGGAAGGAAATTGAGAGATTGATTCCAATTTGTCTCCAAAGCTTTCTTGTGAATGCTAGTTGAATTAAATTGGATATTTGATGTCTAATTTGGTAGGTGAGTGAATAGAGGAAATTGCCTTTGTGCCTTTATTTGAATAATTTATGATTTATTCAAATTAGTAAAAAGGAATAA
Source organism: Sequoia sempervirens (assembly GCA_007258455.2). Taxonomy (NCBI): domain Eukaryota; kingdom Viridiplantae; phylum Streptophyta; class Pinopsida; order Cupressales; family Cupressaceae; genus Sequoia; species Sequoia sempervirens. The sequence goes on from VDFB02252616.1 coordinate 123,414,062, forward strand.
ATAATTTTATTATAAAACAAACTATAGAATTTGTTTATTAAATAAATATAGAAGGGATATGATAATTAAACAACAAAGTATTTAACCTTGTTTAATTAATTAAGTTGAATGATGTGATAATTAAATAACAAAAACTATTGAAGTTGTATATTTAATTAAAATTGAAGAATAGGAGAATGAACTAAAATAAATATTTCTATTTATTTATTAAGTAGATGAATTTAATTATGACAATAAAATAAAATAAATGAAATTCGTTTATTTAATTAAGATGAAAATAATAGAATAAAGATTGAAGAATTTAAGATGAACTATAAATAAATATTTCGATTTATTTAATAGTAGATGAAATAAAGATTAATTAATCAAATAAATCATATTTAATTAATTATATTCTCTAGACCATTTTTAGGTGTCTATAGATACCATTGAAGATAATTGATAGAATATGATAGTATACAATCAAGAAAATAAGAGAACATTCCTCTATTATGTCAAGCACTTCAAAGATATAAATGAAAGTCTACAACCATAATGTATGAATGCAATAACATAGTCATCAATATCTATATCTCAAGCAACATTCCTGAGCCCAATAGTGAGTAGAGAGATGGTATGCTACGAGCTAGTGATGCCACTAGCATATATTTTTGGAGGTCAATAAGATGAACAAATGAAATTAATAGATTATGAAGTGCATAACAACCTGAAATAAAATTAATTAAAAAGTACAAAGCATACTTACAAACTGTCTAGAACCTTCGAGTCATTAAACATTATTCAATTACGAAAAACAATTTTTTATTTTAAAATTATAAATAGTCTATATTACCTAAGTGAAACTTTGATGACCACCTCCACTGGAAGGTGTTACCATCAAAGCTCCAAGATTAACCTATTCAACATCCAAAATGAGATATAAGAATACCATTCATATAATTTTTAGCTATTCACATGTAATATTTATAATTCTTTACTAATTCCATACCTCTACAGTACATGTGGTCGTGTAATAGGGAGGTGGAGGACCACTGAAAATAGAGTGAATGTTATGAATATAAAATTTCATTATAATCATTCAACTAATTTAGTTAATATTTCATTTCAAAAATAAAATTTAATAAAATAAATTCAATGAACTTACTAAAATTTGCCTAACTATCAAGTTTGAATGCCTCATTAAGGAGGGAATATGCCATCACCGTCTGATCAGCTATAGATCATGTACCCTAGCACCTACATCCTGAGTATGCACGAGGTAATATAAACACAAAGTGACTCATAAGACTGACAATAATGAGGTGGAACTCTACCCACCAAAGACTCACCCGACTCACCCTATGCTAGAGGGTTGGTATGTTGTATGAGGCTCTGGGTGAGGGAACTAATCAACTGCAATGTATCGATGTCAGCACTCTCCTTCACAACAAAAGGGATAGTCAGATGCTCATATGATGTTCTAGTGAGTGCTCATCTTGCTATCCGTTGTACATCAATACGTGCCCTCACTCTATCTTGTACAAAGCCCCCACCTCTATCCTAGAAGTCCTGCATGTCAAAATAGTTTGTAATTTTATTGAGGATAAACTCATAGTAGAGTTTCCTCAAAAAATATTGTTGTACCTCATTTTTGTTGCATGAAGGATGGTCAAAAACCATCCACCACCTCCTCCAAAAAAGTTTCTTCATCCCTTGGTGGTTGCACCAATGGATAGGGAACCCCTTGCTTGAAAGATGTAAAGTTCAATTCATTCTAAGGTTTGTGAATAGTGCACACAAGTCAAATTTTGTAATTTTTTCATCTTTGACCAGGTTTATAGGAAAATTTATCTACATAAAATTCTCTAAACTCTCATCTCCTCTCAAACCAACTTCTTTTTTTCTTGCTAATTGAATCTACATGTGATATTATCGATTCAAGTGATTGAGCAAGCGTGGTTCTATGTGAGGTTGAGGTTGTAGGATCTCTCAACCTTGCAATTAACTCCTCAATTTATTTTTTGTTATTTTCAATTTGCCCCATTAAATTTTCTTGAGTTCCTGAAGCATGATGAGGAATTGTCAGAGGTGTTTGTTGGGGTTGCTCTTTAGTAGGGATTTGGGCATGGGGTGAATCAATATTTTGATGAGAAGGAGGTGCATTATCATTTCCTAAAAAGTAAATAAATTTGCATAAAAAAAATATATTAAATCTACCTATTTAATAATAAATTCACATAAAAAAAATGACTCCTTTGACCTCCTCAACATTGTGGTGGCATTTTGATGAAGATTTGGCAAAGAAATAGAGCGGCTTACAATCTCTCCTTTATGCAAGGATGGGGTAGTGAGCTAAATCACAATTTGGGGAGAAGAAATTGAACTAACAAGAAAACCCTAATTCTAGGTCTAACACATATAATGCATGAATCTAACACACAAAAAAAAAAAACTATAATTTTTTTGGAAAAAAAGGGGGTAGATAATGTTGTGCACCTAGTCAAATCTTTCTCTTCTGAAGTGCTAACAGGGATTCATTCTCCACAAAAGGAGAATGGGTCTTGGTAGGCCTATTCGGGGAACTCTTAATATGAAACAAGAGCTTGTATTATGTAAAGTTTGTTTCCTTTCAAGCCCTAACAAGGGACTCATTTGCCACTAAAGGTGAATGGGTCTTGCTAGGTCCTTCTGGAAATCTCTGAATTTGATCTTCAACTTCCAGGTCTATACCATGATCATAGGGTAGCTTGATCTCCTCCTCTAAGAATGGGTCTATACTTCCTAATTTGAAATCACAAGTCATATCGTAGGGTATTTCCAAGTACCATACCGCATGATGATAGACATTTGATGAGACTAGGAGAAAAATTATGAATCCAACACAAAAAATGACATTTAAATCAGAGTCCTCTATCCCTCGATATGTTTATTTGAATGAACTTCCCTTTAAATGAATGATCTTTATTTACTGGGGTTTTAGTATATACTAATGAATATGACACTTTTCACTATTCATTTTACATTTACCTTATTGCAAATTACCTTGGTGCAGAGCGAGTGAAAATTCCTAGTTGAAGAGTCTACAAGATCCCGAGATTGGATGAGGTTCACAGTGATGTAGTACATGGTATTCTTCAACACATAGTGAGTGAATTCTACTCTACTTTTTCATAGTTTTCATGTATTTACTATACTTTTTTATGTAATTATAGTAATTTTAGGACCTTGGAAAATATTGACACAAAGCGTCCCACTTTGGTGCAAAGTGTCCCAATTTGGCACAAAGTGTCCCAATTTGGCACAAAGTGTCCTAGAATAGCTAAATTGTCCAAGTCCCCATCCAAAAATGGCTTATGTGTCCATATTGTTCGAAAAGAATCTTAGAACAACTTTAGTGGTATTGATTGCTTGATTTAGAATTTATTTCTTGTATTTTTCATTTTAGGTTCCTCCTCATGCCTGACAACACTTAGGAGGGAGACACTTTCATTTCCTTTGTGAGTCAATTACCCGACTATTAGAGGAGGAGATCGAGCTACTTTAGGAGGTTGGATTATTTTGGGCGTACCTCATACCACTAATGAGGTACCATGATGGTATGCTGCTAACCCTGGTAGAGAGATGGGACTCAAATTCGTGTACTTTCCATATTCCCACTGGGGAGATGATAGTGACCCTTAAGGACATACATCACATTCTATAGATTCCTATCCAAGGTGAGCATGCACAATTGGCCAGTGACAGATCCTATGCATAGATGAGATATGATATTCTTTATTATCTAGAGTGGCCTATTCATTGGTCAAGCATCAGACTGTGCATGGAGTTGAAATGGCTCCTAAACACACGGTCACCACTTATGCAGTGGATCATGATCATGACACTGGAACTCACATTAGTGCCAGATGGTTGAGGGGCACATCTAGATGGTGGTATTGTTCATACGATTAGGAGCATGGAGGAGAAATGGACTATCTATGCCTGGGCCCCCAACATGCTTTCCCATCTCTATTATGATCTCAATCGATTTGTATTCTGAGAGCTCCACAACATCATACATTGTACACTCACTAACTCATTTGACTACAAAATCTGACGAAAATGTTTGACGAAATATGTATAATTTGATGTATCGTCAGGTGCTTGTAAAATTTGATGTGTAATTTTCAATTTTTTGAAAGTTTATCCCCAACGTTCGTCAAAATTTTGACAAACCTGGGTTTCGTCGAAATGTCGACTATCAATTTTGTCAAAATTTCGACAAATATGAAAAATAGAAAAGTGAGTTCGCACCTGATTTATTGCAACAGTGTTTTTCTCTACTTGAGACAGTTTGTGGAGAACTAAGGATGATTTTCTTGGGAAAAATCAGAAAAAATTCAAGAAGATATTGCCAGGTTGAGGGTAGTCATTGTCTTTTGGAGGTTGTGAAGTCAGTTTGTAGTTCCAGGTTTGAAAATCATATTTTAAAGCAACATCTCATCAGATTTCATTTTTAGAGGTTTGGGTTTTGAGAATTTCATGTCCAAATTTTTGTGTGGAATCAACATAAGAGCACAACCAAGGAATAGATTCTTGTGACTGTAATTATGTGATCCATAACTCTATCGGTCATGTGGCATAGTTGTGCTATAAAAAATACAAGATGCATTCATGTGTGACCCAAGTTTAATGTGGCTATGTTGTGATAGAAATGGAGGCACTCATATAATGTAGTTAATTCAGGTTGTATAATGTAGGTGTCAATCATCATTGGGTGCATTCAGGTTGTCTCAAGTTTAACAGGTTAGGATGTAATTATAGCATGATCGAAGAGTGATTACCTCTTGCTGCAATAAAGAGCCTATAACTCTGGTTGATATGCAGAGTGGTTGTGTTATATCAATTATGTAGTGCATTCAAGCACAACCCATGTTTAATGGGCTATTCTAGAGAGTGATCAAGATTTTCTAAACCTTATGAATGTTACTTAAAAGTGTATAGCTTAAACTACAAACCAAGTTTGTTACATACTTGAATGCAATCTTGGGTTACCGCAAACTATAATAATGTGATCTACTAATAACCAATATGGAAAGTATTAAAGCAAGACCCATGATATATATGATACATTTCCCTAATCAGGTTTACATACCTTAATGATCAAACACAAGCTTCCCACACACTCTAGGATACAATCCAAGATCATACCACAATTTTGTCAAGACAACTAATTTTCTGACCCAAGATTTAAGGTTGTTTTTTAATACCAATAGACGCATTGGTAAGAGCATGATTAGGATACAAACCCTAGGCCTTCGTAGAAACATAAACAATAACTATAGCGGATTAGTGAGGTTGCAATACCAGAAAGATTGAGACATTGTAGGTAATAACAAAACCTTGCAATCTAAAGATTGTAGCAAATAACAAGCACACTATGTAGCTTAGTGATATTTGTAAATACAATCTATGGTAAGAAGAATGACAGTCACTTGAGATGTGACAGTCAAAAAGAGGTTGAGCAGTGACAAGATAATAAAGCTCAAACCTTGCATAGTAAAGTGGAGATTTTAACAGTGAGTTTCCTTACCCCCTTGCTGACCTTAAGAGTTTTTCAAATGCTTTTGGTAGTGTTAGACAAGGTAAATGCAATTAGGAAATGACTGTCCAAATGAAGTAACAGTGGTAATGAGAGGCTCAATATTTCTTCTTAGCCATTAATGTATAATAGAGGTAGTGGATTGCATGTTTGAGTAGTGTTATGAGACTCATCAAAGATGGGAGAATAGTGAATAATACCTTGTGGACTGTGAAGTAGTGTCAATAAGGTTGAAGGATCTTAAGAACTACAATACCATGAAACAATGAGTCCCCCGTAGTAAGTAGGCAGTCTATAGGGCATAGTTTGATTTTATAGAAGGATGCTCATGAAAGGAATCTTTAAGTGATAGTGAGTGAGATTTTGAGATTACTGTAAGGGTTGCAATACCCTAGTCTTAAAGGAAGTTAGCAAAGCGGTAAATGCCGAAGAAAATCAAATCATACACAACAAACAATTCACAATGTTATCTTGCATAATGCCTTGAGTTTGAAGACAAAAATCTCATTGTATCTTCATGATGAAAGTGGTGACCTTAATGGTCAATCATTGGCAACAATGATTTTAAAACATGCTATTGTGCTTATGGAGGCAACATTTTAAGCAAGGTAGTGAGTGGTGGTTTGGAACAATGGCAGGTATGAAGGACTTGCTTTATATGCATACTATGTAGTCTAGCTTAAGACACCATTCTTAGAAGAGATTGAAGGTGGATTATGAAACTCAAGGGTTACCATGAAAAGGATTAAAGCAAAGACTGAGATCTATTTAAAAGCCACGGTCATGAAGATATTAAAGATGTCACATCCAAAACCCTAGTAGCTGGAGTAATGAATACAATGCCAAAGAGGATAGTGTGTTGGGGAAGATTTAGGAGATCTCCACATTATCTAATTACAGAGAAATACATCATTTATTTATTTATTTAATTAAAATAAATCATTCTAAACCCTATATAGGATACATTGATACTTTAAAAGCTTCTAAAGGAATTTGAGATTATGCAAATATATATCAAGTAATACCTAGATTACAAATAGTAGGGGGAACAATGTAAGATTTGTTGAGCAGAGCAGGAATGAGATAAGCAGCAATGAATGCTATGCATCATTTCACACACATCTCCTCACCGTTCTCTATCATTCTTCATAGAAACACTTCTCCATTTTGGTGGTCTATGCTTGAAAATAATGTTTTGACGAAGGTTTTAGAGTATGTTTATTAAAATGAAAACTCCATTCTGGTGGGCTACGCTTGAAAATAAGATTTTGACAAAAGTTTTAGGGTATGTTTATTAAAGTTTTAGAGTATTTTCGAAGGCTATATTCTTGATTCCTTAAATGATTTATTCAAATGGATTGTGACTAAATAAATGACTAACTATTTAGTCATTTTTATTTGTGTGACTAAATAATTTTTAATCAATGATCAAACTAGTAATTTATTTACTCATTTATAGGTTGCAAAATGGCGAGAATTTAGTCATTTTAGTTGTTGTGACTAAAATTTTTTGATCACCTAGTCATTATTTGCCAAATTCTACTAGTGTGTGCTTCCTTGTGTCGCGTTAGGGCTCTCTCTCAATGTTTGAGGCCCTAGGGATGCTTCGTCATAAGAAGTGACACATTGCATCTTTAACTAAAGGATATCTGTATTGACATTGCCAATGATGATTGACTTATTTGCTCCTTAGGAATGGGTCACTTGCTCTTACTGGCTGCTTTTACCTCCATCATTGTAGGAAGTTTCGTCAAGTTCAATATTCTGATTTTAGGAGTCTTAGCGGTTGGAAATCATAGTAAAATAAGAATTTAATAAATTTTGGAATTAGCATTTTAAAGTGTTTTTTGGGGTCATTAACTTTAGACTATCTTCTCTTTTACAGGGTTGGTTGCATGCCAAAAAATTTTGGTGTAAAATATCAGAATTATTAGATTATGTTACCTGTCTATGAATAAAAGTATTGTGGGTGTGAGTTTACATTATTTTTTTGAGAAGATCTAAATAGTCCAAGCGGTGAAATCATGTCAGAGATAATAGTAGTCAGAGGCAAAATGAAGAGACACTTGATAGATTGTGGGCTAGATTGAAAAGAAAGGGTGATGGGAAATGTTATTGTCCTTGCAATAATTGCAAGGGCTTAAAGACAAGATGACTTTTAATCACAACAGCTGAGAAACATTGTAGGCAGCATGGTCACGTTGAAGGGGGGCATGATTATCGTCCATTGGTAAGTTGTTCATTATATGTGTTTATATTGATTGAATTTGTAAATGTTTATGTAGTTTTAACATTTTATATATATATATATAATCACTTGATCATGATCATGGTTTATTTGTGTCTATCATTATTATAAAGGTGGGGCACCCTAGGGTAGATGATATGGATTATCATAGCCTGAAGAATGTGGTTTTGCAAGTGAACGAACATAGAGCTATGAATATCAAAGATGAAGTTAATGATCATATGGAAGAAGATGATCATGTGCCAGAAAACACAGTTGAAGATGATGGTACAAATACATTGATCCATGACACATTTAGTGGCAGAGCTAATTATGATGATCAGCATGACTTTGATGATGTTCTTGATTTACCTATACTTGAGAAGACATACGAGCCCCTTTATGAAGGCTCCCAAACAACTCTTCTCTCTGTTGTATTGTTGTTGTTGAACTTGAAGGTTATGAATGGTTTATCAAACATAGCAATCTCACAGATGTTAAGGTATGTCATATATGTCATTTTTTTTCATCTATTTTAATTGTTGTTAGTTCATCACTAGTAAATAAAGGATGAAATATGTACCAAATTATTTATATTAATATTCTTTATATTAACAAATTATTTTAATATTCTAATATTAACAAATTATTTTAATATTCTAATATTAACAAATTATTTTTTGTTGTAGATTGATTGGTGAATTTTTGTTACCACCATCAAATATTTTACCTCGCTCATACCGAGATTTATCTACCATTATGAAAGATATAGGAATGGAGTATCAAGCAATAGATGCATGTCCCAATGATCATATTATATATCATAAACAATAGGAATTTGCAACAGAAGGAATGTCATATCAGTAGATATCGAACAGATCAACTAACAAAAAAGGTGTCTCGCAAGGTTCTTCGTTATATTCCCATTATTCCACATATGCAATGATTATTTAGGTGTGAAAGCTTAGCGCAATTGATGGATTACCATGCCTGAAATAGAAGTGGAGATGACATTCTTTGAATGCCTGCAGATGGTTCTGCATTTAGGGACATGGAGGAAAAATGGCCACACTTTAAAGAAGAACTTCATAATCTCAGGCTTTCATTGGCAACAGCCGATGTCAATCCATTTGGAGAGTTGAGATCTGTTTACTTGGTGTGGCCTATTTTTGTTATCAGCAATAACATTCCTCCATGGATGTCAATAAGAGGAGCACATAATGTTGTGATGATTGTTCCGGTGTTTGTTTATCACTTTTCTTTAACATGGTAACTCTCATTTGTCTTATTTGTTGCATAATGACATATTTTTTTCATTCAATAGTCATGTACATTAATTTTTATATATTGCTATAAAAAGGTTATAATAATTATGTAATGTTTATGTTCATCCAACTAGGTAAGTACCAAGTTAAAGATATGAATGTATATTTCGAGCCTCTTATCGACAAGTTACTAAAGTTATGGAATGGTGTCACTATGTATGACATCTCTAGACCAATAGGACAAAGACAATTTCAATTTCATGTAATGCTTGTATGGACAATTCATGATGCCCAGGGCTAACACATTTTTGTGGTATGTTATAACATTCAACTGCACTTTAACAATATTTAATTTTATGAAGTAGATATCATGCATGTTTTTAAAATAATCTATTCATTATATATAATTATAAAAATTGACATATGTAATCCAATTATATATGATCTTGCAGAAGTCTTCAAACAAAGGGAAAATTTGCATGTCCAATTTATGGTCCCAAGATGAAATCTCGTTGTTCAACAAGTTTAGGAAAGCAAGTGTTTGATGAGTATATGCACTTCCTCCATAGAAATCATAAGTATCAAACTACTGAAAAACATCTTTTCAATGGGAAAGAGGAGACTACATCAAACCATGAAGAATGTCACCTCGCCTGTGGAAGTTAGAATATAATAGAATTAATCATCAAGGTTATACATCGGATCAAATTGTTTATCTA